>RWGZ01001261.1:0-200913 GCA_009725065.1 Utricularia reniformis | reverse complement strand
ATTTATTTACCTTGTTTGAGCTCTGGCTACGGGGAGTCTCCGGGATAATACACTGCAGTCGAGCAACGAGATCGGTGATTTGTTCTTCGGTAATTCGGGATGGGGCGGGTTGTCGGGAGCGAGTTCTTCTTGAAGACATAGTTGATCTAGAAGCTAGCTAATTGATGTAAAGAGTAAAGGGGGTTTTCTTATGAAGAAATGAAGCAAGACAAGAATTATTGACTAGGAAAAAGAGCAAAGTAGAGGTTTTTAGTGTATTCTAGAGAAGTGCATGGAAAAAGCAATCTTCATGCCTTCTTTTATAGTGATATTCGAACTATATCACTCTCCCTCTTACCTTATTGTTAATAATAATAGTGATTCCATGACTCAATGTCCTAAATGTATAAATTTAAGATTCAATTGACCATGAGAATATCTGTGTAACCAAGTTCATAAGAGAACTGAATAACATTGAAAAAATTGAATAACCAAATCAATTATTAATGTTATCATTATTCTTATAAACTATAATATTTCTACTTTAATATACGATTTAGATTATTTTACTTTAACATTGATTAAACTTATAGAGTTGTGTTACTTTGTGTATTAATATAACGTATAAGAAAAAAAGATACTGTAAAAGGCTTTATCAAGTTGATTATTTTAATGTAACTATATCTCTATCCATCTTACCTTTTTGTTGTTTTACGGGTATTTTCAAAGAGTTTTAACTGAAATTTATATATTTACGGGGATTTTCAAGTCACATTCTAAGAACACAAGCCCATGTTATGTTATTAATTTATACAAACTAGAAAACAAAAAAATAATCACTAAATTCTTGTCTCACTCTCAATTTAGAACCCTGATCTTAATATAAAGTTGACAGTTGGTTTATTATATGTAAGTACTCAATTTTATATTAATAACATGTATATATTATAATGTAACTAATATTAATTATGATCATGATGGTGTTCTAAGAAAGATGCATATTTTTAAAAATTAAATATTGTTGGGAAGATGGCATAAATACAATGTTTTCATACCGGTCCGAAATTCTGTACTGGTACAATTCGTATATCGGACGGCCCTAAAAAATTTATTTTATATTTTTACAAAAAATAATATTTAATTAATTTCTTTATGGCGTACCCGAAAAAACCCGGAAATCGACAATAATACCCGGTACCGGGCGATACCTAAAAAATATCGATATTACCCGATATTTGACGTACCAATCGATATACGAACCAGTATGAAAACATTACATAAATGACCCGTTATTTACTAATTAAATTAACTTAAACCCCTCCATGCCTTGACTGGTCCAAGGCAATCCAGATCTTTCATTTTCTTTATAAAAATTCGGCTACTTTGAATAAATTACTTTTTTATTATTTTACAGTTATCCGCTCAGTAACTGTAATTAAATATTACAAAATATTAATTACAACTAACCAACTAATATGAAGTATTAGTATCAAATATTATTAATTTACTAACAACTAACTAAGTCAATTAAATTAGTTCAAATAGATTGATATGGGATTCTAACCGTATCATTGACAATCTAACTCAATTGAGCATCTCTAGTTATCTTTGATTTTTTTTTAAAAAAAAAATCAAGTATTTGAGATCGTTCATTGATTCGGAATTCTTATCGTATCATTGAGAATCCATTTCAATGTAGCACCTCTAGTTATCTTTGATTTTTTTATAAATTAGATTGTTGAGATTATTCATTGATTTATAATTTTCACCCCATTAGTGGACCATCGTCAAAGTGTTTTATACCACTATTAAACTATGTTGCACGGGTACGGGGATACGAGTGTGGGGTACGGGGTACAGTGATTTTAAAAGTATCTGATTTAGGATGTGTCAAATTTAATATAATAAAATAATGAATATAAATATTTGAAAAATTAAAAATATACAAGCATGTAAACATTAATGAGTTTTAAAATAATTTACGAATGAAATATGAAATTCTTAATTCACCTTTGTTAGTTTCTTGTTCTCATAGTCACACATTCTTTTTATCATTTAGAATAGCTTCTCCACAGCTTCTTATCCTACTAAAAAAAATTATTAACCCTATTTTTTTAAAAAAAATGTGTGTAAGTGCGTGAATCCGCGCACCCACGCATCCGATGCATTAAATTCTTAAATTTGAAGCACCCTTGTAACGTAGCTATTAAATCATCATTGATTCATCAATCTACAATTAACGATAATATGTGGTTTGATTGGACTGGAGCAGACATAGAAACCAGACACTTGACATCTTGAGCAAATCTGGTGCTCACATGGGACATCTTGCCTTTTTTATACCCCGTAATGTTGGGTTTGATGCTCCCTATGTTCGCAGTGTAAGAAGAAACATGACATCTATGTGACACATAGATTAATGTAATGTTTTCATACCGGACGGTATACCGTCGGAAACGTTAAATTTCGCTCGGCATCAGTATTTTTTTCCGTATCACCCAATACCGGGTATTATGGTCGATTCATGATTTTTTCGAGTCAGATCCTAAAAACTAATTAAATATTAATTTTTTTAAAAATTAAATTAAATTTGTTATTGTTCGGTATATCGATTGTACCGCTCATATCGATCGGGACTGGTACGTGATTCCGGACCGGTATGAAAACATTGGATTAGGGATAGCGTCCTTGTGAGATGATCAAATCATCCTCATTTCAGTGATTATTCATAGGTTAGCCAATGTGAAAATGTCTACTCATATAAAGGCAAATAGGCAGAAAAAGATGATTATGCCATTCCAATTATCTATAAATATTTAAGAGTGAGATTATTAGACACTTTTGACTTCAGGATATCCTTAGACTTAGGAGATAACTACACTCTTTTTATCTAGCATTCCGGTATGACGAAAACTGGACGGCACTTGGTTTCCGGATCGATACGAAAAAAATCTAAAATGAAATATTTTTTAATTTTTTTTAAAAAAATATTAATAATTCTTACATGCCGTACATGTTAAGACCGATATGAAAACATTTGTAAAATCACGTATCTCCAATATGCTAAAGAATAAACTAAAACAATCCTCCTAAAAAGTAAATTTAAAACTAGTTTAATTACCCCTTCTTGAGGACCCAGTACCCAACCTGATTATTAAACATTTTCCCACGACACGGGCCATGTGATCCCATGGACCAGGTAACTGTATAAAGAAAACGACACCTTCATTGAAGATGTAATAATTGGGTACGTTTTGAACCACGTTTGACAAATAACTGTTTTTGAAAAACTGTGCTATGAAGTAAACTTATCGTGATTTAAAAAAACTGTTTTTGAAACAGTGGTGCAGTGATTGTGATGTTATAAATTGACATTTTTGTCCTTATTTTTAAATAATTGTTTATATCTTAAAAATTATATTTCATATTATTTTATGATAAATTCGTTATTTCAAAATTTCATTTTTAAATTGTTATATATATTTTTATAGTTTGAATACGTAATTGATAGAATACAATAAGTTATTGATCAAAATAATTTTTTTTTAAAAAATAAACTACAATTTACCAAGAGTAAAATTGATATTTGACAAGTGCGTTCTGGTGGCCGGTTAAACCAACTGTGAACTCACCGTTGTTTTCTACGGTCGTACGAACGTAGTTATTAATGATGTTTGGTTAAAATAGAATACAACTGCGGTACGTTCAACGCACCGGACGGTGGAATGAATTTCCAAACAACACCAATACTTCATGACATTTAAAACATAAAAATGTCACTGCAAAACAAGGGAAATTAAATTGTCATTGAACTCAACTAACCAACTGTAAAAACTACAATTTTGTTGTAAAAATCAAGTAAATTTATTTGTAAAATATAGTAAATTTGAATTGGGTTATGAAATTTATAATCGTTTGGAAAAAAAAAGAAGAGTTTAATATCTTGTTGACTCGCTTTTGACAAATGCGAGTATCTTTTGCCAAATTAGAATGGTGATAACATTTGGCAAAGTTGATATTCTTCGTGAAAATCGCACTACTATCAATCTACTTCCCATCTACTCATTTTAGTCGATTTTATGTCATTATTTATTTAGATAATCAGATTATTGTGTTGTTTGGAAACCCAGTCCACCGGGCGGTACGGTGAATGTACAGTAGTTGTATTCTATTTTAACCAAACATTATTAATAACTGCATTCGTGCGACCGTAGAAAACAGCGGTGAGTTCACAGCTGGTCTAACCCAACTGCCACCAGAACGCATCTGTCAAATATCAATTTTACATTTGGTAAATTATAGTTTATTTTTTTTAAAAAAATAATTTTGATCAACAACTTCTTATATTCAATCAATTACATGTTCAAACTATAAAATATATATAAAAATTTAAAAATATAGTTTTGACATAACAAATTTAGCATAAAATTATATAAAATATAATTTTTAAGTTATAAACAATTATTTAAAAATAAGGGTAAAAAAGTAATTTTATAATATCACGATTACCGCACCGTTGTTTCAAAAATAGTTTTTAAAATCATGATCAGTTCACCTCACAGCACAGTACATTCATCTCACATCACCGCTGTTTATCAAACGTTGTTCCAAACGTACCCTATGTCATTGAAGCAATAATGTGTTATATAATAGAAATATGTTTATTACTAAAAACCCTAAAAATAATGTAACGAAATTACAAAAAAATTTAAAAAAACATATAAAAGAATAAGAGGATGGTATTTTTTAACTTTTCCAAAGGCTATCATCGTTCTAGTTTGGCAAAAACAAGTCAAAGTGATATTCAACGCCCAACGACTACAAATTTCATAACTGAATCCTAATTCACTATAATTCACGCAATATCCCAAGATTTAGTGTACATAGTGTCATAGATGAGAGACAATTTTGTATAAATTAAAATATGTTAGAACGTGGATCTGCCTGCTTTCCACCCAACACTAACAAATGCAAATGAAACATTAAACATAACACAGTAACCAGAAGTCGGTGTTATCAGACTTCAATCACGTGAAGTGTTCCAAACTTCATTCATTTGACCCTTTCAATTCCATTTTATCTTCATATGGCTATGACAAAATGTTTGGAATTCAAAAAACTACACTTAGTCAGGTAGATTCGGTTCGATCGTTCGGTAAACTAGGGGTACCGAGGGCTAAATAATGATCGAAGTGGAATACCAAACAATGAAAAACCTAATATGAAATTGTGATATCTATTGGTTAACAATACATATCAATTATATCGATCATATGAATGTCGTGTTAATTAATTTTATAGAGATCAGACGATGAGATCGATCATGGGATACTGATCAGTTGGATTGGACTTGGATTTAGATTCGACAAACATAGCTTTAGATGACCATTCGACAAATTGGTAAATCAAATGGAACGCTCGGTCAACAGTATCGTATGAGAAATATATTTCATTATCTAACCCTTAAAATATATCTACTGATATATAATAATATATATCTTATTAGCTGCATATATAGAATATGCATCAAATATATGGAATGTGAATATATTGTATGCATATTGTAAAATATTTGGTATAGATTATATTCCAAACCTTATAAATAGAGAGTTTTATAGACATAATTATGAAAAAATGACATCTTTGGTACTCGTAGTTTGATCATTTTGGCAAATTTAGTCTTTCAAGTTTATTTTGGCATTTTTAGTCCTCGAATTTTGGATATTTGGCAAAATCGATCCTCCTATTTTGTAACATTTGGTATAATCGGTCCTCAAAATTTATATTTAGTCCTCTAAATGAAATCGAACAAAACCAGTCCCCGTAATTTGATTTTAGTGGCAAAATTATTCTCTGTATTATATAAAAATGAAAATTATAAATTACAAATTTCGGGGACATATTTGTCATATATATAAAAGTGAATGACTTAATTTACCAAATGTACCAAAGTAGAATGACTAATTTTGCCACACATAAAGTTAAGAAACTTAATATGCCACAATTGTCAAAGTAGGAGGACCAAAATTATCAAAATATGAAACTACGAGGATCAAATTTGCGCATCGCCTCATAATTATATATCGTCAGCTTTAAGTTCTTTATTCTTCTTATTATAGTGAGTTTATTATCGAAGTTTATGCAAACTTATCTAGAAATTGTCGCTCATATCTAAACAAAGAAATGGTAAAACATTAAAAAATGACTCAAAAGAAACAATATGGTTTATGGAACGAACCATTTGTAGTAAAAGAGAAAGAAAACGACCGATTAAGAAAAGAGAAAGCGTTACCAATATAGATACTCTTATCCATTTTAGCAACTCTCATTAATTATTAAAGCCTTTAAAACGGACAAGAGAAGCCTACCCCCCTTATCCCTAGACACATCCTAAAAACATCCTCGATAATAATGTTGTAAGAAGTATGAACAATTCCTAGACACACAATGTTCGCTTTGTTTGTTTTTGTATTTGTTTGTTCAAATTAAAATATGAATAATCATTGAACGACAAAATGCGTTCAAATAAAATTCGAACGAGCATGAACTTATTCGCGAATGTTCAAATTTGAGTATATTTTTATATTATTTCTACACAAAAATGGACGAATAGATCGTAAAACAAACTCAAACACATATTTAAAGGATCCAAACACAATCATGTTCGTCATATTCGTTCATAGTTGTCTTCTTCGATTGTAAGGATTATTTCTGCACAAATAGATCCAAACACGAACTTAAACACAAAATGAACACACTCAAATATAGATGAACAAAAATACAAACACAAACACGAGAATGAAAACAAAAACGAACACAAATGTGAACATAATTTTAGAAACATGAAGAATGTTCGAATAATTTTTTTCTTTATAATATTAATGAATATAAACAAGTTAAACTCATCTCGTTGTCTTCTTCAATTTGTAGGAATATCTCTACACGAACATATCAAAACACAAACTCGAACACAAAATGAACGCACCGAAACATAAATGAACATAAATAAGAAAACAAACACGTACATGAACGTAATTTTAGAAATATGAACAATGTACGAACATGTTTTTCTTTATAATATGAACGAATATGAACAAAATGAAACTGATATAATCGAAAAGTTCTAGTCCTACACATTGAAGAAGACAACTATGAAACAGGTAGATCAATAATGAAGAGGCAAGTGCGTGAGACAAGGTCCTAGTGTACTAATATTAAATCAACTTGTGACAGCTTAATAAGATGTAATAGGCTCCCATGATTGGGTCTACCTCTAGCCAAACACTCTAATTTTATAACCAAATTGAATAGTATAAATCCATGCTAAAAGAATGGGCATTTCATAAAAATATTCGTACATTAATACACTATTTTACTATATCTAGGTAGAAAATATATTATTATATCTAGGTAGAAGATATATGGGTCATTTTCAAATTGCGATCTAGTCACCATTGTGTTAAACGTACTGTCACCCATCATAGTTTTCTACAGTGAAACGAACGTAGTTGTGAAATATGTTTGGTTAAAATAGAGTATAAATATGGTACGTTCACCGTATCGGACGGTGTAGTGCGCTTCCAAACAAGACTATTGTTGTATGTTGGTGTATTGAAAAATGTGGTTTTAGGTTTACCAATTGGGCTTGCATTGTGTTAAATATACTGTCACTCATCATAGTTTTCTACTGTGAAACGAACGTAATTATGAAACATGTTTGATTAAAATAAAGTACAACTACGGCACGTTCACCGTATCGGACGGACCGCACTTCCAAACAAGACTATTGTTTGTTGGTGTATTGAAAAATGTGGTTTTAGGTTTACCAATTGGGCTTGCAATATTATTGTCATTGGTGCAATCCGTGCATTAGCCCAATTGTATATTATTGTGATGTATAAACCGTGATTCGATTTTGGGACAATTAAAGTATTTAGAATCATATTTTTATATTTATTGTTGTGGAAAACTTACGTTAACATGTAAAGTGAAGACATAGATTTTTACATGAAAAACCCCAAAATAAATGTGGGGATAACATATTATTAGCATATGCACTACAAGGGCAACTTACATGAATCAAAGAGTACAGTAGCAAAGAGAGATTTTCCCAAAGTAACAAGGCGATAGAGGGATGAGGTTCAGAAATTCAAAATACATGTCCTCGTCCCAGCCAAACGAAATTATATTTATAGATTTCTCCAAGGATCGGAACGTCTTTTACACACCCCCTAGATCCGCTAAATCGGGTAAAGTCTATGATGACTACTTTAATGTCATAACGGTCGTCTGTTTCAAAATTTAACATTGTATTTAATTTAAAATCAATCTTTTATGTATTAAATTATATAATTAAAGGTTTATGGTTGATTGGGGATAAATTTTTTATTTAATTTAATTTTTTATTTTTTTAATTTTGGTATATACTGAGATCGAATCCAAAAAATGTTATTCGGTTCGATATTCAGTAGCAAAATTAAATGGTTTGAAGATTCAATTCGGTACTAGCAAAAATTAATGGTTTGATCGGTATTCAATTTTCTATTTGGTTCCGTAAATGCAGAATTAACGCACCTTAATCATACAACTGATTATGTTACCTGAAGAAATGGTTCTTATAGTCAAGTTGGCAGCATATTAAATGATTATTTTGGGATAGCATCATAGCCACTTGATTGCAAATTGATCTAAGAATAGTACAGAAAATATAGAAATTTGATTAAAAAAATTATAGATAATTTTTTGTCCTTGTTTAGACAGCAACATAAGAAAAGGGAAATCTACAACAGTTTTTGCAAGAATCGATCTTTTAGAAATTGATATGGAATACCGGGCAAC
This sequence comes from Utricularia reniformis, assembly GCA_009725065.1. Classification (NCBI taxonomy): domain Eukaryota; kingdom Viridiplantae; phylum Streptophyta; class Magnoliopsida; order Lamiales; family Lentibulariaceae; genus Utricularia; species Utricularia reniformis. Next base: position 192,096 of record RWGZ01001261.1, on the reverse strand, counting down.
TAAGTAAATTGATATACGGAATATATTTCGTGTATGTTGGATATCTATCAGAATAATAAAATATATAATTTTTAACTTATTCTCAATTTATATTGTTATTAATTCAAAAAATTAAGAATACAAAATTCTATAAACTACATGTCTCTTTTTTTGTTAAATCAATGAAGTTAGATTGGATCCGATCGGTTCAAAACTCGTACTGGTCGATATTTTGTTTAAATTCGTGCCATAAACCGATACCATTTTTTGGATATACCGAAAATTTAAAACATTAGCAATAAAAGATTGCAAATCTATACTAGCTTGTCTCCTTTAAAAAAAGTCTAGAAGAGTAATGGGCCATAAATAGAATTTGAGTTGAAATATAATAATGAAAGTTACACAATCAATGTTAATCTTTTAAATTTATGATATATCTAATTTCGATATTTCAATTTCATCCAGTATATAATTTAAATATCGACCTGTTAGGACTTACTAACTTTGGTTTAAAATAGAGCCATGGTCGAGCTTGAAGAAATTTTTTAAGTAATGTGTGGTGCAAGACAAGGCTATAATTTCAACTTGGAAATCAGCCTTTTGGAGATTACCTACTATCTAATGTTATTAAGAAGTGCAAACAATTCATGAACATACATTGTTTGACTCGTTTATGTTTGTATTTTTTTCATTCAAATTAAAATATGATCATCGAGTTTGAATGAAAATTCGAGCATGTTGGCAAATATTCAAATTTGAGTATCTATATACTATTTATGCACGACATGAATGACTATGAACTCGAACAAAAAACAAATAGATACAAAAACAAATAAACATGAATACTAATACGAATATGAACAAAATTTTAGAAATACGAATAAAATTCGATTATAGAAGATGAGATAAACAAGTGTAGCACAACCTGAGGAAGTGCAAAAATACTGCATTTTTTACGGATTTGAACATTCAGTTACATCTATGGAGCACTAATCTTAAAATGCATAAAAAATGAAGTAAAAGAATGATCCCTTCATCAAAACCAGAAGAAAGTTACCTCATAATGAAACCAAAACTAAAAAATGAATCAAGTGCGTTTTTATCCACAATCTCTACTCCTTCATTTACGTACTTCCCGTGTTACATTCTCCGGCAAGCTCCGGTAGGCCACTTTCTCCAGCAAGCTCCGGTAGTAAAAAACTTTGAAAATAGGGTTATCTCAGCTTTGGTTGTGAATGGGATCAGACCCTTTACGTACTTGTCTCTTATTTGATGAGTAAAAGCCATGCTTCTTGCTTGAATGAAGAGACTTCATTTCAACATTCTCTAGAATTCGACGATTTGCAGGCTGAATATCTTGACCTGAAGTTATCAAGCTACAAACTTGGTGGTTCTGATGAACTGCTGCTAATAAGCTTATAAATATGATCACTAATGATGTGTTTTGAATCAAATTAGGCATTTTTCTTGGACTTGTAATGAAGACTGGGATAAGTTCTTTTTGAATTCAAGTTGCAGTTGCAGTTGTGGATTTGATTTGATTTATAGGATTTGGATAGAAACTTAAAGGAAAAGCAAAGAAGGGGACTGTGGATTCATTCTAATCAATAAAACATATGCAAATCAACAAAGAAAGAATCTCGATTAAAGGTGATTCGAACAAGGAAGAAGTTGTTGGAATTGTACGAACGAATCGTATATCAAAAGAATTTCGGTGAAGCATAGCTTTAAGCCCTTGTTGTCGAATGTCGAAACGAACCTCGAGGCCCCAGTAGTCGTCAGCTCATTCTTGATAGATGTGATCGGGTGTTTCTAATATGGAGCGAATGATTTTTTGATGGCACCCTCGTCTTTATAAATATAATTCATCTTATTTTCATAAGTAATGTAAGATAAATTGGACACTTCCCCTCAAGTTCAACCACCTAAAATGTTCGAACTTAAAAATTGATTTGAACTATACTTCTCGATAATGATAATCAAGATTTATAACTGAAAACACATTAGAGATAAATTGAACGAGCAAAATATAAATGAAGGAAAACACACATTAAAAGATTTGACCAAATCATTTTTTAATATCATTCATCACCCTTGTGAAACTAATAAATCTTAGTTTTCATAGTTTCATGATTTTGGTAAAATCAATCTCTAAAATTATTATATATGTTATAATTGGTTCTCCAAAGTTTTCAATTTTAACAATTAAAATTATTAGTTAAAATCAAATTTTATTTTGACAGAGATATGATTTATCAAATATTGTAAATTTATATAAAAAATAAAAATGTTTGATTAGTGAATGTGTTATTTTATAAAAACAAGAAACAGAGCACAACTAAGGCAGACATTAAAGAGAAAGAGGTATGGGAGAGTAGAGATTTAGCCTTTAAAAAACAAAAGATGACTTTTATGATATATATTGAAGAATTGTATGAAACAACATAAATACTAGACTTGGTTTTTTGTGTCATTTCTTTATCTTTTTTCTTATTTAACTAAATCTCTTTAATCATCTTTTTCCCCATTTAACCAGGAAGACCAAGACCATCTTTTTCTTTATTTACTTTGTTTTGTCCTAACTCAACTCTCATGCTTTATTTTAAAATTTTAATGACAATGACACTTTGAACCAAAGTTTGAATACCGGCTTATCGATCTTGACCGGTACACCGGTATACTGTCGATATATCGGATATGTCGACAATATATCGGAATTTCGGTCATCTCGAACGAAATTTCGTCTAAGATTAAAACACTGCTTTGAACTCATCACAATCTAATCAACAAGTAAAATGGTTCATCACTCAACTCTTGTCTAAAATATTTTATTTACTAGATTTTCATTCTTATCTGATTGTGAATCAAATGTGTAAACATGTCAACCAATGTTTTGAAACCCAATCTAGATTTAACCCGCCAATCGACGAATTGGGTAGGCAGGTCGACCAATTTTAAAAACTAGAAATTTTAAAGAGAAAATGATGTTTTTTGTTCTCGTAATTTGATCATTTTGACAAATTTAATCCTCAAGTTTATTTTTTCATTTTTAGTCATTGAATTTTGGACATTTGGCAAAATCGATCATCCTATTTTGGAACATTTGGCAAAATTGATCCTCAAATTTCATATTTAGTTCTCCAAATGAAATCAAACAAAATCGGTCCCTGTAGTTTGATTATAGTGACAAAATTAGTCTCCGTATTATATAAAAATGAAAAATTACAAACTTCGGAGACCAAATTTGTTATATACATAAAAATTGGAGGACCTAATTTGTCAAATGTGGCAAATTATGATAACTAATTTTGTCATAAATAAAGTTAAGAGGCTTAATCTGTCACAATTATCAAAATAAAAGAATCAAAATTACCAAAATAGGAAACTACGAGGACCAAATTTGTGCGTCGCCAAATTTAAAATAAATAACAAATATTTGTTCATAAAAATAAATAAATCTAATAATATTTTCAACATTGATTAAATAATGTTTTGATGACCTAGTAAAAACTATAATTAATCAATTAACCGTAATTGAGAACAATGATGTCAACAATAGGTTTCTCACTATGAACGAATTGATCCAATGGATTAAATGTTTGACAACTCTATCATAAACAAATTCTACCATGTTGACTCTTAAAACAAAAAAAACTAGAAATATCGACTCATACAAATGTGTTAACCCATAGGGATCGACCCGTGAAAACATGGATTGATTTTATCGTTATAATCGATAGCCTTAATTCCGATGGTTCAACCCCCAGGTTAATGTCTTGCATGGACTAAGTTCAACACATGCTAATATTGTCAAATACAATTTGTTTGGTAAACCAAAGTTTTAACCGAACTATCGAATCATGATTTGAGAATCTAAACGCACCTCACTGCTATTTTAATTCGATGTAAATCCACTGCATAGCGCTCCCAAGAAATGGATCACTTGCCACCATTAGATATAGCAAAACACATATATACATACACACAAGCACATTTTGTCGAAANCATAATCTATAATCTTTAGATAAGTGTAAAGAACGTCAAAGCCCATCTCAAGATGCTTATCAAAATCAAGTATATCAACAAAATCCATCAAATAAAAAGCCCATACGCCAATTTCTAAAGAAGCGATCAAAACCCAGAACCGGCTGATCCGCTGCCAATCGCAGCAAGATCTGAGTTTTTTTCTGCAATTTAAGAATCAAAACAGAAGGCGCATACCCAATTCTAGTGCAGAAATTCAAGAGAGACCCAATTTTGAGTAAAAGCAAGAGGAACAATATAAGATTCACCTTACCGAAAGAAGAAGATACAAAGAGACCAGTAATCTGAAGTTGTATCCCAGCCAATAAACCTTTCAACCCGTATAAAGAGTGGGTGTTTCTTTATGAAGAATTGACGCGTTCTTCGTTAGTCTTTGGTGACCCCTGGCTTACGTTGACTTGTATCGCATTCCCACATTTTATCCGTCTCTCCGCGTCTACTAAATTCTAGAGGTTTCAGCAAAATGAAAAATATGACCAAACAACGAAATCCCAATACCGTAACGTGTGACGCTAACGCTCTGTTTCAATCCAACGGTCTAGATTCATCTGTCGGTCTGTTCTTCATCCCCTCCACTCCTTCTCTGTGATTACAGAGCCACGATGATCTGAATTCATATGAAATTTTTGAGATTCCTCCATTGATGATCTAATTATAGATAGTTTTCACATGGGGCTTGCTCCATTTAACCACAAACCACAATGCTGCTGCAAAGAAGACGATCACAGCGATAGAAGCAGTAATGGAATATATTCGTGCCTCAATTCGGCATCTTCAACATCGAAAAACTCTGTATGTCGATCAGCATTCTGAAAGATGAAGGCTCCCGGTGCCCAATCCAGCGGGATGTTGCTGTATAAAAAATTGAGAAAGATACATGTATCTCTGATCATTCAAAGCAATGCCAAGACGATCATGGAGAAGCTCTTCCTCGTCAAGAGAACTGTATTTTTTTGCTAATTCCGACCATTACTCACCGCAATATTGCTGCCTGGAAACGAGTAGATCTGAAAGAAGTCATTCATTCAAGCCAAACTCGACTCAGTGGCATCACATAAAAGTATGCTACACTGTCAAAAAACATCCCAATGACAAAAAATTGTGAACCAAGAGATGCGAGTTTCTTGCAGTAATTCGAAGGCAACTTAAGCTTAACCATACCTGATTGTTGGCTAAGTGATTCTTGCAGTAACTCGAAGGCAACATTCTGCTGGAAGAATAAACTCATTTGGGAGAATGTTCCAAAACCAGATTTCCAATGGAAACATGCATGTTTCTAAGGATTCTGAAATTTGAGGGGACCGTTGATGGAGAATTCATTCAACCATCACTTTATCTTCTCTTTATGCTACAAAATCAGACTTCCCCGTTTCTTCTTGTATCTGTAAACCGATGAACGATCAATGAAGATAACCGCGTTGCGTTATTCTTTCAGTTGTCTAATTTCTTGAATCTCCAGATTCCCTCCTTCCTCACGGTCCGTATGAATAATCTCCGTCTTGGATCTAGTTCTCAATCACACCATTGGATTGAACACGGAAGACCGAAGTCAATCTGGAGAACCAGAAAAGAAAGAAGCAAAACTAGAGATGATTCACATGATTCATAGTATTGATTTGAAGAAGTTTACCAGAAATCAAATGTCGCTCAGTCAGGCAATTCATCAAACACCTGTAGTGCGATTTATTAATTAGTCGCAAAATTCAAACAGAATAAAGCGCCGTGAAGAAGAAGAAGAGTCACCACAACTACCGTGCACCCCTCCGTATGAAATCCCGCCTAAAAAATATCTAGACGTTGTAGATAAACTCAAATTCTCCGTCACAACTTGCTTCTAGAACTTTCCACACAGTTCCTTCTTGCAATCTCCATAAAAAACCAGCAACTTTCTTCTAAAATCCTTCATTCCCCTTTGAATAATCGCCAAACCCTAATTGCTTGTTGTCTTCTCCACCTTCATCAGAAATGGCTTCCGCGATTCCCTCTCATGATCTACAATCCTTCTTACAAAACCTTCTAAGCCCAAGAAACGAAAAGCCTTCTATCTTATTTTCCTTATTTTCTAGCTTAAGCTTCGTAAACCCAACCCAGGAACAACAATCGGAGGAGGCTCAAAACCAACCCAATCGGTTCACCCTAATCAATCCGATTACACAGAGAATGGTAGTGATCGAGAACCCCAACTCGCTTCCAGATCTTGATGAAATGTTTCCCGAGAAACGTAGTCTTCCACCGGCATCAAAAGCTTCAATTGATGCTATTGAAAGTATCGAGATTTCAGAAAATGAAATTAACGATGATCAGTGCGTTATTTGTTTAGAGGATTGGGAATTGGGTGAAAGGGCTAGAAGAATGCCTTGCAAGCATTTTTTTCATGGTAAATGTGTAGAAAAGTGGTTGAAGATTCATGGGTCTTGCCCTGTGTGTAGATATGAAATGCCTGTAGATGAAGATGAAGCTGAGAAGAAAGCAGGCAACGGGGAGAGTGATGGCGTTAGACGAAGCTCTGTATTGTTAAGGTTGTGGGTAAATGAAGAAATGGATCGAAATCAAAGAAGTGATTCTGAATCAAATCATCAAGAAATGCAGGAATAGTGTTAGCGATTCGGTTTAGATTCTTTTTTCTATTGCTTTTGTTCTAAAGAACTCATCTTTTGTTACCCAAATCGCAGTGTATATATATTTCATTCTATTCTTTTCTTCAATTTTGCATCAGATAAGAACTATCTATCACGATTTTTAATACTGAATGAATTAGATATTGAAATTTTAAAATAGTGATAATTAAATTTTTGAAATTATGTATTTTAGTATACTTTTAAATTAGTTCATTAATAATTTTGCATAGGGCTACATGTAAATTTGTTCCTCTTAAGTTTCTTACTTTGGTAATTTTAATGCTCTTATTTTGATAATTATAGTAGATTAAGTCCCTTAACTTTATTTGTGGCAAGATTAGTCCTCCTATTTTGCCACATTTGACAAATTAGGTCTTCCAAGTTTTATGTTTATGACAAATTTGATCACCGAAGTTTGTAATTTGTAATTTTTCATTTTTATATAATACAAAGACTAATTTTACCAATACGATTAAATTACATGGACCGATTTTGTTCGATTTCATTTAGAGAACTAAATATGAATTTAAGGATCGATTTTACCAAATGTTCCAAAATATGATGACCAATTTTGCCAAATGTCCAAAATTCGAGGACTGAAAATGTCAAAATAAACTTATAGAACTAAATTTGACAAAATGATCAAACTACGAGAACCAAAAACGTCATTTTCTTTTTTGCATTATTAAATTCTGAAAATTATTTAAATATTGAAATTTTAAATAGTGAGAATTAAATTTTAGAAATGATGTATTTGAGTATACTTTTAAAATCCTTTATTAATAACTTTGTATAATCTAAGCCGTAACGAACACAAAACGAGGTTGTTTTTATTTATTTTTTGATTATATTTGTTTTTCGTTGAATAAATGATTTATGTATTTTCAAACTTTGTTATGTAATTGATATACTTGTGAATTATTCGTGCAAACAATGATGAATCGAAATATGATTGTTTTTGAAAGGCGGTGGAATCGATCAACAATACTCATTTTTTATAAAACTGAATTCTCTTATAAAATAAATTGATAAATTTTTCGTTGTTTTAGATCTTACGTTTATACAACACTCAATAAATTATAATATTTATTTATTTGATCCAAAATAAAGATTAATATCATTTTAAATTAATAGATAAAAAAATAATGATATAACTTTCGGATTTGGGCTGAGCCTAAGAGCTTAATTTGGTTCAGGGCCCAATTATATAAATGGTCTCCAGCCCATGAAGAAGCAAAAGGCAGGCACTCCCAGCCTGTTTTTTTAATGGATTCTGATGGATTGGGTGGGCCTGAAAGAGTCAGATAATTAGATACTTATTATTTTTTTATATAAAAAAATAATATACAATTTAAAATGAAATATAATCAAATTAAAGTGAAATTGAAATTACATAATACAAAATACAAAAAACATTCAATTTTCTTAAAGAACTGCTAATCAATTAAGTATTATGAATTATATTGAATTCTAAACCTAAACTTAAATATAAACACAAAATTATAAACTCAAACAATAACAATTGATTGAGGTAATTTAATTCATGATTTTGGATTAATTTTAATACATAAAATGATTAAAAATATATTCGAGTTTGAAATTTATTATAATTTTTAATAATTTCTTGAAAATTAATTGCATAAACCCTCGAAGAACCGTGAACATAGCTCTCATCTATGCAGCATCGACACTTAAATTTTCCACATGCACCAGTGTTGGTCCAATACTTTACACAAAACAACATCGTTTTGACTTCGTCATTTATTTGATTCATTCTTCGTTGAAAAAGTGGATTATGTAATCTCACGACGTTGTAATGGAACAGAAAATGCTTGCTTTTTGGGAGACAAGTGTGTTATGGTTCCTTTTTAGGAGTACCAATAGTTTCCAAATTTTTGATCAAAATAATTATCAAAACTCGATTTTTAGATTTATGGTTGTTTGTGAGACAACTTAAGAACATGAAATGATAGGGACACATTCGATATTACGTTGAAAACCCCAAAGAAACAAGGATCAATTGTTACAATGAATGAATAAAACTGGCAACAATATGCAATCGTGAAGAACAAATCAAAGAAGTGGATGATCCATCTCCATACGTTAAGGGTGGATGTAGAGTATACGTTGATGAAGCAACGGCTAGGGTCTGATGGTTTTGGATCTAGTTTGTTTTTAATCTTTAACTCTCTTATTTATATAGTGGTGCGTCATTTATCTTCTTCCTTTTTCACTTTCGTTATTACATTATCTCTATTATAAGATCCATCAAGATAGGAAAATTTCCTTAAGAAACACGTCTGTCATAGATATCACATATTTCCCTAAGCCTAGCGGATCATCTGACGTGTCATGACCGACTGTATGTCATAAGGGGATCAATACAACACTTGACAATTTCAAATGTTGAACTATCTCTTGGATCTAATCTCATCTATTTCGATTTGGGTTGGACTGTGCCCTTAGGCTGAGTCTAGAATCTGTGTGGGTTGAGGTTTCGCCTGAACTCTTCTTGTGGTATCCGATTAGAGGGTTCCCAATGGAATCGACCAACCATATTAATTTTTAATGAATCTAAATACATTTGAAGAATAAATTAAGGATCACATTAATAATAAATTTTTAATGAATCTAAATATAATATTTTATTTATATTTAATATTATTTATCTAAATATTGGAAGAGTGTCAAAAATCCGACACTAGTGGTGCCGATCTAACAAGTTATTGTTCGATCTCCCACTAATATGATTCGAATCGAATTAGTGGTCCACGTGTCATTATATGCTTAAAAGAACCCAGTACCCACGTGGATCCGCGGTCCATGTTCTGTTCTTCCTAATCTTGAAAATAACAGCTCAAAATTTGTGTTGTTTAATTAATATATTATATATATTTCAATACCGCAAATAAAGAAAAAACACATGATTTCTCCCGGGCCACAAATATAACTTGTGGCTGTGAATTACTCTTTTCGATGACGTGGACCGCAGCGTAGCCTTCTTGTCCGAATCTCTCTCTCTGCAAATTAGATAAAAAGAGCAGAGCGGTAGCAAGTCTTGACTCTTGTATAGTTTCATTGAAAGGGGAAGTTCACGGTCTGTTCTGGATACGAAAAAGAAGTACTTTCTGGGCAAGAACAGCTATTCAACAGGCGGATTTTGAAAGAATCTGCGATCAATCTAATTTTGGGAGTTTCTGATACTGCACAAACAGCCCAAAAAGGTTGGGTTCTTTAATTCATTGTTGATCTTGAGGAAATTGATGTTTTAAAACGAACCATTTTGTTTAATTTACATTATCTTGTGAGTTTGTGGCCAGATTTTTGAATATTTAAAGATTTAAATTGATTGTGCTTCATATAGCACACAAAGTGTTCGATGATTTGACTGAGAGAAGTTTTTTTCCTTTTTGTTGTGATGAAGCTTGAGTGGCTGTTGGTCTATTTGTTTATGATCAAGAATCTATAGGTTATAAATTTGATCTTAAAACTTTAATTTGACATATGTTATCTTCNATTTAATCTATTTTTGTAATGAAAAAACAGAAACATAAATTGTACAAAACATAACATTATTGTCGCATTTTTTCAAAATGAGGAGATTTTATATTGCCCTTTATTGTTTAATATATAATTAAGTTTTTACCTTAGATTATTACTACATATGGGTACGAGAATATACCTAATTTTAATCTAAGATTCGGTTTGAAAATTTTAATTAATAAATACATCAATTCAAGATATCTTAAATATTTATTTGATAGTAATTATATATATAATAATTAATCCCATTATTTCAACAATTTAATACATAAATAAATATATTATTGAACGATGGATAATACTTTCATATCTTAATATCTAGCAACCTTAATTATATAATTAATTATTATAAAGCTAATACATCTCGCTTTAATAACTTAGCGGGTGGTAATAAATCCACCTCAGCAACCTTCAACACACAAAACGGAAAAAGGCTCTCAAACCGCCGCCGCCGCCGCTGCCGCTGCCGCTGCCGCTGCCGCTGCAGCTTCTAGAACTGAGCGGAGCCGGAGAATGTCTGCCCGAAAGACCAACCCGCCGGAACGACTTCGTGCGCTACCACAGACCTCCCATCGCTTACTGTAACCTTAAACGACAAGCTCTGTCCGTCGAGTAACGCTCTACTTTGCCAATTCTGCCCCCAGTTTCTCGTCATCGGCTCCCACTTCGTCCTCGAACCCTTTATCGACACCGCATGTACGTCGCCGACGTTCGTTATAAGTACTAAATTGAAATACGAGTGCCCATTAATCGTAAACCTTATTCCCCCTTTTTTACACAAGGTGCCCTGCATCATTTCCATTTCATTCAAAAACTGTTGTGAATAAATCGGAGTTGTTGAAATATCAAAATGTCCTAAATGATCATTTCAACATTTTATACCATAATAGATTTTAGAAAATGACATATGAATGAGATATACCAACCCAATATTTTAAAATTTGTATTTATTTTGTTAAGTCTAGAATAATCCCACGTTTTCATATGAATATCTGATTGTGTTTTGATCCGATTCAATCAGTAAAGTCAATACAAATTATTTTTTATTATATTAAAATAATTACAAAACTTAATATCCAATTTAATAACCGAGTGTAGTATGATATTGGATAAAATACTCATATCACATGGTATTTCACGTACCAGCTCAAATACAAAATGCTATAAAGCATGTAAATCATCATATGTATGGGTGAGCATTTTAGTACCGCATACTGTATCATATGGATTACTCAAATATTAAATACCAGATTTTTTACAAAATCTAATATCGATCTCATTCCAATAAATTTTTTGTGCGATACCGAGATATCAAATTATTTTCATATTTTGGTATAGGTACAAAAATACCAAAATTTTAATCACTTGTGATTATTTTGAGTTTGTTTGATTCAACTTTTTTAAAATTGCGGTGTGGTGAGGTATGGTAAGATGTGGTGAGGTGTAGTGAGATATGATGATAATGCATTTTTAAGTATATTTGGTAAAATTGTGGTATTATGATCGTAATTTATGTAAAAATACTAATATATCCTTATATATATAAAATAATAAATATAATTATATTATAATTAATATAAGTAAGAGTAAGTGAGTTTTTTCCAAAATCATGATGAGACCACAACATGTTTTAACAGTTGTGATGATATCTTGATTTTTTAATGATTATTACATTACAATTAAACTTATGTTTTGTGTGCATTAAAAAACCACGATTTGAATATCTCACCACATCTCACCACTGTTTTGATCGTGGTACCAAACAAACTCATTATGTTATAACATTTAATTTATATTTCTAAATATAAATATACACAATTTATCGATACAAAATTAAAAGCATAATGTCTTCTGGTTTTGAATAAACTTCTTAAATCTTAATCAAAGTTAAAGATTTATCACATTTTTTCTCTATGTTATAAATAATTTTAATTATATTACTTTTTATTTCAAAAAGCTGTGAGAAATAAATTATCAAAATTAAGAAAATCTATCCAGCAATCCCTAAGGATTTAAGTATCGGTCAAGCTCCATTAGTCCTATGGAGCTCTTGTTTGCCTTTACAGCTTTCTCGTATTTGGAGTTTAAAGCATTCACAATTAGACCAAATTTACTAAATCATACAACGTGACCTTAAATATCGTCTGCGCATTACTACATTAGTGATTTGTAAAGATCCAAATGAGATTGATTATTTACATTAAACCGAGTTTTTAAGTGTAATTATTTGGATTGATTTATAAACGGTATTGAGAATTATTCTAATTAACTTTCTTAATTTTTTTCAATTTGATTTCTATCTTATATGTTATATAAGAACACAATCTCTATAGCTTTATGAAACTTTAAATTACTAATAATGTTCTGTACCAGTTTTAAAAATATATTATACATTATATAATGTATAATATATTTTTAAGACTAGTACAGAACATTATTAGTAATTTAAAGTTTCATTATCAATTAAAAATGTATTATACATTTTAACATTTAACACTACAATCTAAAATGCTATCAATTCTTAATTTTAAGAATTCATTATGCATTCTATTATATCATTTACATATATATTCTTATTTTAATAAATAAATTTATATGAATTATTTTTAAGTTTATAAGGTTAGGAGTTCTTTCCTCGCATAGCTTTCACAATACTATATGAGTTCTTCTATATTTTTAAGTTTCTAAAATTATTTAATCATAGAAATTATTTCCTACGAATTGTCATTGAAATAACATTTTAGGTTTGGCAAAAACAATTTCACATTTTGAGGGACATGTTTTGTAACCTTGTATTTAACCACCATGTATCTATAGTTACTTCAACTATGACGATACATAATTTTCTTAGATATATCGATGCATTGATGACGGGTCTAACTTGAATGATTTTGAAAACAAACGCAACGAAACAAATATTGGCAAACTGGATGAAAACTCACCAATTGAACATGACGATGTTACCATTGAAATTAATAGAAATTCAATTTGTGATGATTTGTGGCGAACATATTAATGTAAACCCAATATATCTTTAAGAAGTTGAATTTCAAATTTATATTTTTTGAAAATCAAACAATGTTAATTTATTGTATTTTCATTTATTTCAAAAATCTAACTAATTATTAATTTATTACAGTTAAATATATTTTTTATTTGATATTTTATTTCATATTTTACATAAAAGGTATTATTGTATTTTAATTACTATAAATTAATTGTTATTCTATATTTTACCGAACATTTTTTACATTAAACAGTTTAATATTTTTATTCTAGAATACTATACAAATTTTGATTATGCATTCTAATTCTATATTTTATAATTTGTATATAACACAAACTAATTGTACTGGAGATTTGGAATTGCATTTAAGTCCAAAATTAAAATAGGCAAAAAAATAACGAAAATGCCATCCAACTTATTTTGGCCGACAGAAAGCCATTACAAATGTCCCAAATTGAATTGATCTTTGAATGATCCATCATAATTGGGGCATGTCTTCGATAACAATATTCTTATATTGATAGATACATGTGTTTTAATAGGGTCGAAATAAGGGTTTTTTACCCAACTAACATACTTAAAAATATTTTTAATCAAATTAACCTACTTATTTTTCTTTTATCCAAACTTACATATTTTTTACTTGTTTAGGAGGTTGTAGGTTTCAAAAATTAGAGGTTATAGTTTCGGGTTTACGGTTTGTGATTTAGGATTTAGTGTTTGAGATTTAGAGTTGCGCGTTTAGGGTTGGCAGGGTTTAGGTTTATATTTTAGGGTTTAGGATTTATGAGTTATGATTTGGGTTTAGAGTTTTGGGTTTATATTTTTAGGGTCTAAGGTTGAGGATTTAGGGTTGTATTGTTTACGGTTTAAGGTTTAGGGTTCGGGATTTAGGGTTGAAGATTTAGGGATTACGGTTTAAGGTTTGAGGGTTTATAATTTGGGGTTTAGAGTTTTCGCGTTTGGGGTTGGTAGGGTTTTTATTATTTATGGTTTACAATTTAGGGTTTATGTAGTAGGGTTTAGGTTTTAGAGTGTCGGATTGAGAGTATAGGGGTATCGAATGAATTGTAAATTAGAAGGAAGTGACATGTTAAAAACCTTGAATTGAAGGTGAGTAGGTTAATTTGAGCAAAAATATAATAAGTATGTTAGTTTGATCAAAAATATTCTTAAGTAGATTAGTTTGGTAAAACAACCGTCGAAAGAAAAATTGACAATGCCCATTACTAAAAGGTTGAAATTGAGTTGAGTGATTCGCCATCGTCATTTCTAACAATATTATTATACTAATCGATATACTGGCTAGTATGTCAATGTACCGATCATACGGATCTAGGGACGAAATTTCTAATACATATAAAAATATTGCTATGTAGAGGAATAGGTTGCCCCACATTTATTAATTAATTTACAAATTATTTCGAAATAATTGTAATCGTTACATTTACTTATTGTTGTATTATTTCAAATTAAGGATATTTTATATTGCACTTTAATGTTTAATAATTAATTATCTGATTATTGCATGTGGGTACGAGAACATACCTAATTTTAATCTAAGATTATGATTTTAATAATTAATGAAAACATCAATTCAATATTTCATGAATCTTTAATTAATAATTATTATATTTCAATAATAATTAATCCCTTTCAACAATTTATTACATAAATAAATTATTGAACGGTGGATAAATTACCTCCATATCTTAATATCTAGCAACTTTATTCATTCCAATTATTTGAAACGCGTGACAATTTAAATAACATAATTAATTATTATTAAAGCAAATAAATCTCGCTTTAATAACTTCGCGGGTGGTAATAAATCCACCTCAGCAACCTTCAACACAAAAAACGGAAAAAGGCTCTCAAGCTGACGCCGCCGCCGTCGCCGCTTCTAGAACTGGGCGGAGCCGGAGAATGTCTGCCCGAAAGACCAACCCGCCGGGACGACGTCGTACGCCACCACAGTCCTCCCATCGCTTCCTGTAACCTTAAACGACAAGCTCTGTCCGTCGAGTAACGCGCTACTTTGCCAATTTTGCCCCCAGTTTCTCGCCATCGGCTCCCATCCCGTCCTCGAACCCTTTATCGCCACCGCATGTACGTCGCCGGCGCCGCCGACGTTCGTTATAAGTACTAAATTGAAATATGAGTGCCCATTAATCGTAAACCTTATTCCCCCCTTTCTCACACAAGGTACCCTTCTGTAAGCAACGGGAACAATCCCTGCTCTGTAAACAGCAATATGTTCAAAAACCGGCTGAGAAAGATCAAAATGCTCTAATGGCGGATTACACCAACCGCCATTGTTATTCGGTAAAGCGTTATTTGGTGGGCAAAAATTAGTCGCTGTAACGAGGATTGAGCCATCTAAGCACCATTGTTTCGAATCAACGCATTTTACTTCATAGCAGGAACCACAACTCAAGCCGTTATTGAACAGAGCAGTACTCAATGCTGCTGTGTTTGTACCGTATCCTTGACTGTACAGATTGCCATAGCCACAAGCTCCCCCTGTAACAAAACATCCCCATTATCAAATCAAACCTAAAAAAGAAATGGGTCTTTTGATTTACTGTAAATTGTAAGCGTATAAGAATACCCATTGTTCCAGAAGCATCACTCCCTCCATAAAACGTGGCATGGGCTCCGATCCACTCTCCACCATCGCCATAACCAGTGGAGAAAGAAGCAAGAAGAGTAAGAAAGAAAAGCCTAATAACAGGGATACCCATCTCGTTCCTTCAACAATGGAGGAGAGTGGAATCAATGAATGGGAGGAAGAATAAGAGATGAGGGGTTTAAATAAAAGAAAATGTCGTGAAACAGAGTCTGGTTTTCATGGCTAAATTTGCATGTGGAGAGACAGAAAAATAACTGTGAAAGACTGACAAGTGACAAGTTTAAAGGAAGAAGATGGGGGCCAGTAGAGCAGTAGCCATGGATTTAAAGCGCAAAAACAAATATCTGAGTTATCATCGTCCCAAGGCAGGTTTCACGGTTGAGGAAGAAAGAACCATTCTTACACGGGAGTCGCTCTCTCGATAACTTCGCCTTATCACCAAATTTAATTAATTAAATTTAACATTACAGATTATTAAACATTTTATTAAATTAAATATTAGTTAAATCTCCAAATGAAACGAGTCCATTAACGAACTATTTCAACAGATTCTATCAAATCTATAATTTGGCTTCATTTTTTTAGTTTAATTGAACATTGATCGAATTGGAACTCAACCTTGAATGTTTAAATAAAAGAAAATTACGCATTTAATCTCGAATTTTATAGTTTTGATAAACTTGGTTATCATAATTTGTAATATCATTTTTAGTTCTCGAACTTTAAAATTTTAGCAGATTTGAACTTTCAAGATTACGGCATTTGACAAATCTGATCTTAAAGTGGCAAATCAGTCTCAAAATTTGATTTTGGCCGATGACCTTATTTGCCAAAATTGAGAACTTTCATGACCAAATATGTCATGCAAACTAAATTTCTTAAATTGATTTTATCAAAGTTTAGAAAATATACGGAATAATTTTATCATTTTTATATTTTATGGATCAAAATTACCACAATCATAAAAGTTTGAATATAAATTATCAAAATTATGAAATTATGGAGGCTAAATTTGTGTCTTGGCCTTTAAATAATATGATAATGCGGCCAATTTTTACCGATTTTGGATTTGTCGAGGAGGGTAATTCGAACAACAATTAAACTCATACCTAGAATCACCGATAATATGAGTTTTCAAACTCTGAATCCGTTTTAAACTGATGTTGAACTTTGAAAAATATTATAGTTCTCTTGTTTGAAGTATTTAATGAAGATAAGGGATAATAAAAATGTTCCATGAAAAAAATATAAATTATTGTGAAATAATATTGGACACGTTTGGAACAACGTTTGATAAATAGCGGTGATGTGAGATAATTGTATTGTACTGTGAGGTGAACTGATCGTGATTTAAAAAAATTGTTTTTGAAACAGCGGTGCAGTGATCGTGATGTCATAAAATAACTTTTTTACCCTTATTTTCAAATAGTTGTTTATAACTTAAAAATTATATTTCGTATAATTTTATGATAAATTCGTTATGTCAAAACTACATTTTAAAATTATTATATATATTTTTATAGTTTGAAGATCTAATTGATAAAATATAATAAGTTATTGATTAAAATTATTTTTTTTAAAAAAAAATTATAATTACCAAGTATAAAATTGACATTTGACATGTGCGTTTTTGTGGCAGTTAAGTTAAATTAGCTGTGAAATCACCGCTGTTTTCTGCGATCGCACGAACGCAGTTATTAATGATGTTTGGTTAAAATAGAATACAACTGTGGTACGTTCACCGCACTGCCCGGTAGACTGAGTTTCCAAACAAGAACATTATCTCTTCATTAAGAATAGAGAAATTGAAGATTAGGGTAGGGTAGGGTAGGGATTCGCTAATCTAATAAATCCCTGTAATGAGGCAATTGAAAAAAAATGTAATAATTCTTGGTGGGGTTGCCCTAAACTTTAGTGTCCTCAACTATTGGGGTCAAAATCAATTTTTATATTTTCAAAACTAGAGGTTGACAAATTAAAAATTTATATATAAATATATATATATATATTACAGCTTTAATATATATCCTTAAATAATTACGTACAATCAATGTTTTCATGTCAATCAAACATGTATAATTGATACTATCGATACAAAATTTGATTTTTTAAAATATTAAAAAATATATGTTTAATTATATTTTCAAGGTCTAAACACAAAAACTTGAAATCCCATCCAAAAGCCATATTTAGTGTGATTATGAAAGAATAATAATACTACAAGATATTTGATATATCGATCGATATGTGAAAACATGGGTACGACAAATAATTCATTATTTTTTGGGGGTTAAAAAATAAATAAATGAGTGAATTTATATGAATAAAAAATAACCAACTTGGCACATGGTTTATTATTTTAGTAAAATTCTTACAATAAATGCATCATTAATTTGCAATCCTAACATCATTAATGGTCTCTTAGCTTATTAATTATGTTAGACTAATAATGGAACAACTCTACTGCATATTAAGTCACTACACAATAGGCAAAAAATTGATCATATTATAAAAAACTTAACTTTTTACTATAAATGTATTTTTGAAAATAAAATATGATCGTTGTATACCACAAGACCATTTATTTTAAACTTTGCCTTTATTTTGTTAAGTTTAGAATAATCCAATGTTTTTATATCGATGCATGATTCCGATTGTTAGTATGATCGGTATAGATTAACTTTTTTATGATATTAATATAATTAAAAAACATAGGATACAACCCTATAAATAAAAATAGGATTTTTAAATTATATAGAGAATATTGGCGATGGAAAAAATATATAAAGATTATTAGTTGGGTGTGTAATTAATATTTTGGCTGGCGATTTTATTCAACTTTTAAGTTCCCAATGTAATAAATAAAGATTCTTAAAACCTTACCAAATCCAAAATTCAACAATTCTTTAAAAATTAATTGATGAATTTGAAATGTTTCTCGAATAAATTTAACTCAAGGAGAAAGCCTTTGAGTGAGTTTACGAATAAATTGAATATAATTCAAATTCTCAACGAGTTAAGAATAGAGTTCGGGTGATAGTCATGAGCTTTGGTTAGTGTATGATCAATCCGGGAGAGCAATTAAACATCGACCATAAGACTCGATTTGGTATGTTCGAATGACCGACTAGGAGTACCGACAGACCATGTAAGGATCGATGTGGAAGATCGATATAAGGAAAACCTAATATGAAGTAGTGATTTCGATCGGCTTGATCGCATGTCGTGACCGATTACGAATACCAATCGGATGACTCGGTGACATATGTCGAGTATCAAGATCGACTAAGGTACTCATGGACGATATCGAAGTGTGGAGATCATGTGATAATCGGTGACAGTATCCAATGACGATGCCGAGTGTTAGGACCGGGATTCCTAAGTATCAAAGGGAAAGATTTTCTCTTATTTAAACCACAAAATATATGAAAGAGAATATAGGGATACTTTGCTTTATTCATATATTGAAGACACGATCAAAGATATCTAATGATAATATATTAAAAAATATATAGCTTAAATATTGTATAATAGTTGACATAACTTTCCTAGTTATATGAGAATACAAATCATATAAACAAAGAGTCTCTTGGATACAATTGAACCTCAAGTTTATTGTTTTCTTGTGATAGTGAGAGGATTATCGATCATACGTTTTTTCGGATTTTAGGTTTCCACGTTAAATCTTATATCTCTTCTTTTATTTATTCATTTACAATGTTCTCATAACGTAACTAATCCTGTTGGAGTGAAGCTAACCTCTACGAACCCAACAAATCCGACACCGAATAAAGAGAATTCTTAATTCGATTCAAGTTTTTCCAACATATCAAACATTTTTTAAACTTTCAAGGTTTATAACCCAACCCAACTATATATTATTATTTAGCTATTCGAACTCAAAAATTAAACTCGAGTCGAACATGGACCAAATATCGAATGATCTATTCTTTAGTTTTCAAACTTGAATAAAACATAATAAATTTAGAATGGAATTGGAACCTTCAAAAAAACCCTAGACCCACAATACAAAGAATGGTCTTGGCTGTCCGCACACAAACATTTATTCTTGTCTGAAGCTGGACAGTTATCTCTGGTTTTCTTCCACGCACGTTCTCATATACAGACACACAGACGCATGCATGCCTGCCCTTATGCTTCAACATCAAAACATTAAATACATGTGTATGTAGTTACCCTTTTATTATATAAATTCATGATTCTATGCAATATAATACACTATAAAGAAAAATAAATCATATTTAAAATGCTAAATTAAATCAATTAATAATAATGGGTGATGTTTGTCTGCCGTCCACAACTTAAGGGTTGTATAAAAGTATATATTTTAAGTTACAAAATTACAAATATGATACATTTTTTTGAACAAAAATATGCATTTGTAGCTCTCTAACTTCAATTAAATGCATATAAGACACCTCAAGTTTCCAATACTATTTATCATTAACACTTTAATAAACTCCTTGATATTTGAACATCAAGGATCAATTTTGTATAATTTTTCAAACAAGTCTTATTTGCATACTTTGTGAGAATTTTCAAATTTATGAAAAACCGGATGCTACAATGTCAGGAATAAAAAACAAACATTATTAATAACTTTAAATGTCATTCAAGCAATTTTGTAAGTTGATGGACATACACTTTACACGGCTTATAAATTTGGAGGCTAATTATGTAATTTTCTCTAATAATAATATCATGCCCCTTATAAATTATAATTATTCTAATTCAACATTCGTTTTTTCGAGCAATTCTCCAACCAAAAGGCAGGTAAATCAAATACGTTTCTCCACTATTTTGTTCTTGGTTGAGCAGGAAGAAGGAATCAGTCATTCCCATTGCAATTACTATTCCTGCTTCACGCCTACTCTTCATCAGATTTTGCTCTTGACACAATCCCTTGGTTAATAAGACTTAACAATAGAGTCAGAAGTATCATATCTGCATGCTATCACATATGAAAAATAGAGTGGTTTAAAATTAGAATGTCAGAAGAAACTTGATAAGACATATTCAGCACAATTCAACAAATTACGAATACAAATATTTGTGAAACCGATATGCAAATTAACTCCATCCTTGGCAAAAAAAACCATCTTCATAGACACTTTGCGAATTTATGACGGGAGTGTGCACATTGTTGGAATTATAGAGTTAGCCGAAATTAAGAAGAACGTGAAAGAACGAGATTAAGGGGAAGAAACTATATATTTAAAAGACTTGATTAAATCATTATGTGATGATATTTCTCATAAAACACGGTGATGAAATATTGTCCCACATCGATTGTGAAACTATAATAATTCTAGTTTATAAGGGGTGTGATATCATGAGTAATTGGCTACACGAACACTTTCATTGCTCATTGAATCATGGATTTCCGTATGATGGGTTTCGGGATTGTCCGTACCGGTTTAATCAGAAAAAACATTGGTAGAAAAGCGCATCGGAATTAGGCGACAAAAGATAGATAAACTTATGATTCGAGTACTACCGAGCATATTAAAGCAAATCTAAACCGGATAAATGTCAATTCAACTTGTTGAGGAATGTTGAAATATTATGCCACATGGGTTGTGAAGCTAGAATAGTTCTAATTTATAAAGAGAGTGATATGATAAGTAATTGACTTGATCTAACCTTAATGTGATTAACTTCTTTTATAGATTGGATCCCACCGACATTCTCCCAATCAATTGAATCATGTATTTCTACACATGAATATAAAAAATTTGAACAAATTATTTACTATAGTACACGTTACCTCTTATAAGCAATTCCAAGTTTCATCACAAATAGACAATATTATATTTCAACACATAATAGTCATACATATGCTGAAACGGCCTGTTTTTAATCAACATCTACTTTCTCTGATGTTCGATGAGAAAGAAGATCAAACACAGAAATCTCATAATTGGGAAAACATATTCAATTGAAAGCATTTGGAAAACAAATACTAACGCCAGTGCTAATCTTTAAAAAGTAGTCTGCATATTTTATACATATCACTTACTTAGTCACACAACAAAGGGGCTTTGTTTTAGCGATCTTTCAGAGCTAGATCACAAAAAAACGTCTCAGCACCAACCCCACAAACTTACAAAGGCTTTAAAAAACTATACCAATTACAAAAACTCATTATTTCTAGAATCGAGTCAATTTACATTACAAAAGTATTTTAACGTCTAAAAATACTTCCTTCTGAAATGAAATTGTTAAATTTCTAGAGTCGGGTCAATTTACATGGGGAGAATGCTCGGATATAACGTATAAGAGGGAGGAAACCACATCGTAAAGTAATTGAACAAATCATTTACTATGATCCACATTCCCTCTTATAAACAAATCCATCACACTTTCATTTTCCGATGTGGGACAATAGCGACTATTTCAACACACACCTCTCAAGTCCAATTACATGACAAATTAGACTTGACCATTCAAACCGATGGATTACCAATCGGCAATTTCATTATGCCGGATTAACCTACGGTAATGTCACTCAGGATTTTACAAACACGCTCTGATACCATGTTTAATTTCTAGAGTCGGGTCAATTTACATGGAGAGTATTTATCGGATATAATGTATAAGAGGAAGGAAACCACATCCTCAAAGATTTAAACAAGTCAATTGAACTTGACCATTCAAACCGGTGGATTACCAATTGGAAATTTCATTATGCCGGATTAACCTCCAGTAAGGTCACTCAAGATTTTCCGAACACACTCTGATATCATGTTAAATTTCAAGAGTCAGATCAATTTACATGGGGAGTATACTCGGATATAACGTATAAAAGGAAGGAACCACATCCTCAAAGATTTGAACAAGTCATTTACTATGGTCCATTCTATCTTATAAATCAATCCATAACACTTTCATTTTCCGATGTAGGACAATAGCAAGCTAAGCTTCAGAGGCAAACCCACGTATTGGATGAACAAAAAATCAAATTCAATTCCAACTCAAAATTCAATAATCAACAAGCTCTTGAACTATAAAATCATACTCTAAAATTAAACATTTTCATAAGAAATCGAGCAAATTTCAACACAAGGAAAAGAAAAAATAAACCATCTTTAACAACGAAAACAAAAAATCTGTACAGAAATCTCATAAATGGGCGACAGTTAACACTCAATAATTTCACATTATTGTAATTTACAACAAGCGCACTCAATCCACAAGAGTAAAACATTCAATAAACATAAAACACAACAAAATAAAACAAAATACATGTACCTTCCCCCCGAAAACTCGAAATCTAAAAGAACGAAAACCCTTCAAATTGGGCGAAAATGATGAAATATGACCGTTAACTATGACAGCAGCCGCTCTTTGAATTATGGACCCTATAGTATATTGGGCCGATGAAAGACAGCCCAAGTTCCACTATTACTTTATTTAAAGGCCCAAATAACAGCCTCATAATAATAAATAAAGAGAATTAATATAATTAAAAAATAGAGAAAGTACAATTTATTTATATTATCATTTATCATCATTACTATATAATTGTGGTGACGACAGACAATATATGTGAATTAATTATAGTATGGGGAACAAGCGCATTTATAGAAAGTGAACAGTTTGGTCACCTCAGGTTTAATAACTCCATTATCCAAACTTTACATTTACTCCTAATATTTATTCAAACTTTACNTATGAACGTTGTATACCACAAGACCATTTATTTTAAACTTTGCCTTTATTTTGTTAAGTTTAGAATAATCCAATGTTTTTATATCGATGCATGATTCCTATTGTTAGTATGATCCGTATATATTAATTTTGTTATTATATTAATATAATTAAAAAAACATAGGATACAACCCTATAAATAAAAATAGGATTTTTAAATTATATAGAGAATATTGGCGATGGAAAAAATATATAAAGATTATTAGTTGGGTGTGTAATTAATATTCTGGCTGGCGATTTTATTCAACTTTTAAGTTCCCAATGTAATAAATAAAGATTCTTAAAAACTTATCCAATCCAAAATTCAATAACTCTTTAAAAATTAATTGATGAATTTGAAATGTTTCTCGAATAAATTTAACTCAAGGAGAAAGCCTTTGAATGAGTTTACGAATCATTCTAGCTAGATTTTCGAACAAACTTTAAATTGAATATAATTCAAATTCTCAACGAGTTAAGAATAGAGGTCGGGTAATGGTCATGAACTTGGTCGGTGTATGATCAATCGGGGAGAGTAATTATACATCGACCATAAGACTCGATTTGGTATGTTGGAATGACTGAATAGGGGTACCGACAGACTATGTAAGGATCGACGTCGAAGATTGACAGAAGGAAAACCTAATATGAAGTAGTGATTTTGATCGGCTTGATCGCATGTCGTGACCGATTACGAATACCAATCGGATGACTCAATGACTTATGTCGAGTGTCAAGATCGACTACGGTACTCGTGGACGATATCGAAGTGTGGAGATCATGTGATAATATGTGACAGTATCCAGTGATGATGCCAAGTTTAAGGACCAGGATTAGGAAGTATCAAAGGGAAATATTCTCTTATTTAAACTACAAAATATATGAAATAGGATATATCGATATCTTACTGAATACATGTATAGAAGACACGATCAAATATATTTAACGATAATATATTGAAAAAAAATATATAGTGCAAATATTGTAAAATATTTGACATATCTTTCCTAGTTATATGAGAATCCAAATCATATAAATAAAGAGTCTTGTGGATACAATTGAACCTCAAGTTTCTTGTTTTTCACGTGACACTGAAAGGGTCATATGTTTTTTCGGATTTTAATTTTCCGCACTAAATCTTGTATCTCTTCTTTTATTTATTCATATACAATATTCTCATAATGTAATTAATCCGATCCCAAATAAAGAGAATTATTGTTTCGACTTAAGTTTTTCCAACATATCAAACATTTTTTAATCTTTCGAGGTTTATAACCCAACTATATATTATTTATTTAGCAATTCGAACTCAAAAATTAATCTCGAGTCGAACATGGACCAAATCTCGAATGATCTTTTCTTTAGTATTCAAACTTGAATAAAACATAATAAATTTAGAATGGAATTGGAACCTTCAAAAAAACCCTAGACCCACAATACGAAGAATGGTCTTGGCTGTCCGCACACAAACATTTATTCTTGTCTGAAGCTGGACAGTTATGTCTGGTTTTCTTCCACGCACGTTCTCATATACAGACACACAGACGCATGCATGCCTGCTCTTATGCTTCAACATCAAAACATTAAGTACATGTGGCTGTGAGAATAGAACCAATTAATAAGAAAACATAATGAAAAGGTTAACTCAAATTAATTAATGGTTATCTTTGGAATAATATTTGACAAATAGCAATAGATGAGATAAATGTATTATGCTATGAGGTGAACATGATATAAATGATGGTGATTTAATTTTTTTTTTTTGAAATAGTAATACATGTAATGTGCTATGAGGTGAACATGATATAAATAATCGTGATTTAAAAAAACTTTTTTTGAAATAGTGGTACAGTGATCGCGATTTTATAAAATGATTTTTTTGTTTTTATATTTAATTAATAATGTAAAACTTAAAAATTATATTTCATATTATTTGAAGATAAATTCGTTATTTCAAAAACACAATTTTTAAATTATTATATATATTTTTATAGTTAAACATGTAATTATTAGAATATAAAAAATTATTAATTAAAATATCAAAAACAAAATATTTTAATTTACTAAAAATAAAATTAATAATTATTAATGATATTTGATTAATTTATAGTAAAACCAGGTGAACGCATTGGGCTGTGCACCATGATTCCAATTAATACCAATAAAGATAGGAAGAAAGGAATCAGTCATTCCCATTGCAATTACTATTCCTGCTTCACGCCTAATCTTTATCAGATTTTGCTCTTGACACAATCCCTTGGTTAATAAAACTTTACAATGGAGTCAGAAGTATCATATCTGCTTGCAATCACATATGAAAAATAGAGTGGTTTAAAATTAGAATGTCGAAGAAACTGGATAAGACATATTCAGCACAATTCAACAAATTACGAATACAAATATTTGTGAAACCGATATGCAAATTAACTCCATCCATGGCAAAAAAAAACCATCTTCATAGATTCTGTGCGAAATTATGATGGGAGTGTGCAAGTTGTTGGAACTATAGAGTTTGCTGAAATTAAGGAGAATGTGAAAGAACGAGATTAAGGAAAAGAAACTACATATTTAAAAGACTTGCTCAAGTCATTATAGGATAACATTTCTCATAACACACGGTGATGAAATATTGTCCTACATCGATCGTAAAACTATAATAATTCTAGTTTATAAGGGGTGTGATATCATGAGTAATTGATTACACGAACACTTTCATTGCTCATTGAATCATGGATTTCTGTATGGTATTAGAGCCTCATGATGGGTTTCGGGATTGTCCGTACCAGTTTAATTAGAAAAAACATTGGTAGAAAAGTGCATCGGAATTAAGCGACAAAAGATAGATAAGTTTATGATTCGAGTACTACCGATCATATTGAAGCAAATCTAAACCGGATTAAGTCCAATTCGACTTGTGGAGGAGTGTTGATATATTATGCCACATGGGTTATAGAACTGGAATAATTCTAGTTTATATAGAGGGTGATATCATGAAGAATTGACTTGATCTAACCTTAGTTTCATTAACTTCTTTTATGAATTGGACCACACCAACATTCTCTCGACCAATTGAATCTGGATTTCTACACATAAATATAACGTATAAGAGTATGAGACCACAATGTAAAAGATAATATTTTTTACAAATTATTTACTATAGTGCACATTACCTCTTATAAACAATTCTAAGTTTCATCACAAATAGACAATATTATATTTCAACACATAATAGTCATACATATGCTGAAACGGCCTGTTTTTAATCAACTTCTACTTTCTTTGATGTTCGATGAGAAAGAAGATCTAACACAGAAATCTCATCATTGGGAAAAAATATTCAATTGAAAGCATTTGGAAAACAAATACAAGTACTAACGCCAGTGCTAATCTTTAAAAAGTAGTCTGCATATTTTATACATATCACCTACTTAGTCACACAACAAAGGGGCTTTGTTTTTGCTATCTTTCAGAGCTACATCACAAAAAAACGTCTCAGTTCCAACCCCACAAATTTACAAAGGCTTTAAAAAACTATACCAATTACAAAAACTCCTTATTTCTAGAGTCGGGTCAATTTACGTTACAAAAGTATTTTAACATCTAAAAATACTTCCTTCTGAAATGAAACTGTTAAATTTCTAGAGTCGGGTCAATTTACATGGGGAGTGTGCTCGGATATAACGTATAAAAGGGAGGAAACAACATCGTAAAATAATTGAACAAATCATTTACTATGGTCCACATTCCCTCTTATAAACCAATCCATCACTTTCATTTTCCTATGTGGGACAATAGCCATTATTTCAACACACATCTCTCAAGTCCAATTACATGACAAATTGGACTTGACCATTCAAATCGATGGATTACCAATCGACAATTTCATTATGCCGAACCTACGGTAAGGTCACTCAGGATTTTCCGAACATGCTCTGATACCATATTTAATTTCTAGAGTCGGGTCAATTTACATGGGGAGTATGCTCGGATATAACGTATAAGAAGAAGGAAACCACAACCTCAAAGATTTGAATAAATCATTTAATATGATCCACATTTCTATCTTATAAACTAATCCATATCACTTTCATTTTCCGATGTAGGACAATAGCAAGCTAAGCTTCAGAGGCAAAGCCACGTATTGGATGAACAAAAAATCAAATTCAATTCCAACTCAAAATTCAATAATCAGCAAGCTCTTGAACTATAAAATCATACTCTAAAATTAAACATTTTCATAAGAAATCGAGCGCATTTCAACACAAGGAAAAGAAAAATAAACCATCTTTAACAACGAAAACAAAAAATCTGTACAGAAATCTCATAAATGGGCGACAGTTAACACTCAATAATTTCACATTATTGTAATTTACGACAAGCGCACTCAATCCACATGAGTAAAACATTCAATAAACATAAAACACAACAAAGAAAACAAAATCCATGAACCTTCCCCCCGAAAACTCGAAATCTAAAAGAACGAAAACCCTTCAAATTGGGCGAAAATGATGAAATATGACCGTTAACTATGACAGCAACCGCTCTTTGATTTATGGGCCCTATAGTATATTGGGCCGATGATAGACAGCCCAAGTTCCACTATTACTTTATTTGAAGGCCCAAATAACAGCCTCATAATAATAAAAAGAGAATTAATATAATTAAAAAATAGAGAAAGTACAATTTATTTATATTATCATTTATCATCATTACTATATAATTGTGGTGACGACAGACAATATATGTGAATTAATTATAGTATGGGGAACAAGCGCATTTATAGAAAGTGAACAGTTTGGTCACCTCAGGTTTAATAACTCCATTATCCAAACTTTACATTTACTCCTAATATTCATTCAAACTTTACATTTACTCCTAATTATTTCTCAATTATTACATTTCTAACCCCCTCCTACTAATGCTTCAAATAAATACATTCCTAAAAGTAAAGTAAGTCATATATGTGATATATCATTAATACCAATTTAGTATTTTTAATTTATTTATTTAGTTTCTAATAAAAGTAAGTTATATGTCATTAATACGAGTTGAATTTCAAGATTAAAGAATTTTCATTAATTCAATTTATAATAAAAGTAAATTATATTGTAATATAAATAAAATATATCTTTTACTCTACAATATCACTTTTATAAACTAAAAATTTATAGCTTCGTATATGATATATGTATTCTCAACACTCTATCTCAAATTGAACCACTATTTATCATGTTCTTATGTGCTTCTTTTTTGTATCTTTAGTTTGCTAGAACTCCAATAAAAAATCTTGTATATGTCATATAAGCTCAATGCATTTTTCAACCATAGGTGTATGTGTTATTCTTAATAGTACTCGATTTATAGATTGATCTTATTTATCGAACAAACCAATGCATTTATTAGCATTGTTGTGGTTCGAAAACCGGGGGTGTAAACAGTCGACCGATTCGTTATGAGACGAACTCGGTTATTATTTATTTATGTGTGGAGAACGATTATTAATCAAAGGTGAAAAGACGTGAGGATTTTAGAGTGAAAAACCTCGGAAACGAGGAAAAAACCACTTGACTAAGGGCTAAAAGAAGTGCCCTTAGCCGGTCCAATAAGCACGTTCATGATCATACAAGACATGTTTGTTCTTTTTACAACCAGGAGAGAAAGGAGAATCGAGAGTACTCCTTAAAGCGAAGGCTCTGAAGAGAAACGGAGGAAGATCATTTTCTCACCCTCTAAGTGTCCTTTTTATACTCCCACTGTACTGTGCACAGTAGGGTGTCGTTTTGTGACTGTCCTTTGCGGCTAGGTCGGCTAACATCAGGCGGAACAGCCGCCGGTGATGGCTTCACAGAGCTGCATGGCGCTAGACCTCTCGGCACTACTAGCCGGCTACTTTCTGTCCGCTGGTGACTCGTACGCCTTCCCCGGACCACGCCTCTCACAAGGCTGTCGAGGATTGTCGTTGCATGGGATGAGCAAGAGTGGCCCGAAGCAATGCCTGCAATATGTGGACTGATCGGTCTGGCGCGTGTAAGAAGCTGGGCCCACACTCTTTGGGATCGATCGCTATAAGCGATCGATCGGGCCAAATGATCTAGATGGGCCCTTCACTTACGTGGGCTGGATTTAGGTCTTCAAGTTCGTCTTACGTTGTTTGGGTTTTTACGGCCAAGTCTGATCCTGACTATGTTCGGGGTATCGGGTTCCGAGGATCTCATCAAGCATAGTTGTTTGTCTAAACAAGGATGACGAAGCACAAAACATCATCAAGTTCAAATAACATGTTGAAATTCATGATTCAATAAGTCAATAGAGTGTCTATTTAGTCTAACTTATAAGATAATTTAATCACACTAAAAATATTAGATTAAACCAATTGATCAATATATCATCACTCAATTATAAACAAAAGTATAGTATTTGATGTGTAATAATTTTATATCGATAAAAAATTTCAATGAATTAAGAAAAAAATATACAAAAAGTTCGATTATGACTATATTAGTAAATTGTAGCATGATATTATAGACCTTTGTGCATTATTTATTGATTTATAAATTTATGACAAACAAAAAAACGTTTGGCGACAATGTAAGAAAAAAGAGAACCCGAACGTAGGAACAAGAAAGGTACGATGAAACCCTAAATCAGTAACGTAAAGCTTCATCCTACTGGCAGCCCAGAAAACGGGAGGAGGTCTAGAGCGTCAGTGTTTTTTAGGACCGTTGTTGCGGCGGCGATAAATCCGACGGCCGGAGAAAAAGTATGTCATCGTGTGAGAAAGACAAAGCTATGGGTTTAGTCGTTCTCTTCTCAGTCATCCCCACACTCTTTCTTGCAGCTTTCCAACATTGAAAAGACACTTCGAACAAAATGTTTAATGTTACAATTTATTACATAAAACCATATAATGACACTTGTCAAATTATTATTTTAAACTTATTTAGATATTAAATTAAATTATTATATTTAGTAGTGTGTCGAAATGTAATGTATAACAGATAAAAAATTATAAGTTAAGACTTGAACAAGTTCATTATAATTGAATTTAATCAATATCTTAGATCCACTATGTACTTTATTATTATCAATTTTACCACACGTCACTCGGGTCCACTTACGTTATAAATTGAACTTAACCTTTTAAAATTATGGATTACGAATCTGTCAATTTCATTAAATCATATTAACCCATGTTAAAATCGATTTTCCAAACCACTATGATACTATATTAAATTTCTAAAATTGGTCCATCTATCATCATATATAACGTATAAAATTAAGATAGCTTAAGTAAAATACTTACCAAATCAATTATAATTGTTCAAAATCTATGTTCTATAAACCAAGACAATTGTATAGTATTTCCAATGTGTGATATTTATTATCAAATCCAATGTGAATTAAAATCATATTTTAAATGAACTATTGATAATTAACATTTACCCATAGAGCTCATAACAAATCATGATTATTTAATTTTATTATTAATTTTTAACTTTGCTTAATATAAGTCAGATATGCTTAACATTTCAATTCATATTGAATCCATACTACTTTTCTACAAATTATTAATTCGTGACTTCTTATTTATATTTNTAACATAATTAATTATTTTGTACAAATAAAAGTAAATAATTGAGTAGATTTATTTAACTAACAAATAACCACAGTTGACACATGGTTTATTATTTTAGTAAAATTCTTACAATAAATGCATTATTAATTTACAATCCTAATTTCATTAATGGTCACTTTTCTTATTAATTATGTTAAGACTAATAAGTCCTAATAGAACAACTCTACTGCACACTAAGTCAACACATAATAAGAAAAATTGATCATTTCATAAAATACCTACACATTTTATACCATAATAGATTTTAGAAAATGACATATGAACGAGATATACCTACCCAATATTTTAAAATTTGTCTTTATTTTGTTAAGTTTAGAATAATCCCACGTTTTCATATCAATATCTGATTGCGTTTTGATCCGATTCTATCAGTAAAGTCAATACAATTTATTTTTTTATAATATTAAAATAATTACAAAACTTAATATCCAATTCTATAACTCGGAGTAGTATGATATAGGATAAAATACTAATATCACGTTGTATTTCACGTACCACCAAGACAAATGTGTCCAAATTGAATTGGTCTTTGAATGATCAATCCTAATTGGGACATCGTCATCCATAACAATATTCTTATACTAATGAATACATTGTATTTTATATGTTAATTGGGTCAAGCCGAATACTAATAGGCTGAAATTGTCTTGAATGATTTGCTCATCGTCATCGTCATCTATAACAATAATTTTATATCGATCGGTATACTGCATAGTATACCAATATGATCCAATCTATTGTTCGATATAGTGGGTGTACCAATCATATTGTTGTGTAGAGGAATAGGTGGCCCTACATTTATTGATTAAATGATTTATTTACAAATTATTTCGAAATAATTGTAATCGCATTTACTTATTGTTGTATTATTTCAAAATAAGGATACTTTATATTGCACTTTAATGTTTAATAATTAATTACTTCTTTTACGTTAGATTATTACTGCATGTGGATTGTGGGTACGAGAATATACATATTTTTAATATAAGATTTTGATTTTTATAATAAATAAATCAAACAATTCAATATGTCATGAATATTTAATTAATAATTATTATATTTCAATAATAATTAATCCCTTTCAATTGAACGGTGGATAAATTACCTCCATATCTAGCAAACTCAATAAATCCAATTATTTGAAATGCGTAATTTAAATTATATAATTGATTATTATTAAAGCTAATAAATCTCGCTTTAATAACTCAGCGGGTGGTAATAAATCCACCTCAGCAACCTTCAACACACAAAACGAAAAAAGGCTCTAAACACCCCCGCCGCCGTCGCCGCTGCTTCTAGAACTGGGCGGAGCCGGAGAAGGTCTGCCCAAAAGACCAACCCGCCGGAACGACGTCGTGCGCCACCACAGTCCTCCCATCGCTTCCCATAACCTTAAACGACAAGCTCTGTCGGTCGAGTAACGCGCTACTTTGCCAATTTTGCCCCCAGTTTCTCGCCATCGGCTCCCACTCCGTCCTCGAACCCTTTATAGCCACCGCATGTACGTCGCCGGCGCCGCCGACGTTCGTTATAAGTACTAAATTGAAATATGAGTGACCATTAATCGTAAACCTTATTCCCCCCTTTCTCACACAAGGTACCCTTCTGTAAGCAACGGGAACAATCCCNGCGCTAGACCTCTCGGCGCTACTAGCCGGCTACTTTCTGTCCGCTGGTGACTCGTACGCCTTCCCCGGACCACGCCTCTCACAAGGCTGTCGAGGATTGTCGTTGCATGGGATGAGCAAGAGTGGCCCGAAGCAATGCCTGCAATATGTGGACTGATCGGTCTGGCGCGTGTAAGAAGCTGGGCCCACACTCTTTGGGATCGATCGCTATAAGCGATCGATCGGGCCAAATGATCTAGATGGGCCCTTCACTTACGTGGGCTGGATTTAGGTCTTCAAGTTCGTCTTACGTTGTTTGGGTTTTTACGGCCAAGTCTGATCCTGACTATGTTCGGGGTATCGGGTTCCGAGGATCTCATCAAGCATAGTTGTTTGTCTAAACAAGGATGACGAAGCACAAAACATCATCAAGTTCAAATAACATGTTGAAATTCATGATTCAATAAGTCAATAGAGTGTCTATTTAGTCTAACTTATAAGATAATTTAATCACACTAAAAATATTAGATTAAACCAATTGATCAATATATCATCACTCAATTATAAACAAAAGTATAGTATTTGATGTGTAATAATTTTATATCGATAAAAAATTTCAATGAATTAAGAAAAAAATATACAAAAAGTTCGATTATGACTATATTAGTAAATTGTAGCATGATATTATAGACCTTTGTGCATTATTTATTGATTTATAAATTTATGACAAACAAAAAAACGTTTGGCGACAATGTAAGAAAAAAGAGAACCCGAACGTAGGAACAAGAAAGGTACGATGAAACCCTAAATCAGTAACGTAAAGCTTCATCCTACTGCCAGCCCAGAAAACGGGAGGAGGTCTAGAGCGTCAGTGTTTCTTAGAACCATTGATGCGGCGGCGATAAATCCGACGGCCGGAGAAAAAGTATGTCATCCTGTGAGAAAGACAAAGCTACGGGTATAGTCGTTCTCTTCTCAGTCATCCCCACACTCTTTCTTGCAGCTTTCCAACATTGAAAAGACACTTCGAACAAAATGTTTAATGTTACAATTTATTACATAAAACCATATAATAACACTTGTCAATCTTGTTTAAAAATAAATAATATTTTAAACTTATTTAGAGATTAAATTAAATTATATTATTTAGTAGTGTGTCGAAATGTAATGTATAAAGTTAATACTTGAACAAGTTCATTATAATTTAATTTAATCAATATCTTAGATACACTATGTACTATATTATTATCAATTTTAGCACACGTCACTCGGGTCCAATTACGTTATAAATTGAACTTAACTTTTTAAAATTACGGATTACGAATCGATCAATTTCATTAAATCAGGTTAAAACATGTTAAAATTATATTTAAATTAAAGGGTTCTTTGTTGGGACTTGGAAATGATAGGAATAATTTTTATTTTTTAAATTAATTTATTGGTTTGTTAAATACTGATAATTTTAAATATTATTTAAAAATACAATTGGCGAAATGAGCAATAATTTGTCACCTACAAACCTGAATTTCTTGCAGGAGTAATGAAGCCTGCCGGCCCAATTAAAATAATGAATAGTTTTATGACGTCATATGAATTAAAGAGTCGTCATCTTATGAAAACGATGCCGTTCCAATTATATCAAACAATACAAATCTTCTATTTCCAAATGTACTTATTCACATTTACATTGTTTTTAGATAATTGTTACAAATATGTACTTTATAAATTATTTAGTCAAATTTATTTATTTTAATAAATATAAACAAAAAAATAGACACCCATTTTCAGTTGTGGATGAATTTGCTTTAATATGAGAAATTATTAAAATAATATATGAGACGAGTTATTTTATTTTATAATAGACATGTGTTATAAAGAGCAGCAGAGTTACAGAATATAAAATATTTTACAAATTTGCAGAAAATTAAATATAAATAATTATAATTATTCATGTTTATATAGTTTTTTTATTAAAAATGTTGCAACTTATAATTGAATAGAATTTTTATTAGACACATCAAATTCTTTATAATAGACTACCCACTCCGAATATTTTTTTAGAAAGGCGTAGGAAACATTTATTTATTACTGTACTCAGTACTGCAAAAGAAAAAAAAGGTCAATAATGGTAATAATAATAATAATAAATATTAATAATTTTCAATGAATTCATTAATCAAATATTAAAACCCGAGGGATAGATCTGGCCAATATTCAATTTTTATATCACGGGGAACCGTGGAGTGATATATTTTAAGGTTTTTATATATTAAATAACGAGCGACGCGCAAATTTGGTCCTCGTAGTTTCCTATTTTGTCAATTTTGGTCCTCATATTTTGATAATTATGGCAGATTAAATCCCTTAACTTTATTTGTGGCAAAATTAATCCTCCTATTTTGCCACATTTAGCAAATTAGGTCTCCAAGTTTTATGTTTATGGCAAATTTGGTCCCCGAAGTTTGTAATTTGTAATTTTTTATTTTTATATAATACGGAGACTAATTTGCCACTACGATCAAACTACATTGACCGCTTTTGTTCGATTTCATTTGAAGAATTAAATATGAAATTTGAGGACAAATTTTGCCAAATGTTCCAAAATAGGAGGACCGATTTTGACAAATGTCCAAAATTCGAGGACTGAAAATGCCAAAATAAACTCGAATGACTAAATTTGCCAAAATGATCAAACTACGAGGACCAAAAACATCATTTTCTCATTAAAAAACTAAAATTATACGGAAATAATAATGCAGAAATTTATTAAATAATAATAACAACTTTGTGTTCATGGATTCTTTAAATTCTCCACCTAATCTCCATTCATGTTTAAGCACCCCGCATCCCAGTCTTGTAACACATTTAAACATAATATATATATATATATATATATATTATATGATTTGAATTAAATTTGTGATATATTTACTTTCCATCAAATTATCAAAAATGCATTTAAGAAATATAAAGTTTCAATGTGATTGAGTGTGGAATGGAAGACATACAAAAATGGTTTTCACATTTTTTCAATTTGAAAATTTTGATCGCAAAGTTACATATTTGTAGCAATTAAGAATCTCAATGTTTAAAAATGACGTAAAAACCCTCATTTTCTCAAAGTTTAATATGCGTGTTAAAATTGCTCATAAATTTTTCCAATTTAAACCATTTGCAAAGAAAATCGAACTTATGGATCAAATTTACTTAATTTGCTTCCATTTTGTAGTATTTTGGGATTAATATTGTAAATAGAGTTTCGGTATTTAAAATACCCTACAAAAACTTAAGAAACAAATTCATAATATAAAAATCAAATAGAAAATATTTGTTACAATTTTAATTTGCACATAATTAAAAAGTTCAACGGTACCCTATGCGGCATCGACTCGTCCGACTGACTCGATGCGACTCGACTCGACTCGATACGACTCGACTCGACTCGATACGACTCGACAAGAGTATAAGAGTTAAATTTTCGACTCGGCTCGGATTATTAAATAATATAATATTAAATAAAAGTAAAATTAAAAAAGTAATTATTAGAATTTGTAGAAAGTTGAATAAAGTCAAATTTAAAACTATAAATATTTTATCAATTTATTATATAAGAAGATTTAATATATAAAAAATGAATATCGTTCGTCAATTCTACCATCTTCCTAAAAACAACAACTTTTCGTTCCATCATCGCTTGCATGAAAAATTCACAAGTAGATCGACAACATAAAAATGTATTAAAAGCACATAAGATACGTTTCCGATGAATGAAAAAATCAAATTAAGGAAGAAATCAAAACGACGTTGTTTTGTGTCAAGTATCAAGAATCGAAACGAGTCGGAGAGTCCGACTCGACTCGACACGACACGGGAGAATATGAAAATTGTAGAGTTGGTGTCGGATATAAGGTACCTTTAATGAAATCAATTTTTATCTACAAGACAATAATTACATACGTCATTACATTAATGACTTCACTGAGTTAAGGAATGTTCTTGCACTGAAACCCTGGCTGCTTAATTCTTACACGCGCCACTTTTCTAACATTAATTAAGAAACCAAGACAAGCCCAAGTTGCCGTAGACTGTAGAGAGCACTGGGAGCATGTTTCTTGCCCGATAAATGTTGACGTAGAAGTAGAACAAAAAGATGAAATTAGGGTTTTTGTAGGTGCTTAAAGTCGACGACATTAAAATGGGCTTATGATGAGGGTTTTATTAGTGTAAGGGGACCGGAATTCATGGGCATATTAATGTGTGTTTTTTAGACTGTGAAATGGTATTTATTATAGTTTTCTGATCTTATTTATGGCTTTACCGAGGCAGACGTGGACCAATATCATTCTCATTTATTCACTTCTGACGTTGTAGAATTAAATTAATTAAAAATAATAAATAAATACCCTCCTCCTTCTTCCATTGTCAGATTTTTTCCATTTTTTTTACCTAAAGTAATTTATATTAATTCTTATGAAGGTAATTAATGCTTGTTTCGGTGGTACGAATGTAATGGCTATTGTTCGGGTTGTGGTTTTTTCAATACATTTATTGGTTTTTATATATTTATAATTGTTTTTATATTTATTATGATATTTATCGGAAGAAATGATTAATAACAATGATAGTGTTAAATTTGAAGAAGAGCAATTTATATGAGGTGGGTGTTCATTCAATTGGCTTGGTTTACCGATTGATTTGGGATTATTTAAAACTATATTTAGTTTATAACAAACAAATGATCTAGCAAATTATAAAACAACAAACAAATAATTATTAAAATAAGTGAAACTTAACAATTGTTGATTAAAATAAAACCAATGAAATTTAAAAATTTTATTTTGAACTCAAAATATAAAACTAAATTTGTTAGTTGAATAGTCTTTTTATATTAGGCTACCGGTAAAGGCGTACAAAGGCGTGTGGAAATACGCCTTTGTCCGCCTCTACCATCTCAACATCAGCGTCCATTGTTATATGGGGGCTGAATTTCCTCCGTGGAAATACACCTTATGTACAAGGGTTTGGGCGTCCCTTGTCCGCGGAAATCACAAATTTAATTTTTTTTCTATTTTTTTACTTTATTTAATATATAAAATATATATTAAATATTAATTATATTTATTTGATAATAAAATTAATATTTTTATTTAAGATTAATAATTTTAAAATGTATATAATAAAAACGAAATACGAATAATGTTTTTATATTGGTTCGGAATCACGTACCGGTTCGGGCCGATATGAGCGGTACGATCGGTATACCGATCCAGATACCAAATTTATTCTATTTTGTTTTTTAAAAAGTTAATTATTTTTTTATGGTTAGACCTGAAAAAACCTGCAAATCGACCCTAATATTCCGCATCGGGCGGTACGAAAAAAATATATGTACCGATCGAAATTTACATACCGGACGGTGCATCTATGGTATACCGTCCGGTTTGAAAACATTGAATACAAATACAATCGAAACGAAATATAAAGAACAATAAAAAGTAATATACGACAATATCATCGAAATAATTAGAATGATCATTATTTTTCGCATTAATAAAATAATAGAAAATTGATGAGATAGAAAGATAAAATTAAATTTAGATAGATACGATGATGTGGATGAAAGAGAAATTGAAAATGATGTGGATGAGTGAGATTTTTTAGAAATAGAAAGAGAATATGATGTGGATGTGAAAGAATGATGACGTGTAGAGAGATTTATACGGTGGAAATTGTTTTGAGAGCGGACAATGTTACAGATAGCCTTAGTTTATCATTATCCTTGGTGGCCCAGTCTGACTGGACAACCAATATGTCATTTCTTTTATCTATGTGAGGAAAGAGAGTATCCCAGACAAATCACTCCATTTCCACTATTTTTATTAAAAAAATTATTAGAAATTAATTTTAAAATGATTATAAAATATAAATATTTATAATATATTTATATAATGATTTTATCGATAATATTATTATTCTAGGATATTTGATATGTAAAAAAATAATATTTAAAATTACAAATGTCCGGATATTGTTGTAGGAATGAGATAAAATTTACTTATAAAATTAAAGAATGATTCTTTGTACATAGAGAAAACTGATGTAGATGAGAGAATGAAGTTTCATGGCTGATATGGTTGAGGATGGTCTTCGGTCAACCCATCATTTCAATTATATATATTAATTAATAATTTATAATTACTATTTATTTATGTACAGTTTATTAAATTAAATAACAGTTAGAAAAAAATTAATTACTAATATTATCATGTATAAAGGTGTACATAGAACATGACTAATATATATAAACATCCATTTAACATAAAGGTTTTCAGAAATTTCCGAAATTCGGAATTTCATGCTGGTAAACCATTAGTTACCAATTTTTTTATTATTAATATTTTATAAAATTAATTATTTATTTTTTGGATTGTACACTAACAACAGGTCTACAAGCCGAAAATATAATACCAGAAAGTACCATATAAAATACCGGTAACACCCATTATATCTACCCTCCCATATACATATGATATATCGATGATATTAAGACAATGTACTTGCGTTTTGCGCTTCACCGAATAATTATTTTTAGTAAATAGTCTATTGTAGTTTGAAGATTCATTTATAAATAATGAAATTTAATTTAAAAATAATTATTTAAGTTTGAGTAGTATAGCAGTTTTGTACTAAAATTGATTATATATCAAATTTGAAATATTTCATTTATTTTTTTAAAATTAAAATATTAAAATTGATTTTAGAGGAAATTTATAAGACTTATAATGAAAATTTTCCAAATTATAGTATATATATGTGTATTAAAGGCATTTTATCTCCCGGAATGCAAGCATATAAGATTTGGTAGGGAAGGGACATTAACTTTCCGGGTATCACGTTCAATAATTATATTTATTACTCCAATTTTTATTTCAAAATAATTATTTAGATAATTTAATTATACAATAAGTAACAGTACCGAGGTCCCACCAATTTATGCATATATTTATTTAATAATATTAATAAATTATTCAAAATTTACCAGCCCGTAAAAACGTGGAATTTTTACCCAGACAGCAGCAGAATCATGACGTGACTATAGCAATTCTTAATGTCATTCTTCAATCTTCACGACAAGTCACTAAGACACGTACAGACAATATAAATATATTCATATGTTTTAATTATTTTTCGGGCATTTAATTCAGGTTAAAAAATATGTTTAGCCCTAAATTTGATATGGAAGTACATAATGCTCTTAAATAGAGAGAAATAAGGAGAGTTATTAAATATTTATTTAATATAATACACTTTATAAATAATTACTATATATTTTAAATAGATAACAAATTAATCAAATAAATAAACACATTAAATTTGGAAAGTAGACTTGATTGTAAATTACAATCAAATGAAAATTTGTGTTCCATAATCCAGTCATATTTTATCTATGTTGACATAATCAATGAAATAGACTAATTTTCATGTGAAAATTTTTACATAGTTCTCATTTAGAAATCAAAACCATTGTTTTCATACCGATACGGAATCACGTAACGATCTGGACGGTACCAAATTTTATTTTTTAAAAAATTAATATTTAATTAGTTTTTTAGAGTAAAACTCGAAAAAATCCTAAAATCAACCATAATACCCGGTACTAAACTGTTGTGGTTCAAAAAACTCCGGGGATCTCATCACGGGCGGTACGACACAAAAATATCGGTACCGAGCGAAATTTGACGACCGTATAACGTTCGGTATGAAAACACTGATCAAAACATGAAAGGTGATTTCACAAAAATCATCAACGATTTCTTTATTTTTATGTATAAATACGGAAAAAAGAATAGATATTTAAATTCATCAATTTAATATGTTTATAAATTATTCCATATAAATAGAAGAAACTTGTGTTGTAATTAATAAATTCTTAATATTGTCAAGTTCCATAAGTGAGTGTTGAAATGGGGTTTACGGGAAGAAAATTTATTTGCAACGCTACGAAATATATCAAGATAAATAACGCGTTCTGAATATCATGTAATTCTAAGATTATTGACCTTAAGGATTGATAAAATTTTACAATTCTATAGTGCGAAATTAATCCAAAATTAATAATATTTTACTATTTTGAAATAAATCATAATCATATAAGAAAATATGTGTACTACATTAATTTAAATTAAAAGTAACTTTCTTTGAAATTAAAAAAACAGCTATATTACATATGTCACCGATGAAAACGTTACGTTATTTGTGGGGCAGGACCACTTTTAAACCGTACAGTTTTCAAATTTCAAAATCCAATTGAAAGCGATATTTTAAAATCGGTCATTTTTTTATATATTATTACGAGATAATTATAATTAATTAATATAATATTAATTAATTAGGCCAGGTAACTGCGAATCCTTCTGACAACAGCGTGGGCTGAAGTAAATGCTCACGACAAAATTATGCCATTCACATTCAATATTTTGTCCCCTAATTTTCACACGGGTGCACATTTTAATTTTCCTATTTTTATTTTAGAAAATTACCCTTATAATTATATTTAAAGTCCCTCTAATTGACAATACATATCATTGTATTTAGATAAATACAGACTAAATCATTCAATAAAAATATAATCTCGACTTCTCATTTATTCGGGCACGTATATATTCGCTCCATCAAGTGCACATTGCTAGGTTCTTTTATGGTTTCAAATAGTGATAAATCATGTTTTAAAGAAAACTCGAATTGTTGTTCAAACTTTTTAACTTATCAAAACTCCGAACTAGCGTGGGATCTAGAGCTCAAAGTAGCAAGTATTGGTAAGATGAACTATCGATGAATCGGAACTCATGTTACAATTCCAAATTACACAAAAAAATTTCTCACAAATGCCGTTGGTCGATTAAGAAAGTTGGAAAACTTTGATTTTCATCAATTTTCCGCATTCCCATATTGAAATATAAATAATGTCCACATCTGAAGTTGAAAGAAATTTGATTTAATTTCTAAAAAATATTGAGTACCACTCTAGTTGAAAGAAATTTGATTTAATCCCATATTAAGTATTTTACGGTTATATATGTTTTCTCTCATACGATATATCAAAGTACATTTCCTCTATGAAATTGACTCAGACTCTAAAAACCCTAACTTTGTATCAAAGCTGATTTTGAAAAATCCCAAATCACTGTAATAAAGGTAGTCAGACCTAATAAAATTGGCCGATTGATAATAACGATATGAATTGTCATGTCCAACTTGTAAATTTTAGGAGAGTACCTGGAAATATAAATAATGTCTCACATTAAAAAACAAAATATTTGATAACACTCCCATAAAATATTGATCCGATTCTAAAAGTTTAAAAATCAAAATAATAGAACTATAGTACATTGCATATTTTGTCTAATTAGAGTACATAGATAAGTTATATTTAGTTATCTTCATGAAAATTTGCAGAGTTGCTATTTCAGAAGCATGCACCTTGTCTTCCCTAATAAATTTCTTAGGTAGAAATATTCAAAGTATATTACAACGCCACTACCTCGCCGTACTTACCCTATTTATGACCCAAATTCTCAGTTCTCGCCTTCTATATTATTACCCACAACAGAACCCACAAACGTTCATTTTTGNATTACGCTGCAAAAGTACAAGCTCTTTTCTCGACCTGTAAAGTCTGAAGATTCTGAATACAGCATCCTGAAAGAGGTTACCTGTGGATTAGTGTGGAAGCCAGGTACATTCAAGAAAAAATAATGTGAACAAGAATTATAATTCAACAAGAAACTTTGCCTTGATAATTTCGGCCGGATAGCCTTATGGATTCTGCCTGAAACTAACTGCGTATGTACTTGTTGAGGTTTATTCAAAATCCAAGTAGACAACAGTTTTCCCCTCCCTACTCTGCCTCTGTTTCACATCCATCAATCTGCACAACAAACAACAACCATTCCTCGGGAAAAATCATCGAACATAAACAAAGAACCAGGCCGAACGAACGGAATGACAAGCTACCGAACGACTCGAGGATCACGGGAGAGAATTCCAAGCAAAGAAACCTCGCGAAGAGTAGTCGGCGGGACACCTTTCATGAAGACGAGTCTTCTTCAATGCGACAATTTTCACAAAAGCCGCTCATAAGCCCCCTCCCCAAGCTTCTCGAACGCCTCCATGGCGGACTCGAGAGAGATTTATAGAGGAAATAGACAACGGAAATTTGATCACAACGGTAACCCTTATTTTGAAACTCAAATAATTTGAAATTCGTAATACTAACTGTGAAACCAAATATTATCAGATTGTTTAAAACTACAAGAAGATAGATTACGCTGCAAAAGTACAATCTCTTTTCACGTCTAGCAAAGTTCGAAGATTTTGAATACGACATCCTGAATTGAGAAATTTTTTTCATTCTTTTAAATTTCCGATATACCGGAAATTTCGGACGTACCGATTTCGGCCGGTACGGGTATTTTCGGGTCGGGTCAGGTCGGTTTGGTGGGTTGGGTCGTATTTTATATTAAAATAAAATATGAATATTTTATAATTTAATTTATTTTAATATTCATGTACGGATCCAATACATATCCGGCATACTCGAAACGTATCCGATATATCGATCCAATGAACTTATCCGGTATACCGGCCGATACCGATATTTAAAATATTGATTTTTTTAGGGGAAAATTTTGGGGAAATTTATTTTACTGATACCCATGTCAAAATGTTACTGAATGTTATATTTCATTTTGGGGAAGTTTTGACATTCCAAAATGTTATTGAATTAATAAAAATTGATATTGTACCTAGGACATTTTTTCTTTTATAACTTAACCGTTAAATGATAGAATAAATGAAAATTTAATATAAATTAAAAAATCAAAAAAGAAATTGATATATTCCACAAATTTAAATTTTACTATTTACAATTCCACAAAAAAAAACCTGAGATATTTTCATTCAATAATTTAAAATATTGGCTTTTATCATTATATATATTTAAAATATAAATATTATTGGTGTTCAAAGAAAGTTTACAAATTTAATTTAAATTTAGACGTACAAGTAATACTCAAAACTTAGTTGTGCTATAAACTGTAATACAAATTTTAGTATTTTATAATAATTAAGAATATGATATTTATATCATTTTTTAATACCAATTACCTATATTTCTATTTACAAAATATCACTATATGATTTAAAAAAGAAAAATGATATAATAGATTTTAATAATAAAGTTACTTAAGAATGCAAATAACTTAAAACATTATTATTTTTCTTTGTTTAAATTTAAAAATTCTGCATGTAAATGAGATTGTAAAATATAATATTTATTTTTTACATTACAATCTCGGTTTTTTTATGAAAATAAAATTTAAATTTGGAATATGTCAATCTTTTTCATTTTGATTTTGATTTGAATTTTTTAATATAAGTTAAATTTTAAATAATCATTTAACCATCAATATAGCACTGATCAGTAGTTTTGTGAGTGTGTTTTATGAGAAAATTACGTAATTGACCCTTAATGTTTAAAATAATGTAAAGATGATGTCCCCAAAGTTTGTAAATTGCGTGAGAAGCCCCCAAAGTTTCAAAACCGTTCAAAAATGATCTCGGGTGAATAGTAGCGGTTTTCGTCTTTTTTCGTATAAGTGGTTTTGATAATTTATGTGTTATTTTTAAAATTTTCAAAGTTTGGAGATATAGTCATAATATCTTTTCAAGGTTAATAAGTCAAATATAAACTTTGGGGACGTTTAAAATATCAATGAGTATATGGGTCAAATATAAACGGTTTTAAAAAGTTCGGGGGTCAACCACGCAATTCTTAAACTTTGAGGGCATGATGTTTACAACATTTAAAGTTTAGGGGCCAATCGCGCACATTATATCAACTTCGGGGGTTTCATATGCAATTTACAAACTTTAGGGATACAATCTTTACACTA
Source organism: Utricularia reniformis (assembly GCA_009725065.1). Lineage (NCBI taxonomy): Eukaryota > Viridiplantae > Streptophyta > Magnoliopsida > Lamiales > Lentibulariaceae > Utricularia > Utricularia reniformis. The sequence goes on along the minus strand of RWGZ01001261.1, from coordinate 147,366 downwards.
TTATAAAGTTTAGGGGTCAATTACAAATATCACTCATTTACAAAAACCCACCTAGGTTTTGTTTTGTTTGTATTAGGGGTAGGTTACCTTTCTTTTTCTTTGATTTGGATTTCAGTATCTTGTATGTTATTTGAAATAAACAAATTTATCTAAACAAGAAGAATGATTATTTTGATTGTATTTTTTGGTAAGGAGAAAGTGATTAATTTCAGATCTACCGTTTTTACATTATGCTAAAGTTTTCTTATGATAAACATAAACCATAATGATGTATGAATATAAAAACCATAATTTTAAAATTTCATATTCCCCAAATCTTAAGTAAGAAACAATTTATTGTTTTTTCAATCACTCAAGATCTAGGTCTTGAATGAATTGATTGTAAAGAAAACTTCACTAATACTTGGGCTTTACGCTTCGTTCTGACCTGTTTTGAAAAATGGAAAACCATTAAACAACTTCTGAGTTTCCTTTTTCTTCATTCGTCTCTAGTGTCATGTCTGTTGAGTTAAAACAATTGTCCAACCTTTTGGATTTTGATCTACAAATCCAAAAATTAAGGAAGAAAAGAGGTGTACGGTAAGAAAATGAGGATTGAGGACTACTTCTAGGAAAATTTACACAAATACATTCTTTTTCAAATTTAACTTTCAAAAATACCTTTATTTTTTAAACACTTTCATAACTACAATTTTTTTTATTTTTCTTTATTATTTAAATTATAAATAATACATCTTTATAACAAATATAAAGGTAATGATATTTTTTATAATTTTTAAAAATATATGAGTACTTATTTAAAAAATAAATACTCTGAAATCAGTGTTTTATTATCGGCAAGTACAACAAAAACTAGGAGACATCGGTATTTTAACTTATACCACCCGAGATCAGGTCGGACCTGAAAAAAATAAAATAAAATATATTTTAAATTTATTTGTTTTTAAAAAATAAATTTTGGTACAGACTGATATATCGAACATACCGATTCCGAAAGGAACCGAATTACGGATCAAAATGAGAAACATTGCATGAAACATTGGTATAGGCCGATATACCGTTCCAAATCGGTATGTTCGATATATCGGTTTGTACCAATATTTATTTAAAAAAACAAATAAATTAAAAAAAATATAGTTTTTTATTTTTTTCAGGTCAGACCCGGGAAACCCAAGTTCTACCCGAAAACCTAATCTCGGGTGGTACCAGTTAAAATACCGATGTCGCATAGTTTTTGTTCCCCTAATTCTCTCTCATCTCTTTCATGCCAAAAATAAATAAAATAAAAATGACATAATATCTATGTCATCAGTGCTATATTTACAATTTTTGAATATGTCAGTGTTAATATTAAATTATCTTTAGTATTGCTATTCTAACAATATATCAATTCTGACATTGGTTGTAAAAAACTAAATTTTTTAGAGTTTTTAGCATTGTCAGTCTTTTAAAAGCTTATGTTATTGACAAGTTTTTGTTTAGAAATATCTACGTTACCATGATTGTTTATTTTTACAAAAAATTAGAATCAGATTCTCTAGAATTTGCGATTCTCTTCTGATTTTCGAATCGGGTTAAATGAGAAGGCAAAATTGAAAAAATTCAAAAATAAATAAGAAATCTAAATTATTATGTTAGAAATTTTATAAGTTATGTAATACTTATCAACTTTTAATTATTTTATTGATTTTAAATTTTAACAAACTTTTAGTTTGATGATAAATTATTTATTATATCTTATGTTTATAATTTGATCATGATTAAAATATATTTTATCAATAATTATGATTATTTTAACTTATAAAAAACTATAAATTATATAACTAAAATAATTATTATAATTATAAAATTTACGAATCTTTATCCAGATTCTCTAAAAATTACGCATTACGAATCGCAAATCGTGTCACGTATCGTGGTAGCATAGAGAAATATAGCAATGATTTTACATCTGATTAGACTGAATTCATTATGTTTTATATTAAATTGGTAATTGATATGAATATTAAATAGTTAAATTATATATGTAGTAGGAATAAATTAAATTTTAAATTCCTTAATTTTGTATAAATTAATTAATGTATGTTTCTTTAAAAACTATTTACAATGAATTTGTATATTTTGACAATTTGAATATTTCGAACATTGAAAAATGCAATTTGTGTGATATGTTTGTTAGTTATATAAATGTGCAAAAAAATAAAGAATAATTAGGTAAAAAATGATAAAAAAGTAAATCAAGTAATTTAAATTGATTTTTTATAAAATAAAGTATTTAAATTATTTTAATACAACTCTAACAAATATCATTCTATTTTTTTAACATCAAATGTTTGGTAATAATTAATATTGTGTAATTAAAATTAGTAAATGACGAAAAGTAAACCGTTTGAGATTTTATAAACAATAATTTTGTAAAATATAAATTTTAATATTATACATTAAATTTTGAAATCGGAAATTACTCATTTTAACACATAAATATATTGTTTAGCAAATAATACATTATTATACATTTAATTTAGTTAATACATATAATTATTAGTTTAATTGTAAAATAAAAAATGTGTGTGCTGAGCACACGCCAATTACAGTAGAAATGTAAAAAGTTGTTTGTCAATAACAAAAATGAGTATTTTGTAAAATATACAAATCATAAGATCTTACAGTGTTATATTAATTTTTTTATATGAATCGAGCACACTAACGTCTCCTCCAACACTCACTTCATCACTTTCCAACACATGGTAACTTTAGACCGATGTTCGAAACCGATTGTGAAATCGGGCTATCTCCATCAACTCAGCATATGACATTTGAAGAAGCTCTCGTCTTTCATCACCTCAATTTCCACTAGATCAAAGTTTACATATACTTGTTTGAAAAAAATTATCGGACCAACAACACTAGCAAAAATGAAGCTTGAAGTCGAGAGTTTGGGTCCGGACTATGGAGATTTCCATTTGAAGAGATCGGTAAGGAAGTCTCTTTCTTCACATATATCTATAGATTCTTCTTGTATGAACCAATCAAGGTAATAAAAAGTCAGGAAAATATAATGAGGAGTAGTGGGAGATGAAACACAAGCAAACAATATGCTTTAATGTGGGAAAGGTCAAATAATTTGTTCGAATCGAAATCATTTCAAGGCTTCTTGTACATAAGATTGCAAAAATCTTAAATACAAGGAAACCACTCCCATGAACATCTAGGGAGATTTCAAGAACTTGTGGATAAGTTGGTTGAAATAGATTTGGTTCTCGAAGAAAAACTTCAAGTTTTAATGATGAATTGTTCTCTACCAGATTCATGGGAACATACAGTTATTTCTTTGAACAATTTGGCACCAAAAGGAGGACACAAACTTGAAACAATTAAGAAGTGTCTCATAAATGAAGGGTTGTGAAAGAGTGAAGTTAGTTATGAAAACTCTCAAGATACTCTAGCAATGGTAAAAGACTACTTATGGTGAAATAAGAGGTCTTCTAGTGTCATACCTAAGACTGTCTTACACTGCCGCATTGTCGAAGCTGGGGTTCAATCATCCTAGCTACAAACACTTGAAAGTATTCGGGTGTAAAGCTTTAGCTCACGTGCCTAAAAGATACAAGAAATAAACTCGATGATCATGCAATAGAGTATATTTTCTTGGGGTATGGAGACCAGAATTTTGGCTATAGAATGTGGAATCTTAGATCTAAGAAGTTGTTCAAATCAAGGGGTGTTCATTTTTTTAGACACAAACCATAAAGGACATTCAAATTGAACAAGCTCCCGCGGAAAGAAGTGAAATTTCAAGTGCTCACCTCTCATTACCTCAAATTTATCAATTTGTACTAGATTTATCACAAGAAAAGCACTTTGATGTGAAGAATCAACAATTTCACGATGAACCAGAAGCTTCACAACAAAGTGCTAAGTTAGAATCATATGAAACCTGTAAATCTTCAAGCCTTCTAGACCATGAAGAGGCTGAAACATATTATGAAGAAAATTTGCAACCTGAAACAAAAATAGCAGAATATTATGTGAGAAAATAAAACAGAGAAAAACATCCATCAAAGAAGTATTCATCATCATAATATGTTTTGTTAATAGAAGATAGAGAACCATGAAGTTTATAGGAAGCCATGGAAAGTCAGAATAGGAATAAATGGCTTGAAGCTAATGAAGACGAATTAAATTCGTTGAAGAAGAATCATACCTACGTTCCAATAGATCTTCGTCCGAAAGAAAAGGTCTTGAGAATAAATGAATATTTAAGTTGAAACAGGAAGCTAATGGAACCACTAAGCCAGAAGGCTAGATTGGTTGTGAATGATTATTGGCAGAAAAAAAGAATCGATTTTGATGAGATTTTTGCATTAGTTATTAAATTGACTTCCATAAGGTTAGTTCTTGCTCTAGTGGCTCATATGAACTTGGAATTAGAGCAAATGAATGTCAAGACTCAAGACAGCTTTTCTAAATGAGAATTTAGAAGATGAAATATATATGAGACAACCGATTGGCTTTGAAGATAAAATTAATCAAGATTATGTATTCAAACTAAAAGAAGTCTTCATGGGTTGGATGTGGAATGAAAATTTTGACACCTTCATGATAGAGGAAGGATTCAAAAGAACATAATCGGATCATTGTGTACTCAAAACATGAACCAAATGGGAACTTTGTGATCTTACTTCCATATGTTGATGACTTATTGATGGTTGGTCCTAGCAATGATTTGATTAACAAACTTAAGAGGAGGCTATCTACTGCCTTCGAAATGCCTCGATCGTGGGTAGCCCTAATGTATCTCATGATATGTACAAGATATGATATAGTTCACTCTACATCATTATTGAGTAGGTTTTTATCAAATTCAGGAAAATCAGGAGTAAAGTGGGATTACAGTTTAGGGGAGCAAGACAGATTTAAACTTACAGGTGTATACCAATTCTGATATGGGTGGTGATCCGGATACCAGGAGATCTACTTCAACAATCATTTCAATCATGTCAGGGGTGCAATTTCTTGGTACTCCAAGCTACAAAAATCAGTGACATTATCATTAGCAAAGGCGGAGACTTAGCCTTAACAGAAGCTACCAAACAACTCATTTGGGTAAAAAAGTTTTTGCAAGAACTAAAGATGTATTGCCCAAGGTATCTACTCTATTGAATTGAGTAAAAATGCTATGTTTCATGCTAGGACGAAGCATATCAACCTGCGAGTTCATTGGGTTAGAGAAATCATCAACAATAAGGAATTTAAGTTGGACAAGGTTCCTACCATCCTTAATCTCGTTGATATGTTGACAAAGCTTGTACCAATTGCCAAACATCAATTATGCTAGACTGGAGCAGGACTGGTGAAGCTAAACAGATGAAAAAAAAAATTGTGCTTAGAACTGGAGGAGGAGATTTGTTGAAGAATAATACACAATTCATATCTCATCTAGTTTAAGCATGATGGGCTCTATACTATGCCAACTATGAATTGCAAGCAACTGTCCAAAGCGAAATAATCGAAGAACTCACGGATAGTTGATCTAAGTTGGCCCAAATCCATTCAGATCAAACCAAAGCAACAAATATTGACCATAAAAAACAAGGAAATCTTATCATGCGTGAAAGATTGAATATAAGCATGTAAACTCTTGAACAAATCTGATGAAGATCAAGAGGAGGAAAATCGTACCAATAGAATCCAAAGATGATTCTTTTTGCCAATCAGAGAAGTTTATAAATCTCCCAGTTGGTTTCAAACCAAAAGCAGAAAAAAAGAAGAAAAAAGAAACAACAGCACAGTGTGTCTGAGAGTAGTGTACCCGTTGTATTTTTGAAAGTTTGAGTGGATTTGTTTCGGTGGCAGCTTGCCCATGGTTTTTCCTAATTGGATTTCCACTATAAAATCCTCTTCTTTTTCAATTCTGCAACAACAAACAAGAAGCAAATTGGCAAGTGATAATTGAGAAATGGAACAAACATGAAGAGAAGAGTGTAGCAGGAACGTCAATCACTCGTCGCCTTCAGCCATTTCCACTGCCTCCTTTACATCAACATTGAAACTGTACTCCTGATCACAGCCTAGATAAGAATCACACATGAAGTAAAGTGTGTACGTCTTTAGTCCAGGTTCAGTGGGGGCGGTGAAGTCGAGCTTTACCCTTGATTTCTCTGAAGGGTGACTCTTTTAATTGCTAGAAGTTGATTGCTTTTACACAGATGCTGGTGCCTGTGACCTTTTGTTATACACGTCCGTAACTTGGTGTAGTTCTTGGAAGGAAAACTGCAAATATCTGGACGTCAAATGTTATAACATAATATTCAATGATGCAAAACATACACAAAAAACTTCTCTTTCATCCGTACTTAGTGAAGCAATAGCAATCTCGTAACACATTTTAAATAAAATAAATAGAAAACCACTTTAAGCGTAAAGAAGAAAAATAAGTAAACACGTCAAACAAACATATTTAACCACGAGTGTAGCTCATCTACATAAATGGATGGATTCTCGATGGGAGCACCTGAATAATTAGGCAAAAAAGTTGAGATTTTTCAGTGCAGGCGGTATGCAAAACAGAAAACAAGTATTGGAGAAAGTTACTTATAAAAACATTTTTTCTATTGATACCGAGTGGAAAATGAAACAAACACATGATATTCATGTAACCAAGACAAAAACAAACTGCATTATTAGATGTTCTTTAATTCAGCTAATGAGTATGACACTATCCTGGAACAATGGGAAGATGAAACTTAAAACAAAGCAGAAACCTCCTAAGTTTGACATCAAGTTAGCGCATGATGCAACATATTTTTTTTTATAAATGAGAAAAAACAATTTGAACATTTGGCATGTTTGATCACTGAAGTTGAACATTCTAACAATACCCGAGGGATATGGGGTGGTTCCACAACAAGTGTTGCCAAATCCTGTAGAGAATAAAAGCATGAATCAGGAAATTATTGAATATAAAGAATCCATAAAAAGTGATCTAATGATCTTAGGGCAAAGAAGTCAAATGCCTCCCAGGCGCTCCTGCAACAGCTCCAGTTATTAGACCTTCAAGTATATCCACCGGTAAGACATCCGAGTTTTCAGAAATATTAGCCATTGAAAGCAGAAGAAACAGTGCATCCACCCTCAAGTTACCTAATAACCAGAAAAATAGTAATTAGATAGTTCCACAATAGATGTAACATAAGGAGCATGTAGTATGCTTTAACGGCGAAAAATACATTCAAGTATTTTCCACAATTGCATACAAAGTCCAGCTTTAACTGCAATGTTTTCCATAACGAGTCCAATCTATCAGGAAAAGGCTGCACTTTCCTTTGAAATAGAAGCAGTAACACTGCAAGAGATATCCTGGATTGCAAGTTCCTTACCCTATTCTCTCTGCATGATTTTTGAAATACGCTTCAGAGATGTTGAGCAGAAAAACAATGAATCAACACAAGCATGGAAATCCAAACTTTATTTTCTCTCTCAATTAAAGTTTAATGTGCACATTATCTACCAAACCTAACCTTCGGGCAAAGGGGTGCCTCAGAAAGATACTGAGTACATATTTCTTTTGCTTCTTGGTGCTGTACTCAGGGAACTGGTGTAAAGCTGCTCTACAAGAAAACACAGCTGTATACCGGGGAGAACCCTACACAATACTCAAGTCCCTCTGAAAGCCTCCACCAGTCCATATAGCATTCCCATTGGCAACGACCACTTATCTATTCCTTGTTATGGTGCATTTTTCTAAATGATGGGAGTCTTGTTCCCACCTCTGATCTCTGCAATTTCATGCAAATGTTCAATGGAGGGTTATGCACAACTAAAAATTGATAAAGATAATCTACTATCTGACCTTGAAGATGCATGGAAAACTATGAAAAACCATGATGCAGTTGCGCTAAAAGGAGCATCTTCTTACCGAAGGCAGGTTCCTGGTATCATCATCTCAGAAGTCCAACAGTTTGGCATTATACACAGCTCAAGTGCATGGCACAGTCGTACAAATCGCTTGAAACAAGGGCGGAGGAATTACAAAATGAAATCAGTTGCCTCCAAGGAAGAATTCAAAGATTGGAAAATGAGCTTCAAGAGGCGAGAAAAAGGCACCAGGATGCCCTTGACAGATGCAAGGATCTTCAACAGCAGTTGGAGAGGTAGTTATCATTGGTTTCTAGTTTCTTCTCTAGCTTGGGCTGTGTTTTTTTGGCTTCTCTGATTCCTTTTTTCAGCATTTGAAAAATCTTGCACATAAGATACTTTCTTCCTTGCATATTCACGAGAAACATTATTTCTACTCTGACATATTCCTCTTCATTTTATCTTCTTTGTGGGGGTTGATGTTTCCAAAGCACCTGGCATTGAAGAAAAGTTTGCTAGGTAAGTCTCATCTAGTAAATAGTTCCTGGTAACACCAATAAGAAATAGCAACCTCCCTATGATTTATTCTTAATGAATTGCTGCTGCCATCCATCACCTCAGGAGGAGTTAGCTGAGAAGCAGGGTGTCAAGAAACCATACTTCTTGACAAGCAATTAAAAGTCCTGCGTGGCCAATCAGAAAGAGACAGTTCAATAAACCATGGAAGAAATCCAAGAGCTGAAGCACATGAAGAAGAATCAATCACAAGCGAAACAAACTTGCCGGATGGGGTTTCCTTCGGAAGTGACATATACTTCTTTATACTTACAGAGAGCTGCTGGCTTGGAATCTCCCTTGATGGATGTATGTAATCCCCTGTTCAGCCATGACTACGAAACAAGTAACATGACAAGCTCTCCCATGAACTCAAATCATGCAAAGCACCGCCCGACAAAGTCGTGCTCATCTTCATTTGCCCCACCAGAAAAACCAGCCCATGGGTTCAGCAGATTTTTTTCATCATACTCAAAAGAGAAGCTTAGCCAGTAATGGTTCTGAAGAAGTTCATCGAGCGTTCGATATCTCCATGAGGACAAAGACATTTACACAGATGCTGGTGTCTGTGACCTTTTGTTATACACGTAACTTGGTGTAGTTCTTGGAAAGAAAACTGCAAATATCTGGACGTCAAATGTTATTCATATAATATGCAATGATGCATAACATACATAAAAACATTTCTCTTTCATCCGTACCTTAGTGAAGCAATAACATTTTCATAACACGTTTTACATAAAATAGATAGAAAACCGCTTCAAGTGGAACTTAAATAAGAAGGAAAAACGAAACAAAAAAGTTAAAAACGCATAATAACTTGAATGTTTTCAAAGATAAATAATCCAATTTGAAAGAAGGGTCATATAAACAAACACATTGTTCATCGGCCACAATTCCCGCTAACGGATTAAAAATACACATCAAGAAAATTTAAAAAATACATTAACATAATAACGATTTGAAATGAAAGAAGGGGGAAATGAGAAAGTTTTCGAATGTAAAGGGAAAGTTGAAATATTTTCTTGAAGTGGAACTTAAATAAGAAAGAAAACCGTAACAAAAAAGTTAAAACGGATACTAACTTGAATGTTTCCGAAGATAAATAATACGGTTACAAGAAGAGTCATATAAACAAACACCTTATTCAACGGCCATCATTCCCGCTAATGGAATAAAAATCCACATCAAGAAAATTTAAAAATGCATTAAAATAATAACGATTTGAAATGAAAGAATGAGGTAACGAGAAAGTTTTCGAATAAACATGAAAGCCAAATATTTTCTTGAAGTGGAACTTATATAAACAATTTGACGGAAAACCGAAACAAAAAATTTAAAAACGGATACTAACTTGAATGTTTCCGGAGATAAATAATCCGGTTTGCAAGAAGGGTCATATAAAGAAACACCTTGTTCAACGGCCATCATTCCCGCTAACATATTAAAAATCCAGTAAAGGTAGTTCTAAACATCAAGAAAAAATTTAAAAATGCATTAAAATAATACCGATTGAAATGAAAGAAGGGCGTAACGAGAAAGTTTTCGAATGAACATGGAAAGTAAAAATATTTTCTTGAAATGGAACTAAAATAAAAAGGAAAACCGAAACAAAATAGTTAAAAACAGATACTAACATGAATGTTTCCGGAGATAAATAATCCGGTTTGCAAGAAGGGCATATAAACAAACACTTTGTTCAATGGTCATTATTACCGCTAACGGATTAAAAATCCAGTAAAGATAGTTCCATACATCAAGAAAATTGTATACATGCATTAAAATAGTACCGATTTCAAATGAAATAAGGGGGTAAGGAGAAAGTTTTCAAATGAACAACGAAAGCATAAATATTTTCATGAAGTATATCTTAAATAAGTAGGAAAACTAAAACAAAAAAGTTGAGAACTGATACTAACTTGAANTAATAATAAATTTTACCAATCTATCATCATTCTCTAAAGAATAGTGCAATACAAATCGCAAGTCATCCCTACTAACATAGGTAGAAATGTTAAGGGATAATTGCATTTATACTTACTGAATTTAATGATACAAATAAGTTATATAATTAATTGACAATTTTTGTTAGATAAATAATATAAATTATGATTTTAGAAAATTTAAAGATTAAAAATGAAACAAAAAAATACAATATTTATGATACAAATTGCCGTTTTATAATTATAAGTGTAAATTTTAATTTACCATTGGAGAATTATCTAATGATATATAACGTCTTGTTTTAAAAAGAGAAAAATCGAATTAAATATCAAAATTCCCAAAATCAACACTATAACATAGGTCAAAATTAGACTGAGAATGTTGTGTTTATTGAATACAATTAATTTGTTATTGCATTAATTATTTAATATTTTATAAAATGATTAATATTTTAAAACTTAAATAAGAAGAAATCCATAACTCTAACGGTACGAATTACATGTCGGCATAAACTGAAAACTTTCGCCCCCGCTCCTCTATTTATTCCTCGCATGATCCTCCCATTATTCTCGCTAACTACACACACTTTACTTCAGCCGTTGGATCATCTCTTCTCTTCATTTCTCACCGATGGATTTCCTTTCCAATATCGTCAAAGGCCACAAGAAGCCTTCCTCCGATGAGCAATCCCAAGACTCTGATTACCAGCAAGACAAGCCGTCCACTGGAAAATTCTCCGATTACTCCACCGCCGTAGACGAAGATACTCCCTACAAGTCCACCACCACCACCACCACCACCGACGACGATCTCTCCTCCGGCGGCTATGGATCTCACAAAACTTCCACTGACGACACTCCCTCCGCCGGCTACGATACTTACAAATCCTCCTCCACTGAAGAAAAGCCTTCCGGAGGCTATGATTCGTACAAGACCTCTACCGACGACAAGCCTTCAGGCGGGTATGATTCGTACAAGACCTCCACCGACGACACGCCCTCCGGCGGGTATGATTCTTACAAAACTTCTACCGACGATACACCCACCGGAGACTATGATACTTATAAGACTTCCACTGACGAGCCCTCCGGCGGGAAGAAAACCTCCGGTGACTACGATCAGTACAAATCTGATGTAACTGCCTCAGATTACCCTTCTGGAGATACCGAAACTGGGTACGGAAAGAAATCAGCTTTTGAATCTGATTACTCCGATGAGCCTTCTAAGAAAGTGAGCTCCGACTACACAGAAGAAGAGAGTGGCTACGGCAAGAAAACACAGGGGTATTCCGATGAGCCTGCTGAGGAAACTTATAAGCCTGGGAAGAACACTTACTCCGATGACACTTCATTTGGTGATGAGGATTACTCTAAGACAACTGGAGGCGGAGGAGGGTATTCGTCGAGGCCTACAGAGGAAGATACCGGCGGTGAATATGGATATAACAAGAAAACAGGCGGCCGAGACAGCAGCGACTACTAAAAACAAGTGTAATTTGTGGTTTTTAGTTGAACTTTTGTGCTAGTTGTCTGTTTGTGGTTTGGTTTGTCTGTGTGATCGTCGTGTTGTGGTTTCATGGAGTTCGGTTTCGGTGTGCTTCCTTTTCCCACTGTCACGTCACAAATAAGTGTAATTTTCGTTTGTAATAAAGTTGTGTATCTTATATGATCGCGCCTTGTATTTAAATTGAGAAAATTGTGACTTCAATCCAATACTTGCATAATTTAACAAATTTGATTTTCAAAGTTTTTAATTTGACAAATCAGATTCTTAAATTACAAAATCGATTTGCAAAATTTGGATTTGGTAGAGAATCATATTGTCAAAATTGAACAATTTTGATGATTGATTATGTCATATAAATTTAAACTATATGATTGATTTTATTATAATTAATAAAGTATGAAGATTCATTTTGTTATAGTGAATCACAATTGACTAAATTTATGTTCGGTTCATTTAAATTCAGATATCATGATCATAAAAAATGTTCATATAATTATAAAGATTTGGAGACCATAATTGTTAAAATCCTAGAAATATTACTAAATTTATGTATTGTCTATTTAAATTCACATGTCATGATCCTAGAAAATGGTTTATAATACAATTTAAAAGAGAGTGAATTATCATTATAAAGTAAAAGGTTATTCTATTGTAGATTTACTTGTGTCTTTATTATTATTTAAATAATATAAAAAGTCAATTATATGTGGTACATTGTCTTTATTAACCATGTTACATTGCTGCCATTGCAATTTTAATTACGAAACTGACACCAGTCAATGCTATTCAAGGATATCGGTGACGGATGATGACACGTGGAGCCAAATCAGTGGTGGTAAGTTGTAACTTACAAGTTGACACGAGAAAGTCGTGATGTAGTGATGCTACTTAAACATAATAGCAACCTCTCCAATATTCTTATTATTGTAACAAGAATATTGCGTGTGCTGGGATTATTTTTAATGAAATAATTCAGATTAATATTTGATTTTTTTTATAAAACATGTTTATATTGAGGATAAATTAGTAGAAGATTGATAATTCTTTTGATTTTTTATTTTTTATCATATTGATAGCTTATAAATATCTGAATGAAATAATACATTTGATTTTAAATTGACGTGGTTTATAAATTTATATTTATAAGATTTAAATATTATTATTTATGTATTAACGAAACCCCTTTGAAAAACTGATTTTTCTAAGATTATTGATTCGTAGGTTCCGTTTTCCTGTTTTAAGGAATGCAATTCCTTGTTCATAAACATCATACTTTTAGCAGACTAAATAATTAATATTAAAAACTAAAATGTAAACAAGGAAAGTGCTAAAACAATGAGCATAACGGCTATGCTTGCGTGGATATTTTGCTTATATTTGATAAATAAATTACAAAATGAATTTTTAAAACCGCTATTTCAAAAACTGCCCGTTGCTATTCCTCGTGGTCATCTTCATCCATGCCTACTTAAGCATCCATCCCTCAAAGATTAAGAACATGTAGAGGCAGGAGAAACTTGGGAGACTTCGGAGACGGAATTCTTTCTATATTTCTCTGAATTTCTTTTTGTTGTGCGTACTTGCTGTGAGATATAGAGACTCTGCAATTACAGATTTCACACAGCGTTACACTTCCGTATTTGTAACGCCAGGCGCTTGCGGCGGTAATAGAATATGGAAATTGCGCTTCGCATTCTTGAATCTGTTTCCAAAATTTCACATTCGGAGATCTATTGCTGTGAGCAATGTCGCCAGTAAGAAGGAGATCAAGAAAATGAAGGTTTCGTCATCCGATGACGTCAATACATCAGGTTTAATGTTCTCTGATTAGAGATGTAAATTTTTTTGTTGAGTTCTTGGATCCATTATCGTAACCTTCAGTGTTGTGACTCCTCTGTTCAATCTTTGTTCGAGATATTTACAATGTTCACTCCTCGTCGCTTCATATTTCGATTCAGAAGATACTGGACGTCAGAACTGGGTATTCTAGTGCTTCTTTATCTTGATGCTATATTTTTTTATAAAGTGCAATTTATTAGTCTATTTTCGATGAGATATGGGGCGATGTGCAGTGTTTTCTCGAGTTTCTTTGTTTGCTGCTATTTTTTTTCATATTAATGTGTAAGACCTGATCTATGTCATATTGAATGGTTGATGGAGGAGCAAGATCTTTGATGCTCGTTGATGGAATGGATACTCAGGCTCTCGATCCAATGTCTATTGCGTCAAATATCAATTATCATACCGATTTCACTGTATCATTCTCTCCGGAGCGATTTGAACCACTTAAAGCATAATATGCGACGGCTGATAGTGTTCGTGATCTGCTCGTTCGAACACTATGAAGTAATTTGCTGAACACTGGCTTGAGGTTGACTTTTTTTCTTGTATTTTTCCTATGAAGTAATTCATCCTGGTTAACGTGATGATCTTACTTTATTCGAACAGATGGGTAATCCTTGGGAAATAGTGAGGAATGATGACTCTTACCCGGTTATTTTTTATTGAAAAGTAGCCCAGGACCTGATGGCTGATGGAATGAGGCAATGGACTACCTGATGAAAGCTTATTCAAATGAAAGTTCGGGTTAATGTTGGACTACCTAACTGCCCTTGATTCACTTATAAAATCAGCCGAAAACTTGGTAAAATACTCTCCTCGGCTCCAACAGATTCTCTGTTCTATGCGTTGCAAATGCATGATGATAAATATATATTCAGTGATGTCATTTTTTGAACCGGATTCCGAAAAATTGCCTGCGGTTCACATGGTTATTGGCGCGCATACAGTTAACAGTGTAGCAAAAATTCATGGCAGTAATGTCAAAGAGGAAGTTTTCAGTGATTTATACCAGGTGATGTTTACTCAATACTGAAATTTTGGTAAATTTGAGGAAGGTATAAGGTTTATTCCATGTGTCCAAGAGGTTTGAAACTTGAACAATTAAGGAACAGCTTGAAGCTATAGCTCCAGCACTGGAAAAGCTTTGGAAGCAGAGGGATGATAGGGTGAATGAGTTTTCAAGTGTTCAATCTCAAATACAGAAGATAAGTGCTGAGATTTTAGGAATAAGTGATATTGTTGTTACTCTGAAATTAGATGAATCTCAAATCTGATCTCTCTTAAGAAATTAGTTATATGTGAAAGTTATCATTTTGCAATCTTGACGGTATTTTGTTGTCTACTATGAATGCTTTAGTTTATTTGTTAATGTTTGCAGATTACATTTAATTGGACACTCCATACAACGGTTGCAAGATTTGGAATCCAAAGATACAGTGTAAGCAAACACAATTCACTTCCCCTGCATCTGATGCAAACGGTAAAATGTGTAATTCATTTTCGCTTTACAACATGCTACCTTCCTACCAGGTGTGCTATTATCTTTTTCGCTTTACGGCATGCGACATTCCTCTCATGTTTGTGCCATTTTTTTTATTATTCTTTGTATTTTGACCATAGAGTTATGAGTTTAATTACCATTGTATTTTCATGCTCAGCTCCAAGACCTTCAGAAAAAAATGTAACTTTGTGTATTCAAATGGTTTCAGTTTCTCGATTTCGAGGCTTATAATTGCATGTTTTCATATCCCAGAGTGAAAGATTGCATCAAGTTCTTGAATTTGTCAACACAGTTCATCATCTTTGCACTGTTCTTGGCGTGGATTTCATTACAATAATCACTGAAGTACATGCAACTCTCAACGTCTCCCTACTATACAGTCGAAAAGCATAAGCAACCAGACGTTATCGAGGTTGGCTAAGACAGTTATGAGTTCATATATCCCACTGACCATTTCCTTGGATTTTAATTACAGGATGAAGAACTGTAGAATGAATGGAGAGAAGCCAAGTTGATAAATAAGAAGAGAATAGCATGACTTCTCAGGTAGAAAAACGGGTTACGTTGTCAGTCCAGATTCCCTGTTTGATGTGCAGGTTTCCCCAATCCATATTCATGAGCTGATTAATACTTATGTTCTTAAAAAACTAACAATATTGTTTAGGTGAAGCACATCCACAGGTCAAGAGATAGTTGCTGAATATAATGGGGATTTTACCATATAACAAAGAGGTACTTTTCATGAGCATTTTATTAGACGCCATATTTAAGGTATCCCCTTAGTCTTTTTACACTTCCTATATAAAAATACATTTACAACTCATCCTAAAAGCAAGTAAGTCATACCGGTTGGTACATCTATATTGATACATTGTTGATATATCTGAACACTGATGTATTGGTTATTACCGATATTTATTGGTATCATCGGTATATCGGTCACGAGCGATATTTACTGGTATGACTTTCATGCAAGTCAAATAAGCTCATGGTCACTTAGTTTAAGACTATGTTACCATGATTCATTATTTTTACAGAAATTTACGAATCAGATTCTTTAGGATTCACGATTCTCTTTTGATTCTTGAATTAGGTTAAATGAGAAGGCAAAATTCAAAAAGTTCAAAAAACAAATAAGAAATTTAAATTATTATGTTATAAATTTTATAAGTTATGTAATATTTATTTTATTGATTTTAAATTTTAACAATTTTTTAGTTTGATGATAAATTATTTATTATATCTTATGTTTATAATTTGATCATAATTAAAATATATTTTATCTATAACTATGATCATTTTAATTTATAAAAAACTATAAATTATATAACTAAAATAATTATTATAATTATAAAATTTTACTAATCCTTTTGGATTCTCTAAAAAAATACGCATTAAGAATCGTGAATCATGTCGTGTCACGTATCGTGGTAACATAGGTTTAAGGTAATATAGAAAATAGGGGAAAGTGAGAGTGGCTAGTTCAACATAATGTGGTATAATTTAATATTTCTAAAGTGAAAAAACTAGACTTTTGAAATACTCAAACGACGCATCTCAAGTTCATTAAAATAAACATTTGGTAGCAACTAGCACTTCTATGATGATTATATTAAAGATTATGAGACCAAATTGGATCCTACTCCTAACCCCAAAGAGTTGGCGACTTCTTCGCACATTACCAACAGCAAACAATACACAATAATTAGAATCTACATTCTAGTCTTTTAAGTAAGGTTGTGTTTTTCGAACACCCTCAACTTTAAAACAATGTTTTAAAACTCGATACTCCTAGTATACTGAACGAGTTCAGTACACGATTTGTATATCGGATTTGTAATATAATAATAAAATTAATTAAACTATCAACTTAAAGAAATATATGATTTTTTAACTTGTTCTTAATTTAAATTGTTTTTACTTCTAAAAAATAGGTTTAAAAAATTGACTTCACATTTTTTTCCCAAATAAACCAAGTAGATCCGACACGTTTAAAACATGTATCGATTGTTATTTTTTAAAAATTAGGTAACAACAATATACCAAAAATAATACAAGACAATACCGGTATGACCAAATTTCTTATATACCGAAAATATAAATGATATTTTTAAAATATTGTAATAGTTGTGCCCCTAAAATTAGAAAATTGCAAAAAAAATTTGAAATTATATAATTGGTTATATTGATTTAAACTTTAAAAAGTTATAAACATTATTATCCCTTTAATTATTATAATTTACGTAATTGTCCAAACCATTCAAGATTGACCACAATACTCGCTATTTTGTATTTGACCTTTAAATTTATAAGATGTAATGTGTATACAACTTTGAAAAAATAAAAAATAGCACATAAGTTTTCAAAATTGCTTATAAAAATTGGATGAGATACCGCTATTATTGAGTCACTTTTCATTGTTAAACGATTTAAAACTATACTTATTAAATATGCAATTTCTAAATTTTAGAGCATCTTATTTTAACTATTTAAAGTTAAACTTGGTATCATATCACTTAATAGTTTCACTTTGAATACTTGTAAAACCAAGCATTTTATTCAACCATATATTTTGGATTTGGATTTATTGTTATTGAATGGTACATCAAAGAGAGGAGGAAAATTAACTCTTTGTTTCTACAAGTCTTCCCTCTTAATGCATGAAAAACACAGCCCAGTTTTCAAATGAGCAAATAGAATTTGAAATCATCCTGAAAATAGTGTGTCATCTTCCTCAACTATCTTTGGAGCACGAAGATTAAAATCGGAAATTATCAATAATTAAAAAAGGGTGACGTTAACCGGTGACCCTCCAACTTTCGTGTGGTGTAAATGACATGTCCTCCAAGTTACGAAATTGCAAATATGATACCTTAGGTTACCAAAAATATGCAAATATGACACATCAAGTTAATAAAAATACGTACATATGACCCTCAAACTTTAATTAAATGTATGTACGACACCTCAAGTAAACAATACCGTTTAATATTGACCCTCTACGACATTGTTATTGTTTTACGTCCATATGCACATTTCTTGAACTTGAAGGATCAATTTTGTATAATTTTTCGTATAAAAGACTTATTTGCATAATTTGTTAACATTGACAACTAATACTGCGAACGAAAAATGTTTGCAAATTTAACGGAAAATCATGTGTTAAATACCAGGGGTAAAAAACAAACGGTTTTTATAACTTGAGGGGTCATTCATGCAATTTCATAAGTTGGAGGGCATAACATTTACACAGCTCGTAAGTTGGTGGGCTATTTATGCAATTTTCTCAATTAAAAAATATATAATATTATTAAGACAATTTTAGGTAAAGTGATGTTTGTAACTAGCCTCTAAACTTTATATTAGTGTAAAGGTGACCCCAAAATTTGTAAATTATATATAAAACCCCTGAAGTTGTTATAATATGCATCGTTGATTCCTCAACTTTTAAATGTTGTAAACATCATGTTCTCAAAGTTTAAGGATTGCATGGTTGACCCTTGAACTTCCAAAACTGTTTATATTTGACAATTATACTCGTTAATATTTTAAACGTCTTCGGAGTTTGTGTTTAATCATTAACCTTGAAAAGATGTAATGATTATGTCTCCAAACTTTGGAAATTTTAAAAATAATGCATAAATGATCAAAACCACTTATACGAAAAAGATTAAAACCGCTACTATTCACTCGAGGGTCATTATTGAACTGTTTTGAAACTTCGGGGCTTCTTATGCAATTTACAAATTTTGGGACATCATCTTTAATTTTAAATATTATGTGTCAATTACGTAATTTTCTCATTTTAGATATCTCGAATTCTCGCACTTGAATCCGTGTATTCTCGAATTGATTTACATGTATATAACATTATAGATTCCAACATTCCAAACACAAGGTACTAAATATTGCTTTGGCGTGTATGCAGCATCCGTTGCTTTGGTATCGTAAAATGAAAAATGCATACCATTCATCTTGAATCCAACAGCTCGATGACATGTCGTGTCGTGTTCTGATGTAACAGTTTGTTACAATTAAAATTTTAAAATGCCCAAACGGCTGTAATTTTGCCACAACTCTTTCAATTCAATTTTTTAAAAAAATTTAAGAAGTAAAGAAGGAAGTGATCTACTAAGCGGTTAGATTAACGGCTATGCTTGCTCGGATTATCAGTATTTTATAATTTGAAAATTGTCTGTTGCTATTCCTTCTCATAGTTATTGAAACCGATTCTATTGGTCGAATCGGACGGTTGGATCGAATCAAAATGATTTTAAAAAATATGTATATTTACAATATTAATATTTTATTTAATAATAAAATAAATTTAAAACCATATTTTTGTCATTAATTTAATTATTATAAATGTGTTAAAAATATTAATTTTTCTCTATTTGATTAAATATTGCCCTAGGTTAAAATGGTGGCCTAATATGCCCAATTCTAGTTTATCGAATTGGTTTTGACTGATTTTTATTATTTAGATCGGGATCAAAATGATTTTTCTTGACATGATCCGGTTAGCACCGATTCACTATCGAACCGGTTAGACCGGCCGTTCCTAACCGGTCCGAACTTGATGCGAATCTGAACCTCAATTAAAACTAGGGATGTCAATTTGAGTTAAATGTTCCGCTACCCGCCGGATAATCGTCTCGTTTAGAGTGTATTTGGTTAGTTAAACGGTTATGGATGTGCGACGGGTTCTAAAGTTGCTTACATGCCTTAAACGTGGCAGTTAGTGGTTTTACATATATCCGTCCTGTTACCCGAATGGTTACCCGTGTACAAAACCAATTACCCATATAGATTTAATTATATACTTATTAAATTACATTAGATAGAAATAAATTATAGTTTACGTTTTCTCAAGTTTTACATTTAATATTGAATAATTTTCATTACGAATATGCATATTGTTTGATAAACTCATATTTTATCAAATTTGAGAGCGTTAATTCTTTATTTTTCTAATGTATTAATATTTCAAAAAAAATATAATATTGTATGATGTAAAAATTTAATAGGTAAATTTCTTTAATTTGATATTGATATTCTTTAGTTACCTCGATAAAGATATTAAAAGTTGTGATTTTAAAATAATTAATTAGTGTATTTTATGAAATGTATTTAACTATTAATATATTATAAAAAATAAAATTATAAACGAACGATTAAGTGTTAACCTAACAGTTAACCATTGGATTTGGCGAGACGGGTAGTGGACGCGTTATGAAAGGCATATGTCGAGACGGATATAGAAACGATTATACTGTATGTTAAACAAGGAGGGTAGCGGTTAGTAGTGTAATCGTCTTATATCCGTCCCGATGCCATCCCTAATTAAAACGAATATTAAATAATAAATTTTAAGTTTTCCATCCAGGAGTGAATATAGAAACTAACATTGTCTGTGAAGTCCAATTGGAACATTCAAAACACAAGGTAATTAATGTTTCGTTGGCATCTATGCAGATCAGTTGCTTTGGTATCGTAAAATGAAAAAGGCATAGCTTTCATCTTGAATCCAACGGTTGAATGACGTATCGTGTCGTAACAGTTTGTTACAATTAAAATTTTATAATGCCCAAACGGCTGTAATTTTGCCACAACTCTTTCAATTCAATTTTTAAAATTTGAAGAAGTAAAGATGGAAAGTGATCAATTAAACGGCTAATTCGAAAACTGCCCGTTGCTATTCATCGTCTCTTCTCTATTTATGCCTACTTGAACCTCCATTCCCCAAAGATCAAAAACCTAGAAGGAAATGAGAAAGACGGAGTTCTTTCTACATTTCTCTGAATCTCTTTTTGTTGTGCATTCTAGTTGTGATATATGGACTCTGCAATTGCAGATTTCACACTCGCGTTAGATTTCCTCACTTGTAGCGCCTGGCTCTTGCGGCGGTAATTGGATATGGAAATCTCGCTTCGATTTCCAGAATTTCAGGTTCTGAGGTCTATTGCTGTGAGCAATGTTTCCGGTAAGAAGGAGATCTACAAAATGGAGATTTCTTCATCCGATTCTGTCAATACAGCAGGTTTGATGTTCTCTGATTCTTGATGTGAAATTTTTTTGTTGAGTTCTGGGATCCATTATAAATCGTTACATGCAGTGGTGTTACTCCTCTGTTTAATCTATGTTCGATAAGATATTTACGATGTTTGCTCCTATATCACTTCATATTAGTCTAATTTCGATGAGATATTGTTTTGCTGGTGATATTAATGTGCAAGGCATTGATCTTGGTCATGTTGGATGGTTGATATTTAATTAGCAGCAAAACAATGAAACTCAGAGTCTCATATTAATGTGCAAGGCATTGATATTGATCTATTCAAATTAATTGTTTTCATGTTTGATGAGCAAGATCTTTGATATTCATTGATTAAATGTTAATTTGATTATACTCAAAGTCTTGATCTAATGTCTATTGTGTCAAATATCAAGTATCATGCGGATTTCATTGCATCAGTCTTTGGGGAGCGATTTGAACCACTCCAAACATTATATTCGACGGCTGAAAGTGTCCGTGATCTGCTCGTGTGAAATAGGAATGATAAATTTGATTATTATGAAAAGAATAACGTAAAGAAAGCCTACTATCTATCCATGGAATATCTTCAGGCTTTTCTCGCCCTTTATCTTCTTTGTTTTTGTGATACGCACAATTTGTTCTCATGTTGTGTGGAAACTAGGTAGGGCTCTTGGAGCTCTATTGAGCTTAGCGCTGGAGCATTTGGGACACAAATTGAAAAACGTAGCTAACAGGCAGGGACGGCTTTTTGAGATTTTCTTCTTAGTAAATTGAATATCTATCAGCTTCATGATTTCAGGAACTAGACACAACACTTGTTGGTAATAGAGGATTAGGCTAGCGGCTTCCTGTTTTCTCGGAGTATCTATCTATCCATGGAGTATCTTCAGGTTTTTCTCGCCCTTTATCTTCTTTGTTTTTTGTGATACGCACAATTTGTTCTCATGGTGTGTGGAAACAAGGTAGCGCTCTTCGAGCTCACATGAGCTTAGCGCTGGAGCATTTGGGACACAAATCTAAAAACGTAGCTAACAGGCAAGGAAGGCTTTTTGAGATTTTCTTCTTAGTAAAATGAATATCTATCAACTTCTTGATTGCAGGAACTGGCGGCTTCCTGTTTTCTTCACTCAGTTGCAACACTCAACTACCCAATGTGGGGTTTTGATTAAGATATAGGTATGATTTACTTGCTTTGATAAAGGGGAGCATGCAACAACTTATGAGAACATGAAAAGAGCTGAGAAGGCGTGTTGCTCCCTAAATTTCTATGTGGTTTTTTATGCACTTAACCTCTTAAATGTTTCGATGGACTGGATTTACTGTGATGTATCCAGGAGACAAATCAGATGAAGGAAGAAGCTTAGATTTAAGCAACTATACATGTTATGCTCGGCTTCTCTGCATGGTATTGTGTTTATCAATGTTCGAGAGGAGATCGGGGAACTATTGAACTGGTAGATGTTCCCAGAAAAAGGTTGCCATATAGATGAGACACTAACCCTATTGATTTAATAACCGAACTCATGTCAATATTTGTAGTGAAAAAGGAAATGGCTGGAAAGAAGCTTACGAGTTCAAGTAAAAGGTTTTCTGTCTCTAATATGATTTTTTATATAACCATCTCTTAAACATTTACTTCTCTTTGTGGAAAGGGTGGAGACAAGCTTGAGTGGAGAAAATATTGGCCGATCGAACTCAAAAGAAGAGGGTTTGGGATATACATTTACACTTTAATCACTTTTCGAAAACCTTGTCGGNCTGGAGCATTTGGGACACAAATCGAAAAACGTAGCTAACAGGCAGGGAAGGCTTTTTGAGATTTTCTTCTTAGTAAATTGAATATCTATCAGCTTCATGATTGCAGGAACTAAACGCAACACTTGTTGGTAATGGAGGATTAGGCTAGCGGTTTCCTGTTTTCTCGGAGTATCTATCTATCCATGGAGTATCTTCAGGTTTTCTTGCCCTTTATCTTCTTTGTTTTTGTGATACGCACAATTTGTTCTCATGGTGTGTGGAAACAAGGTGGAGCTCTTGGAACTCACATGAGCTTAGCGCCGGAGCATTTGGGACACAAATCTAAAAACGTAGCTAACAGGCAGGGAAGGCTTTTTGAGATTTTCTTCTTAGTAAAATGAATATCTATCAACTTCTTGATTGCAGGAACTGGCGGCTTCCTGTTTTCTTCACTCAGTTGCAACACTCAACTACCCAATGTGGGGTTTTGATTAAGATATAGGTATGATTTACTTGCTTTGATAAAGGGGAGCATGCAACAACTTATGAGAACATGAAAAGAGCTGAGAAGGCGTGTTGCTCCCTAAATTTCTATGTGGTTTTTTATGCACTTAACCTCTTAAATGTTTCGATGGACTGGATTTACTGTGATGTATCCAGGAGACAAATCAGATGAAGGAAGAAGCTTAGATTTAAGCAACTATACATGTTATGCTCGGCTTCTCTGCATGGTATTGTGTTTATCAATGTTCGAGAGGAGATCGGGGAACTATTGAACTGGTAGATGTTCCCAGAAAAAGGTTGCCATATAGATGAGACACTAACCCTATTGATTTAATAACCGAACTCATGTCAATATTTGTAGTGAAAAAGGAAATGGCTGGAAAGAAGCTTACGAGTTCAAGTAAAAGGTTTTCTGTCTCTAATATGATTTTTTATATAACCATCTCTTAAACATTTACTTCTCTTTGTGGAAAGGGTGGAGACAAGCTTGAGTGGAGAAAATATTGGCCGATCGAACTCAAAAGAAGAGGGTTTGGGATATACATTTACACTTTAATCACTTTTCGAAAACCTTGTCGGAGACGTTCCTAATGAACTCCGAAAAGAAATTATTAAGGGTTTTTTAGAAATTTCATGTTAAATGTTTTGTTGTTTTGTTTATTGTCTCATCATTTTATCCGTGATCTAATGCCCACTCTCATTTTTGTTTTTCCTTGCTTTATTAGGGATGAAGGAAAATTTTCAAGGAAGATGGTGGAGTGTGTAAATATGTATCTGTTAGAGTAAATTTGGTACAAATCTCTATTAATTCATAATGCAATAGAGCAGTTTGTCATTCACCACTGGTTTGTGATCCATGATCGAAGTCTGAAGTTGTTGCCTTCTCTACTACTTCCTTTATTTAACTTTTTACTACTTCCTTCTAACTTTTTCTGCTTTAGTAGGATCCATTCATGAAACTGCAATTAAGTCTTACTGGGGGTGCATCTGATGTATTGCATTATGTGATCAACTTTCTTGATTTGGTCTACAAGGAACTTGATTAACTTACTTCTTCCAATACCAATGTGTCAAGGTAGAGTTTTACTTTTTTGCATGCATTGCTGCTTGGAATATACTATGTTTGGTCTTTGCATATGAGGCATAATTCAAATATGGACGAGAAATGTGGAATCTTGATAGGATCACATCACATTTTGATGGAACTTGCTGCAATTTTGTTTTGCCTGGTACCTTACTAAAAAAGACTGGTCCAATTCTCTGATTTCATCACGCAAATTTTATTGAGAATATTTTGCAATTTTTATGCATGATTTTCCTAACTTTGTTGATCTATGCAATGCCATTCAATCGGGAATGGTTGCCTTTCAATGAATTTGGATTGTTTTCCTTTTGATGAATATTAATTTAATTTTAATATACTAAACCCTCAAACTTTCAAATATTTCCAACTTTTTACTATTTATTTTCAGCCAGAAAGTAGATACGAAATCTTTCTAACTTTGGTTATATATTTTCAGGTATGCTCCACCCGTCTACAGAAAAAAATAATGCTGAAAAAAGAACCAAAAAAGAACATATCAGCCATCGTTGGAGAGAACTCATGGAGAGATCCTTCCACCATAAGAAAACAGCTGCTCCATGGAATAGAAAATTGTGTTCTGGAGTGCATTAGGACAAAGGAAATCATAAATTTGCACTTTTTTTATCTGATCTATGCATGTTCGCTGGTATCTAATTTCATGTATACTAACCGTTTCGGTATTGTTGTTTTTCGATTGCAATCACATATTTATGCTTTGAATTTTATATGTAATTTGAGAATTGATAAAATTTTGCTCTTAATTTGTATATTTGAATGATCTAAGTCAAACCAACCTATTTTTTATTCTTTTGATTGATATTATGTTCTTCTTGGAGTTTGTATTTTTTTCCGAGTAGGAATTATTTCTTGTGAGAGCCTAATGTCTCTGATACTCCTCTTCCCTCCTTCTTTACTACGACCAGAGTTTGAAGTTGGTCGCTGCCTCTCCGGAGAAGCTTGTTAAAGAAAAAAAAGTCTTGGCTATTGGAGACTATCATTATCACACTCATACATCTTGTGCTACACAACAAACAGATAGAGGTACAGGTATGGCGATGCATAATTTTTTATATAATAAATAGAAAAGAAGTTGTCTTCTCAGTAGCATGTACCTTCTATTCGTACTAGTTATACCATGTGCACATGTTTTCAAGAGTGCTGTCCTAATTGGCTTAAATGTATCGTTCTTGCTTGGAAGTGTTTCTTAAATTAAAGGTTTACATTGCAATCTTTCTATTATATGAGTGTATTGGATCTTTGCTATATATTTTCATTGGCAGGCTATTTATATGATTTGAGTTGTTGCTGCAATTGAACCGGAACAAAGGTAACCATGTGAATTGATTTCATATGGCCCAACTCATTTTTTCAGCTGTTCATGATGGATATATTATTTTAAATACTAGATCTTGTTTGAAGTATTTCTGTTGGAATCATCAATTTAAGGAATCATATTTTCTTTTCTATTTTGTTTCACCCATGATGAGATTAGTCAAGTGGATTATATTTCCATTATAGAATGTATATGACTCATGCAGGTGATGGAACAACTTTTTGGCATACCATACGTACAAAAAGGTCATGAATAACATCACTTTATTGATCTTTCAGAACACTACGCAACTGCAAAGAATAAATCTCAGCTGCTTTTTGTTTTTTTTCCTGTGAACATTTGCTTTTGCAGGTGTAAACTTTTCATATCCAATTGTGTTTGTTTATCTTATTTTTATTCATGATTTATGTGTTACTAATTTGATTTATTTGCAAATAGAAAATTCTAAATAAATGCCTCTTCTGCAGGTTGTTCCATTTACTCCCAGTGATGGTGTTCTAGAATGGGTGAATGGAACGTTCCCTCTTGGTTAATATCTAATAGGCAGGTTAGTTCAATAATTTTTTTATAAGAAAGAAAGTGGAAATGAGTCCTGGATTTTCTCATTTAAATGCTGCACATCAAACATGGCATTCCTCATAGATTCCGATAGTAGATGCCTTATTTTTGTCTGAAATTCAAGTTTTGCTATTTTTTATAGGAAGCAAACAAGCACAGGGCATTCCAGGACGTCTGTGAGAGATTCATGTGCTTGGTTTTTCTATAACTACTTACTTTCCTTTGCCTAGTTTTGACTTTTTTTCTCAAATTAAATGTAGGCGGGGTGATTCACTATTTGTTTCTACATATGAAGTTGTTCATATCGATCTAGGAGTTGCGTTTGAGCAAGGCCTAATGCTGAAACACCTGAGCGAGTATAGTGCAGTTTCTCACCTTCTTTTTTCTGATATGTTTATGTTGTCATTTGGACTGTAATTTTGTTATTTGTGTCATCCGAAGGAGCCATTTAGGTTGACAAGGGATATTGTAGATGGTATAGGTACATTTTAAGAGCACTATAGTGAAAATCAGAACGTAGAACTTCCATCAGTGGCATAATTTTTTTACAGGTTTTCATACATGATCCTTTGTATAAGTGGGCTCTCTCACCATTGAAGGCTTTTCAGCGTCAAAAGATGGGGTAGCATCTTCGTAGTTTATATATGCAAAATATCGAAAATCTGAAATGCATCCTGATAAATTAACTCGTGTTTGTGTTTGTTAGATTGTTTCAGGATGCTGATAATGAATCAGATACTAGCTTCGAGGACTCCGATGAAACAAAAACTTGATGGGTATGAAGATGGTGAAATGACAAGTATTCATGGTCTGTAAGCTCATTAACCCTCACTAAAGATCATCCATGGTGAGAAGTTCACTGGTATGTATACGTGAAGTTTGATCTTGATAATTATATCATCAGTTACCAAGATAGAACTGATACATATTTTGATCAAATCTATCAATACATATTCTTCAAGTTAGTAGTTTTTTGCAGGTTCAGCAACTGATACAGGATTCCATTGATCTATATTGTCTTTGCATTATGTTTCCTGTTGTAACGAAACTTCCCTTTCAGTTGGGTTTTATACAGGTAAGAATAGCAAATATCATACTGTCATTAGAAGATGCGAGTGCCTAGTTTCTGGTATGATGCATAAGCTTCTCTATTTCTTTTTTATGATTCAGTTCGTTTTTGCATAGTCGATGATTCAGCTTCTCTATCCTACCATCTTTTGAAAATATGGAACAATGCCTTTATATATAAAAAAACTGATTATGAAGAAAGTCAATTTAATTTTTCTAGAAGTCACATAATCTGTAAAAAAACATATTTCTCTTGATTGTAGTCATAAGTTGATTGTAGTACATTACCGTCTTGTTTAAATTCAACGCAGTGATAAAACTTTGAATTTATTTAACCATATTCTCTCTGATTGATGGTTTGGTTTCTTGCATCTTTGTTTGTTAAAACATTGCTAGTTTGTATTGGGTTTGCAGTTTGCTGAATATTGGATCTTTATTAAGTAAAAACACTAAATTTATTGATGTTGCTAAATATCATGTTGAAACAAACACTTCCTCCTAGTGACAGGGAAGTGACATCAAGGTATGTATCTAGTCTTGTCTGTGAAATCAACAAATTTTCACATTGTGGTGAAATTGCTTCTATCATTCTAGTTTCATTTTTTGTGTTTTTTCATCGTTTTACGAAGCATACAAGGAATTTAGTTTATCTCTGCAATGCCGTGGCATCAGCACCAAATTCTAGTTTACGTCAATAGTTACAAATTCCTGCTTCACTTACAGATCTTTCTAGAGTCCCAGAATGAATGTGATTTTTTTTGTTTTACTTAAATCAAATTTGAATGTTCGCCTCTCTTTCATTTTTTTTCGAAACACTCTTTTGATCTTCAAAATTTATGGTGGAACAGAGTGTATATGACAAAGACATGGATGTTTCAAAAGACTTGCCATTGACTTTCTATAAGATTATGGAGTAGTTGGAAAATTTCATGTCGAAATCTTGTTCATTTTCTCTATTAATCTTCTTGATGCATCAAAGATTTTTTCAATTGCAGATCAACCTTTCATCAGTACATTTATCTCGGAAATACGAATGAACCAGAGAACCAGGTAATGTGGTGATATTACTTTATTCGATCCTTGGGACATAATGAGGAATGATATTGCTTACTTTTTAAGGAAAAGTAGTCCAGGACCCTGATGGAGGGAATCAATGGATTCATGATATTGTATCAACATTTGAGAGGAGATTAGGGGAACTATTAAACTGGCAGATGTTCCCTGAAAAAGTTGGCGTACAGATGAATCATAATCACCCTACCTTTTGTATACCCTATCTCATGAGAATATTGATAGATGAGAAGGACTTGGCTGGAAAGAAGCATGGGAAATCACATGGTTTTTCGTCACGAATATTAATTTTGTAAATAATCATCTTTTGATCACTTATTTGTGCTTCTTCACATGATTGTAGCATATACTATCAACACTATTCTGCCTGAAGCTTTGGAAAAGAGGAGTTTGAGTCTTCTACAAGAACTGCTTCCTAGGTATGTAGAGAATATTAGAAAAATTAATGAAGAGGTAACACACATGAACTCTAACTTTAGAATAGTAATATATTTAGTATTGAAGTACTTGATGTTTTTCTGTGCAGCTTGTCACTGTAATAATTGAGCATTATGGCACTGGAGCTCTAGAAGGAAAAGCTCATGCAAATGAGAGTTCTAGATAATATTGAACTACCTGCAGCTACCCTTGATTCACTTATAAAATCAACCGAAAACTTGGTAAAATACTCTACTCAACTCCAATAGATTATGATAAATATATTTATAGGATGCAGCATTGCAAGTAATGTCATTTTTGAACCGGATCCCGAAAAGTTGCGAGCGGTTCTCATGGCTAATTTATGCATTGTTGCCACGCATACAGTTAACGGTGTTGCAGAAATTTATAGAAGTATTTTCAAAGAGGAAGTTTTCAACGATTTCTACCAGGTGATGTTGATCGACCCTTGATTCTATGATGCTTATTTCACCGCTTAAGTGATTTTTTTTGTTTCTTGAGGACACTTTGGCCCAAGAAATTTCAAAACAAAACAATGGGGTCACTCCAAGAAGATGGATCCACTTCTGTAATCCAGAGCTCAGCAAGATCATAACCAAGTGAACAAGTTCAAATGTTTAGGGTGCTTAATATTGAAAAGTTGGTAGAACTTAGGAAAGTATAAGGTTTATTCTATGTGTCCAAGAGGTTCGAAACTTAAAGCATTAGGACCAAATTTCTTCCTTACATCATTAGCCAGCTGACTATTTCCTTGGATTTTAATTACAGTTTGCAGATGAGGAAAAACTGCATAATGAAAGGAGAGGGCCAAGTTGAAAACATGATACGTTGTCAGTCCAGATTCCATGTTTGATATGCAGGTTTTCCACAATCTCTATTCATAAGCTGATTAATAATTATGTTCTTAAAAAGCTTGTTATATTGTTTAGGTGAGTACCAGAGTGTCGATCCAATGTCTATTGCGTCAAATATCAAGTATCATGTTGATTTCATTGCATCATTATCCCGGTAGCGATTTATCCCATGTGTTTGTGGAATATCGTCATACTATGCGATTCCATGTTGTTTTTGTGATACGCACAATTTGTTCTCATGACATGTGGAAACAAGGTGGAGCTCTTTTAAATGTAACCGGTAATTAGGAGCTTATAGGGGCTTACTCTGAGGCTCTGAGCATTTTAGAAACACTATGGAAAATGTAGCTGAATATGCAAGGAAGTTTCTTTTTGGATTTTATTAGTGAAATGAATATCTAATTAGCTTGATGATTGCAGGAAACAGACGCTTCACTTGGTAATGGAGGACTAGGCAGGCTGACTTCATGGGGATCGTTAACCCTGGCATTTTCAACTTACGTGCATGCCAAGAGAAGTTGTTAAGCTCTTCTCACGGACGCGGGATCAACAANAATGTTTAGGGTGCTTAATATTGAAAAGTTGGTAGAACTTAGGAAAGTATAAGGTTTATTCTATGTGTCCAAGAGGTTCGAAACTTAAAGCATTAGGACCAAATTTCTTCCTTACATCATTAGCCAGCTGACTATTTCCTTGGATTTTAATTACAGTTTGCAGATGAGGAAAAACTGCATAATGAAAGGAGAGGGCCAAGTTGAAAACATGATACGTTGTCAGTCCAGATTCCATGTTTGATATGCAGGTTTTCCACAATCTCTATTCATAAGCTGATTAATAATTATGTTCTTAAAAAGCTTGTTATATTGTTTAGGTGAGTACCAGAGTGTCGATCCAATGTCTATTGCGTCAAATATCAATTATCATGTTGATTTCATTGCATCATTATCCCGGTAGCGATTTATCCCATGTGTTTGTGGAATATCGTCATACTATGCGATTCCATGTTGTTTTTGTGATACGCACAATTTGTTCTCATGACATGTGGAAACAAGGTGGAGCTCTTTTAAATGTAACCGGTAATTAGGAGCTTATAGGGGCTTACTCTGAGGCTCTGAGCATTTTAGAAACACTATGGAAAATGTAGCTGAATATGCAAGGAAGTTTCTTTTTGGATTTTATTAGTGAAATGAATATCTAATTAGCTTGATGATTGCAGGAAACAGACGCTTCACTTGGTAATGGAGGACTAGGCAGGCTGACTTCATGGGGATCGTTAACCCTGGCATTTTCAACTTACGTGCATGCCAAGAGAAGTTGTTAAGCTCTTCTCACGGACGCGGGATCAACAATCAACCATGATAT
The DNA here is from genome assembly GCA_009725065.1 of Utricularia reniformis. Lineage (NCBI taxonomy): Eukaryota > Viridiplantae > Streptophyta > Magnoliopsida > Lamiales > Lentibulariaceae > Utricularia > Utricularia reniformis. The sequence goes on along the minus strand of RWGZ01001261.1, from coordinate 116,115 downwards.
TGACATCCTAATCTTCTCAAGGTACTTACTCTATTCCACTCTCAATAACCAGAGTACCACGCTTTCTAAATTTACACATTTCATTTCCCTGCTACAAAACTGGTCTTTGTCCCTGATTACAATGTCACTTTCCCAGTAAGTGTGCTATCTCAGCATATCAGGTATATCTCCTGAAAGTAGTTTATTTTTAAACAAAAAGATTGAGTAGACTATTATTCTAATAAATGGAAATGAAACAGTATAGCTGGAATGGAAGCAAGTGGAACATGCACTTGAAGTTTACTATGAACAATGTTGAAATACGACAAGAAGTAGTAGAACACAACTTCTTCCTATTTGATGGCCTTGGCAAGGAAAGAGCGGAGGAACGAGTAAACTAAACGAACCATACCTGTTTTTACCCTTGTGTCAATCATATTTTCTACCCACATTGCAGTATGTACCTGATCCAAGATTTGACGAAGTGCTGCACTTTAGCCCCTGGAAGGAAACTCGGGGTATGAGCGAGCTGATTTTTTCCTTGACTTCCCAAGCTACATCAAGTGCTAGGAATCAGTGGACGAGGCTTGCAAGGATCAAAAGGTAAGTTAAAACAATGAATGCATATTTATTTATTAACTCTTTAACGTGAACAGAAATGGACCAAGATGTCGATACTGAACACAGCTAATTCTTACAAGTTCAGCAATGATCGACAGACTCTTGAATGATTGAGCATGTGAGGCCATATTTCAGGTATCCCCTTAGTTTTTTTACTCTTTCTATATAAAATATAATTACAGCTCATGGTCACTTGTTAAAGATAATATAGGGCATTTAAAATAATAGTCTAGTGGGAGTGGCTGGTTCAACATAACGTGGTTTAATTTAATATTTCTCTTCCCAAAGTCAAAAGACTAGGCTTTTGAAATACTCAATCGACGCATCTAAGTTCATTAGAATAAACATTTGGTAGCAAGTAGCACCTCTATGATGATTATATTAAAGATTATGAGACCAAATTGGGTCCTACTCCTAACCCCAAGTTGTTGCTGACTTTTTTACTACAATACCAGCAACAAAGAATACTCAGTATAATCTACATTCCAGTATTTTAAAAATTGTGCTGTTTTGAAAGACCCTCAACTTTAGAAATTGTACTTTTAAAAATAAATGTTTTCATATTTGTCCAAAATTTCGTATCGGTCCAAATTGGTATGAGCGCTACGATCGGTTTAGAGATGGTATATTAGTGCTATCAAAATTTATTTTATTTTTAAAAAATAATATTTAATTAGTTTTTTAGGATCGGATCCGATAAATTCAAGAAATTGACCCTGATAGCTTATACTGATTGATACCAAAAAAATACAGGTACTGTTCGATATTTGACATTGTTAAAAATTGGTACTCTCCATATATAGATATACCGAATTTGCACTAGAATAGTAAACTAGATTAAACTATTAATCCAAGAAAATATAATGTTTTTTAACTCGTACTTTGAAAAAATAAGATTACACTTTTTTACTTATTTCATCTCTTTTTTTCTAAACCGAATAAGTATATTCAACCCGTTTAAAATCATTATCGACCAGTATTTTGTTTAAATATTGGTCACCATCGATATACCGGAAATGACATCGTTCTGTTGGGAAAATTCCCTCTTCCCGGAGAAGAAAAAGAATTTCTGTTATCCGGTGTCGGATCGAATTAATGTGATGAGGACCGAATGTAAATGAAGAAAGGTAAAAAGACACAATATTTACCGTGGAAACCCAAAACCGGGAAAACCATGTGACCGATAAACCTCGGCCGTAAACTCACTATCACAAGAATAATAGAATTGATTGATTACATGAGACCTCTATTTATAGAGTCCAACTAGGATCTAATATAGGAAATATTCTACAATATTCTCTTTCCATATCGTTGACTGCATCTTCTATATATATATATATAAAGATATATTTGTATATATTCTTCCATTTATATCTTCAAAATATATCTTCATATCTTCTTCCAGATATATCGCCAATAGAATATATCTTCATATCTTCTTCCATATATATATAACCAACAAGATATATCTCAATATCTTCTTCCATATATGCAACCAATAATATATATCTCAATATCTTATTCCATATATTTAATGTGTCAATTAAGGAAAGATATTTCCCCTCGATACTCTCGAATCTTGATCCAAGTCTAATCCGACCTCTATCAAATAAACTTATCACAATCGTCTGATCGATATCATTAATAGATTCGAGATCCATCAAGTCGATCAATATCACCGCTTCATGTTAGGTTTCCCCGGTCGGTCTTTCACCATCGAACCATTCGACTATCACCCGACCTCCATTCCTAACACGGCCAACACTCGTATGATCAAATTCCAGAATATCAGAATTTTTAAACAAATTTTCTTGAAAAGCACATTGAACATAATGTGGTTAAATTTAATATTTCTCTCCCCAAAGTAAAAAAACTAGCCTTTTGAAATACTCAAACGACGCATCTCAAGTTTAATTAGAATAAACATTTGGTAGCAAGTATGATGATTATATTAAAGATTATGAGACCAAATTGGGTTCTACTTCTAACCCCAAATGGTTGCTGACTCTTTTACCAAACCAGCAACAAAGAATACACAGTAGAATCTACATTACAGTGTTTTAAACTATGTTACCACGATACTTGACACGATTCGTGACACGACATGATTTACGATTCGTAATATGTAATTTTTTAGAGAATCTAGATAAGTATTCGTAAATTTTATAATTATAATAATTATTTTAGTTATATAATTTATAATTTTTTATAAGTTAAAATAATCATAATTATTAGTAAAATATATTTTAATCATGATCAAATTATAAATATAAAATATAATAAATAATTTATCATCAAACTAAAAGTTTGTTAAAATTTAAAATTAATAAAATAATTAAAAGTTGATAATATTACTTAACTTATAAAATTTCTAATATAATAATTTAGATTTCTTAATTATTTTTTGAATTTTTTGAATTTAACTTCTCATTTAACCCGATTCGAGAATCGGAAGAGAATCACGAATCCTTGAAAATCATATTCGTAAATTTCAGTAAAAATAAAGAATTATGGTAACGTTGGTTTTAAACAATGTCTAGAAGAACCATAACTTTAACACAATGTTTTAGAAATTGGTATTGTGTGGTCAGTGGTGTATTGTACAAGTTTAATATATCAGTATATTGAATATGTATCGAATATATCGAATTTGTATTGGAATAATAAAATAAATTAAACTATTAATATAAATAAAATCCATGGTTTTTTAATTAATTCTCTATATATTTTTTTTTTACTTCAAAAAAATAAGATTAAAATTTCTTTACTTTATATCTCTTTTTTCTCTAATTGGACAAGGTTTGGTTGGTATTTTGTTTAAATGTCAACCAATATTGATATAGCGGAAATTTAACTTATTTTTTAAAATAATGTAAAGGTTATTCCCTAAAACTTTAAATTGAAAAAAACATTTGAAGTAATATAATTGATTTTTAAAATGGTAAAGATCATCCCTTTTATTTTTTATAATTATGTATCCCCATAAAGATCCAAAACAATTTAGGTTTTATCATACATTAATGTTTTATTAGATATAAATACATTACTAGTTTGCATTTTATCTTTAAACTTATAAGATGTAATCATTGTAAATTTTTTAAAAATAAAAATAAAAAATAAATTATCAGAAAATTGATGAGATATCACTGCTAAAAATAAACTTATATTTTTAAATACATAATTTTTAAACTTATGGTATTAGCATTGTCCAACCATATACTTTGGATTTGGATTTATTGTTATTCAATTGCACATCAAATAGAGGAGGAAAATGAACTCTTTTTCTACCGTGTAACCAAAGTCTTCCCTCTGAATGCATGAAAAAGACAGCCCAGTTTTCAACTAAGCAAAAAGAGTTTGAAATCACCGTGAAAATAGTTGGCTTTAAGATGTGTCATCTTCCTCAACTGTCTCTGGAGCAGGAAGATTAAGATCAAGAATTAAACCAGTTTTGTTCAATGAAGAGGTAGCCTTGTTACTATTCTCATCACATCTAATCATAAAATGTGTCCTTTTATGCCCACCTAAAGCCTGCCCGTTCCTGAAAATCCTCTTACAAAATGGACATAAATGCCCCTCTTTATTCTTCTCTTCATCAGAAAGCTTCATCTTTTTACTCATAGATGAAGTTTCAGTTTCAGTAACTGAATAAAAACTGCCTTTATTTATAGACAAAAGGATCAAGCATACTGCTACCTCTTCTTGTTCATTTGGACAAGTTGACAAGTTTGTTTGATGATCATCTTCACTGTTATTTGTCAAAAAGCTGTCTCTTTTCTTGTCTGAGTGACTTGCCATATGCCCACAAAGAGCTTTTATTGATTTGAACCCTTTTCCGCATTGCTTGCATCTTGTGTTTATATGATTCTTCTCTGAGATTGCTTCCAATTTGTCCTTCTCCATCTTATGGAAGTAAAAGAAGGAAGTTTGTTAGCAAGAAAGTATAAAAAGAAGAGTAAATATTCCCTTGAAGTAATTATCAAAGACCAAAAATGGGAAAAAATGGAGTAGAGGAATGGGTCGCTAATGATGGGCTTGCTTCTACCCTATTTTGAGATCATATATATTAGCGTTATGGATATAACTCTTATTCGATCCGAATGAACTGAGTTTGACTTGTTTGTATTCGTTTTCGAATAGAAAATCTTGTTTCAATATTATTCATATTTCTAAAATTTTGTTAATGTTCGTGTTCATATTAGTGTTTGTATTCATGTTATTTACGTTTTGATCTATTTGTCTTGTGTTCATATCCATTTGTTTGTATTCGTGCANATCTCCTGAAAGTAGTTTATTTTTAAACAAAAAGATTGAGTAGACTATTATTCTAATAAATGGAAATGAAACAGTATAGCTGGAATGGAAGCAAGTGGAACATGCACTTGAAGTTTACTATGAACAATGTTGAAATACGACAAGAAGTAGTAGAACACAACTTCTTCCTATTTGATGGCCTTGGCAAGGAAAGAGCGGAGGAACGAGTAAACTAAACGAACCATACCTGTTTTTACCCTTGTGTCAATCATATTTTCTACCCACATTGCAGTATGTACCTGATCCAAGATTTGACGAAGTGCTGCACTTTAGCCCCTGGAAGGAAACTCGGGGTATGAGCGAGCTGATTTTTTCCTTGACTTCCCAAGCTACATCAAGTGCTTGGAATCAGTGGACGAGGCTTGCAAGGATCAAAAGGTAAGTTAAAACAATGAATGCATATTTATTTATTAACTCTTTAACGTGAACAGAAATGGACCAAGATGTCGATACTGAACACAGCTAATTCTTACAAGTTCAGCAATGATCGACAGACACTTGAATGATTGAGCATGTGAGGCCATATTTCAGGTATCCCCTTAGTTTTTTTACTCTTTCTATATAAAATATAATTGCAGCTCATGGTCACTTGTTAAAGATAATATAGGGCATTTAAAATAATAGTCTAGTGGGAGTGGCTGGTTCAACATAATGTGGTTTAATTTAATATTTCTCTTCCCAAAGTCAAAAGACTAGGCTTTTGAAATACTCAATCGACGCATCTAAGTTCATTAGAATAAGCATTTGGTAGCAAGTAGCACCTCTATGATGATTATATTAAAGATTATGAGACCAAATTGGGTCCTACTCCTAACCCCAAGTTGTTGCTGACTTTTTTACTACAATACCAGCAACAAAGAATACTCAGTAGAAATTGGTAAGACCCTCAACTTTAGAAGACCCTCAACTTTAGAAATTGTACTTTTAAAAATAAATGTTTTCATATTGGTCCAAAATTTCGTATAGGTCCAAATTGGTATGAGCGGTACGATCGGTTTACCGATGGTATATTGGTGCTACCAAAATTTATTTTATTTTATTTTTAAAAATAATATTTAATTAGTTTTTTAGGATCGGATCCGATAAATTCAAGAAATTGACCCTAATAACTTATACTGACTGATACCAAAAAAATACATGTACTGCTCGATATGTGACATTGTTAAAAATTGGTACTTTCCATATATAGATATACCGGATTTGCACTAGAATAGTAAACTAGATTAAACTATTAATCCAAGAAAATATACTGTTTTTTAACTCGTACTTTGAAAAAATAAGATTACACTTTTTTACTTATTTCATCTCTTTTTTCTAAATCGAATAAGTAGATTCAACTCGCTTAAAAACATTATCGACCAGTATTTTGTTTAAATATCGGTCAACACTGATATACTGGAAATAACTATTAAATAACATTGGTACGATCAAATTCCGGAATATCAGAATTTTTAAACACATTTTCTTGAAAAGCACATTGAACATAATGTATAATGTGGTTAAATTTAATATTTCTCTCCCCAAAGTAAAAAAACTAGCCTTTTGAAATACTCAAACGACGCATCTCAAGTTTAATTAGAATAAACATTTGGTAGCAAGTATGATGATTATATTAAAGATTATGAGACCAAATTGGGTTCTACTTCTAACCCCTAATGGTTGCTGACTTTTTTACTACAAACCAGCAACAAAGAATACACAGTAGATTCTACATTATAGTGTTTTAAACTATGTTACCACGATATTTGACACGACATGCTTTACGATTCGTAATATGTAATTTTTTAGAGAATCCGGATAAGGATTCGTAAATTTTATAATTATAATAATTATTTTAGTTATATAATTTATAGTTTTTTATAAGTTAAAATAATCATAATTATTAGTAAAATATATTTTAATCATGATCAAATTATAAACATAAAATATAATAAATAATTTCTCATCAAACTAAAAGTTTGTTAAAATTTAAAATCAGTAAAATAATTAAAAGTTGATAATATTACTTAACTTATAAAATTTCTAATATAATAATTTAGATTTCTTAATTATTTTTTGAATTTTTTTAATTTTACCTTCTCATTTAACCCGATTCGAGAATCGGAAGAGAATCACAAATCCTTGAAAATCATATTAGTAAATTTCGGTAAAAATAAAGAATTATGGTAACGTTGATTTTAAACAATGTCTAGAAGACCCACATCTTTAACACAATGTTTTAGAAATTGGTATTTCTTGGTCAGTGGTGTATTGTACAAGTTCAATATATAAATATATTGGATATCTATCGAATATTTCGAATTTGTATTGGAATAATAAAATAAATTAAACTATTAATATAAATAAAATCCATGATTTTTTAATTAATTCTCTATATATATTTTTTTAATTCAAAAAAATAAGATTAAAATTTCTTTACTTTATATCTCTATTTTCCCTAATTGGACAAGTATCGATTTTGTTTAAATGTTAACCAATATTGATATAGCGGAAATTTAACTTATTTTTTAAAATAGTGTAAAGGTTTCCCTAAAACTTTAAAATTGAAAAAAACATTTGAAGTAATATAAGTGATTTTTAAAATTGTAAAGATCATCCCTTTTATTTTTTATAATTATGTAATTATCCCATAAAGATCCAAAACAATTTTGGTTTTATCATACATTAATGTTTTATTATATATAAATACATTACTAGTTTGCATTTTATCTTTAAACTTATAAGATGTAATCATTATAAATTTTTTAAAAATAAAAATAATAAATAAATTATCAGAAAATTGATGAGATATCACTATTATTCACTTAAATTCATTTTTAAATACATAATTTTTAAACATATGGTATTAGCATTGTCCAACCATATACTTTGGATTTGGATTTGGATTTATTGTTATTCAATTGCACATCAAATAGAGGAGGAAAATGAACTCTTTTTCTACCGTGTAACCAAAGTCTTCCCTCTGAATGCATGAAAAAGACATCCCAGTTTTCAACTAAGCAAAAAGAGTTCGAAATCACCATGAAAATAGCTGCCTCTGTGTGTCATCTTCCTCAACTGAATCTGGAGCAGGAAGATTAAGATCAAGAATTAAACCAGTCTTAGTCTTCTTCAATGGAGAGGTAGCCTTGTTCCTATTCTCATCACATCTAATCATAAAATGTGTCCTTTTATGCCCACCTAAAGCCTGCCCGTTCCTGAAAATTCTCTTGCAAAATGGACATAAATGCCCCTCTTTATTCTTCTCTTCATCAGAAAACTTCATCTTTTTACTCATAGATGAAGTTTCAGTTTCAGTAACTGAATAAAAACTGCCTTTATTTATAGACAAAAGGATCAAGCATACTGCTACCTCTTCTTGTTCATTTGGACAAGTTGACAAGTTTGTTTGATGATCATCTTCACTGTTATTTGTCAAAAAGCTATCTCTTTTCTTCTCTGAGTGACTTGCCATATGCCCACAAAGAGCTTTTATTGATTTGAACCCTTTTCCGCATTGCTTGCATCTTGTGTTTATATGATTCTTCTCTGAGATTGCTTCCAATTTGTCCTTCTCCATCTTATGGAAGTAAAAGAAGGAAGTTTGTTAGCAAGAAAGTATAAAAAGAAGAGTAAATATTCNGCCCAGTTTTCAACTAAGCAAAAAGAGTTTGAAATCACCGTGAAAATAGTTGGCTTTAAGATGTGTCATCTTCCTCAACTGTCTCTGGAGCAGGAAGATTAAGATCAAGAATTAAACCAGTTTTGTTCAATGAAGAGGTAGCCTTGTTACTATTCTCATCACATCTAATCATAAAATGTGTCCTTTTATGCCCACCTAAAGCCTGCCCGTTCCTGAAAATCCTCTTACAAAATGGACATAAATGCCCCTCTTTATTCTTCTCTTCATCAGAAAACTTCATCTTTTTACTCATAGATGAAGTTTCAGTTTCAGTAACTGAATAAAAACTGCCTTTATTTATAGACAAAAGGATCAAGCATACTGCTACCTCTTCTTGTTCATTTGGACAAGTTGACAAGTTTGTTTGATGATCATCTTCACTGTTATTTGTCAAAAAGCTATCTCTTTTCTTCTCTGAGTGACTTGCCATATGCCCACAAAGAGCTTTTATTGATTTGAACCCTTTTCCGCATTGCTTGCATCTTGTGTTTATGTGATTCTGCTCTGAGATTGCTTCCAATTTGCCCTTCTCCATCTTATGGAAGTAAAAGAAGGAAGTTTGTTAGCAAGAAAGGAGAAAAAGAAGAGTAAATATTCCCATATGTAGAAGTAATGATCAAAGACCAAAAATGGGAAAAAATGGAGTAGAAGAATTGGAGTAATGGGTCGCTAATGATGGGCTTGCTTCTACCCTATTTTGAGATCATATATATCAGCGTTATGGATATAACTCTTATCCTATTCGAATGAATTGAGTTTGATTTATTTGTGTTCGTATTCGAATAGAAAAACTTGTTCTAACATTATTCATATTTCTAAAATTTTGTTAATGTTTGTATTCATATTAGTGCTTGTATTCATGTTATTTACATTTTGATCTATTCGTCTTGTGTTCATATCCATTTGTTTGTATTCGTGTATAAATAATATAAAAAAATCAAATTCAAAAGTTTGCGAACATGTTCGTGTTTGTTCGAATTTTTAATCGAGTTTGTTTTGTTGTTTTAAACAATGTTTATATTTTAATTTGAACGAACAAATATGAACACGGATGAGCCGGATAATGTGCGATCACGAATTGTTCGCACTTCTTAATAACCCTAGAAGCAATATTATAAAAGATATTGTTTTATGAATTTTTAAAAATCGATACTAAGTAGTATATTGAATGATGGATGTTTTGCAGATATATTCATTGCAAAAGTTGATATTTGCCAAAATATTTATTTCAATGCTTTTTTGGGAGAGAAAATGAAAGATGATAAATTGACAAATATCCACTTTTGCAGTAAATATATAAGTAATACATGTTTTGATCACACTACATTGGACGTACTAGATGATCTTTATCGGTAATTGGATTTCATGTACACCAATTATAAAATAAACTAGCCAATTAACTTCCAAAAATAAATATATTTTTTAATTTATTCGTAATTTATATTATTATTACTTTGAAAAAATAAAAACAAAATAAAATAAAACTGTATATATATTTTGTTCTCAAATCAAGAAGCTATATTCAATTATATTCCATTAAAAATTGTACCGGTCGTTATTTTGTTTAAACATCCGCCAATATAGATTTTAGTGTAATTGAGAAATTTTAAAGATTGGATTTGATATTTATTAGTACATTTCTTTACTATAGTTATGTGCATTATATTAGTTAATGCCATTTAAATACCTTATTTGAAAGAAAATTGTATATATCTTCTAAACTTAAGAACCTTTTATCTGAATCAAATTTTGTTTAACAATTTTTGTTTTGTTTTGTTTTGTTTTGTTTTATTTTATTTATTTATTTATGGTGGTATGACAGGTTAAGTCTCAAACTCTCATATAATCCAAATTACTAAATACACCTTTTTAAAAGGGCAACATGCAAATTTGATCTTCAAAATTTTGAATTTTGGTAAATTTGGTCTCAAACTTTGTACATTTTGGCAAAATCAGTTCCCGATGTTTTAAAATGGCAGAACCAGTCCCCAAACTATTTTTTTTTGGCAAAATCAGTCCCCAAAGTTTTGTATGTGTGGCATAATTGGTCCTCAAAGTAACATCACGCAAATTTGGTCCTCAAAGTTCGGGATTTTGGCAAATTTAGTCTCTAACGGTGTTAATGGTCCACAAAGTTTGCAAAAAGTAACATATTTAGTCCCCAAACTTTTGAATGTCTAATTAAGTCCCCAAAGTTTACATAATTCGGCAGATTTGGCCCAAAACAAAATAAAATGATATTTTTTAAGACCGATATAATTGTATATGATATTCACGATAAAAAAATTGATGAAATTATATACGGATACGTATGAAAATTGATATTTGAACACGAACGATACAAAATTTATGTTCAAGAAATTGACTTTTTCGGGAAGACTGCGAGTGATATCCGATTTGTAATTTTCGACCGAACATAATACAACGATACTCATTTGTATTACGAATAACAACACTTAAATTTTACTAATGTTCGATGAGATATATTTTTCAAAATTCGATATAATTGTATCCTGAAATTTATTTTGACAATTTCCTACAATTTATATTTTGATGAAGACTTTTCGATACCGTTCAAAATATCGTCCATTTTTTCCGTAACGGGTGGTATACATGTTCGGAATTCTGTTTCGATCCGGTATAATTATTAAAGTTGATACCCATACAAAAAACTATTTAGCGAAAAAAATTGAAACAAATTATTTTTAAAATTTTCGGGTCGTTTGCGGAAAATCCCGGTATCGACGACACTAATTTATGTTTATTTTTAAAAAAATATTTAATTTTTTAATTTTTTTTAATTTTATTTTAAAAATAATTATTTATTAAAAAAATTATTTAAAAAATAAATATTTTTTTTAAAAAGTTATTTAAAAAATAATTACATTTTTAGTGTCGAACCCGGAAACTTGGTTTCGACCCTAATGATAAAACTAACACCGTTAGATTAATTGAGGATCAATTTTGTCAAATTTTTGAAACTTCGGAAACTAGATTTGTTAGTAGGTGTAAACTTTGGGGATTAGTATTGCCAATATCAAAGTTTGAGGATCGATTTGTTAAAATATTACATTTTGGGGACTCAATTTGCCAAATTAACCAAACTTCGGGACTAAATTTGTCAAAACGTGAAACTTTAAAGACTGAATTTTCCGTTCAAAACTTTAGAGAACAAATTTACTATTCCATACAAATTTTGGGATGAAATGCGTCATTTTCTTTTTTTTAAAAAAGGAATAAATTGGTTTGGACAGGGGAGATGAAGATTGTGAAATTGGGTAACACGTGTAATTTATTAGATGTGTACGGTGACAGACTATGAACAGCTAGTATCCCCTCTGACTCATGCTCATCTTGCGTTGTCATAATTTTTATATTATGTGTTCTCATAAATATTAAATTAATTAATACACCACTAAAGGGATTCGCCTCCACGTGCAAGTTTTTTTATTTATTATTGCAATGTCGGTATAAAATATTGCTTTCCAATTATCTATATTTTTTAATTAAATCAGAAAATATGATAATATCTTGGGGCTAATTCGGCTAAATAATGCGATTAGAAAAATGAAATATTGTTTTAGGGCGAATAGCGGACGCCGTCCGCGGAAAGCTGACGTGGCCAGCTNGTGCGAGGAGGCAGGAGCAAATTTCCAATGATATGTACTTAGCTCGAGAAAAGAGCTTGGCTGATGCTAATTACTATCGGTAAACATTTCTTTTACCATTAAGGCTATAGAATAGCACGAATCATTAATTGTTAACATAAGTTGGCATAATCATTGTTAGTTGAATTATTGGGCACTATCATTATGAACGCATGATGTTGTGGTTTGCGACCTTAAGAGTAAAACCGTTCCATTTATTATTTGTATGGGAGATTCATATTAAGCTGATGGTAAATGATTGATGCCTTAGGGAAATAAAAGAAGCAGAAGCAAACAAGTTGAAGCTCACTCCTCAGTACCTGGAACTCAAATTCATTGAAGCTATTGCTAACAACTCCAAAATATACTTTGGCAACAAGGTTCGTGATCGTCTCCTCGTATGCCTTCTTACATCCATGTATTTATCATTTATGCTTGTTTTTATTGACGAGTGCATGTCTGCAGCTGCCCAACATGATTCTCAATCAAAGGCTGCTTAGCAGTTTTCTTCAAGATGTTCCGCATGAAGAGGATATCAAAACCGAGGAACACCAGCAATGCTCGCTAGACGTCTCGAAAAATTCTTGACAGCAGGAAGTATAAATTAATCCTACCTAATCTCACATTGTATTGCATGAGTTTGTCATTCAGAACCTTTAGGCTTGTGCTTTTATGTGTTATTTTGTGAGTGTTTAGGAGGGCTTAACATGGAGAACTTGCTGATTACATATGAACATGCTTATTCCTTTAAATCAAAAGGAGATTGTGCATTTTCTAAGATGTCAATATTCTTTTGATACTTTCAAGGTGTACTCGAAAATGTTCTTTTACTGATTTCCCTCTGTAGAATGTGATCTAAGCTTCTCAGTCGACTTTGTCATCCGAAGAATCCGTGAACCAATTCGCCTTCCACGCAACAGAAGGCGCCAAAAGACGCTCGGTTTTCCAGCCAAATGACTGCAGCTGTAAGCAAAAGCAAGCTCAGGGTTGGTTGGTAAGTACTGAAATAAAGGTACCAAGAAAAAAGTATTAGAGTTTTGACCTTAAAAACAAGATCTTGATAGTTTTTATCCATCCATGATCTGCTTTCTAAATGCACTGATCCATCTTTGCATTTATCTTCAAGATGTACTAACAGGAGCGCATGAACGAAAGCTTGTAAAATATCAGATGCGGTTGAATCTTTATGCATGACGATGCTGATATTCGAGTTCTCAACAAGTAGCAAATATTTCCCTAAACAAAAGTAAGTCAATTCACGAATACATTGCTTCATATTTCAATTCTCTGTGTTTTTTATGTTGAAAACAACCTTTGCTGTAATAGGTATTCACAAGAGATGAAAAGTTCAACCTGTAAGTAAAACCGATTAACGTTAACAAGCTCAATGATCTCGGAGAAGCAAGATTGAGATACTCACACTTGATCAACATCGAGGGAAGAGACTCGGACGCCTAAGACGACCCTTTTGTACGAGAATTTCGCAGTCTTTGATCTCCATGAAATCATCCATGATGGTAAAACATGTTCCAAAACAGAGACCTGCCTTGGAGAAAGCACTGGCAAATCATGAAGCCAAATTCTTATGTTAGCAACTCAAAATAGCTTCATGAGGAATAACTTTTCAGAAGTTCCACAAGGTAAGCCTCTTCTATATTTGCTTATTTATTCGTATCAACGAACTCTAGATTCGTATGTAACTCTTATAGCAGTTGTTAGAGATTCAGTCCCCGTGTGTAAGTTTGTAAGTTCCATGTACAAATTCTGTGCTGAATATCGAAATTTGAATCGAAAATCCATAATTTTTACCTTGGCCAGTCTCTATGTAATGAGCTAGAAGAATCCAGCTTCTTTCACAATTCAATGTACATAATGCAAGGCATCGTACAGCTCTGTAATTTGCTGCAACAAAACAAACAATTTCGATGAATTCTATATGATCACTCCATCGAAATAACGTCTTTTTCACCATCGAATTCTCGGGTTCGAGAGCTATATGTTGTACACTTCAAGAAAAAAAACAAAGAAGATTAAGGAAGACTAACCATACATATGAAATAATGTGAGGAACAGAAAACAGAACCAAATTGCGAACGAATTTCCTGTAGCAAATCGAGCAAGTAGCATTCCGAGACCCATTCCGAACATAGTTGCGACTGTCTCCTGACTTCCTTCCTATCATATGAAGAGAAAACATCATTTAAAATTGAAAATCTTACAAGTTTTATTATTTTCAAGAAATTTTACCTTTGCAGATATATCTGCAGCGTTATTCTGAAGAGCAAAATGTTGTGTTAAGGCAGCTCTAGTTGCACCACTGGCAACCCCAGCTGAAATACGGGTTAAGAAGCTCGATATAGTCTCGTTTTTTTGGGATTGAGTGATTAAAATTAGATCAAATGGGAACTTACTGAATGATCTGGTTAAACTCCCCAAGCAAACAATAAACAAAAACGCAGATGGAAACAGTGGAGAGACAAGGTCCATCAACATCCCTGTAAAGAAGTTCAGATTTAGAAGAATAAATTGTAGTATTTGAATACGAATGACGAAGCTGCAATGAAATTTTTTGGAATTATAGTCTGACCAAAAGTATGAAGGGTGTGTGCACGGATATTACGTATAAGAGAAGACCACAACACAAAAGATTTGAACAAATCAATTACTATTACCCCTTCCCTTTTATAAACCATTCCAAATTTTATCCCAATTCCACATTCCAACAAAATTAATATACTGTAGATGCTTAAAGTGCATGACAATTAAATCGGAGATTAAAGAAGGAGAAGAAAGTGGTACCAAGGTCATTCATAAGATCAGCCACAAGACGCCACATTTTAGCATTGCTATCCAAGTTCGATCCCTGAAGAAAAATGACCATGCCAGCTTGTATCGTTTGTGAAGAAAAAGTGTAAATCACAGTATTTTGTGTTATTTGTTAAATTTTTAGAGTCGGGTCAATTTCATGTGAGATGTGCCAAGATATAACATATAAGTGGGAGGAGATCACACCATAAAAAACTTAAACAAGTCATTTATTATGGTCCACATTCCCTCTTATAAACCAATCCAATCTACATTCAATTTCCGATGTGAGACAATTTTCTTATTTCAAAATTATTGTCTATGTGTAAATATAAACAAAGAAGCCAATTTTAATTGATCTCCACAGTGTGGAAAAACAAGTGATGAATGTACCTGATAAAGTGTAAACAAAACACCTCCAAGCATTCCAGTTAAATCTCTCAGAAACCACTGAATTTATTTCCATATGAAGAAGTTCAGTTGTAATGCAAAAGGAACTCAAATAAATGTTTCGTTATCAGTGATAAACCTGAAATGTGGCTCCGATGACCGTTGCAGACTTCTCACCAACCCCAATTGCACTTAGAAGAGCCTAAGAAATTGTTGGAATTATAGAATCTGGCCGAAATTACGATGGGAGAGCGTGAACGAACGGGATTAAGGGTAGGAACNGAACATGCTCATTCCTTTAAATCAAAAGGAGATTGTGCATTTTCTAAGATGTCAATATTCTTTTGATACTTTCAAAGTATACCAGAAAATGTTCGTTTACTGATTCCCCTATGTAGAATGTGATCTAAGCTTCTCAGTCGACTTTGTCTCCTGACGAACCCGTGAACCAATTCGCCTTCCACGCAACAGAAGGCGCCAAAAGACGCTCGGTTTTCCAGCCAAATGACTGCAGCTGTAAGCAAAAGCAAGCTCAGGGTTAGTTGGTAAGTACTGAAATAAAGGTATGAAGAAAAAAGTATTTGAGTTTGGACCTTAAAAACAAGATCTTGATAATTTTTATCCATCCATGATCTGCTTTCTAAATGCACTGATCCATCTTTGCATTTATCTTCAAGATGTACTAACAGGAGCGCATGAACGAAAGCTTGTAAAATATCGGATGCGGTTGAATCTTTATGCATGACGATGCTGATATTCGAGTTCTCAACAAGTAGCAAATATTTCCCTAAACAAAAGTAAGTCAATTCACGAATACATTGCTTCATATTTCAATTCTGTGTTTTTTATGTTGAAAACAACCTTTGCTGTAATAGGAATTCACAAGAGATGAAAAGTTCAACCTGTAAGTAAAACCGATTAACGTTAACAAGCTCAATGATCTCGGAGAAGCAAGATTGAGATACTCACACTTGATCAACATCGAGGGAAGAGACTCGGACGCCTAAGACGACCCTTTTGTACGAGAATTTCGCAGTCTTTGATCTCCATGAAATCATCCATGATGGTAAAACATGTTCCAAAACAGAGACCTGCCTTGGAGAAAGCACTGGCAAATCATGAAGCCAAATTCTTATGTTAGCAACTCAAAATAGCTTCATGAGGAATAACTTTTCAGAAGTTCCACAAGGTAAGCCTCTTCTATATTTGCTTATTTATTCGTATCAACGAACTCTAGATTCGTATGTAACTCTTATAGCAGTTGTTAGAGATTCAGTCCCCGTGTGTAAGTTTGTAAGTTCCATGTACAAATTCTGTGCTGAATATCGAAATTTGAATCGAAAATCCATAACTTTTACCTTGGCCAGTCTCTATGTAATGAGCTAGAAGAATCCAGCTTCTTTCACAATTCAATGTACATAATGCAAGGCATCGTACAGCTCTGTAATTTGCTGCAACAAAACAAACAATTTCGATGAATTCTATATGATCACTCCATCGAAATAACGTTTTTTTCACCATCAAATTCTCGGGTTCGAGAGCTATATGTTGATCACTTCAAGAAAAGAAACAAAGAAGATTAAGGAAGACTAACCATACATATGAAATAATGTGAGGAACAGAAAACAGAACCAAATTGTGAACGAGTTTCCCGTAGCAAAACGAGCAAGAAGCATTCCGAGACCCATTCCGAACATAGTTGCGACTGTCTCTTGACTTCCTTCCTATCATATGAAGAGAAAACATCATTTAAAATTGAACATCGTATAAGTTATATTAATTTTCAAGAAATTTTACCTTTGCAGATATATCTGCAGCGTTATTCTGAAGAGCAAAATGTTGTGTTAAGGCAGCTCTAGTTGCACCACTGGCAACCCCAGCTGAAATACGGATTAAGAAGCTCGATATCGTCTCGTTTTTTCGGTTGAGTCATTAAAATTAGATCAAATGGGAACTTACTGAATGATCTGGATAAACTCCCCAAGCAAACGATAAACAAAAACGCAGATGGAAACAGTGGAGAGACAAGGTCCATCAACATCCCTGTAAAGAAGTTCATATTTAGAAGAATAAAATGTAGTAGTCGAATTTCGAATACGAATGATGAAGCTGCAATGAAATTTGTTAGAATTATAGAGTCTGGCCGAAGTTATGACAAGAATGTGCACGGATATGACGTATAAGAGGAGAATACCACACCGTAAAAGACTTGAAATATGATAACATTCCCTCTTATAAACCATTCCAAATTTTATCACAATTCCAATGTGGGACATTTAACATTCCACAAAATTAATATACTGTAGATGCTTAAGGTGAATGACAATTAAATCAGAAGATTAAAGAAGGTGAAGAAAGTGGTACCAAGGTCATTCATGAGATCAGCCACAAGACGCCACATTTTAGCATTGCTATCCAAGTTCGATCCCTGAAGAAAAACGACGATGCTGTTATCGACTCGTATCATTTGTGAAGAAAAAGTGTAAATCACAGTAGTTTTTGTGTTATTTGTTAAATTTCTAGAGTCAATTTCATGTGGGATGTGCTCGGATATAATGTATAAGAGGGAGGATACCACACTGTAAAAGACTTAAACAAGCAATTTACTATGGTGCATTATTGTCTATGTGTAAATATAAACAAAGAAGCCAATTTTAATTGATCTCCTAAGATCATGCATTACAGTGTGGAAAAACAAGTGATGAATGTACCTGATAAAGTGTAAACAAGACACCTCCAAGCATTCCAGTTAAATCTCTCAGAAACCACTGAATTTGTTTCCATATGAAGAAGTTCAGTTGTAATGTAAAAGGAACTCAGATAAATGTTTCGTTATCTGTTATAAACCTGAAATGTGGCTCCGATGACCGTCGCAGACTTCTCGCCAACCCCAATTGCACTTAGAAGAGCCTAAGAAATTGTTGGAATTATAGAGTCTGGCCGAAATTACGATGTGAGAGCGTGAACGAACGGGATTAAGGATAGGAACCCACACATTCAAAAGACTTGATTAAGCCATTATGTGATGAAATTTCACCCTTTAAACCCTAATCAATCTCATTTCTCTATGGACAAATTCCAACGCTCCCCCTCAAGTCTAACCATAAGGTTTCGACTTGAAATGAACCGAACCAGCTCCGATACCATATTGGAATTATAGAGTCTGGCCGAAATTACGATAAGAAAGCGTGAATGAACGGGATTAAAGGTAGGAATCCACACATTTAAGAGACTTGATCAAGCCTTTTAAACCTAATCAATCACACTTCTTTAAGTGGGACAAATTCCAACACAAATTACTGTAAAAATCAATACATCAGATATCACTACTCATATTCAATATCTAACCTGGGTAGAAAGCATCATTCTGATGTAAGTTGAAAGGCCCTGAAAAAACCAAAATCAAAAACAAAGAAGCCCGTAGAAAGACTACTATAATACAAGTGATAAGGAACCTGTAATGAGTCCCAAATTTGAAATGGTACGTAATCATCTGTTACACTGTTTGGAAATCCCTGATAAAATTGCAATGAATTTACAGATGAAGTGAAAATGTGTATCCCTTCATATAATCTCCATTGTTAGGGTAAGAAAATGGAAAAGAAGTTGGAACTTTTTGAATTAGTGGTCTGCATATTTATCGAAAACAAATGCAGACCAGATTTTTACCTCAGGAACAAACGCGTCAAGGACTCTCCGAGAAAGATGATTGAAATGACGAGTAGATTTTTGTACGGTGTTCCCAGCAACAGTAAGCTTCGCACTCATGGTAAGTTTCGACGACGCGGTTCCATTCCATTCTTCGATCACAGTGATCGCTGATCGATGTCTCCGCGTTTCACTGCTCTGCCCTCCCATGGAGGTTTGTGATTTGTGCTGGAATGCCGTTGAAAAGATTGTATAACGAAATTTTGAATTTGACCTCTAACGTTTACAATAATTTCTTTTTCTCCCACTTTCGTGTTGTATTTGGGGTATGACTCCTTGTCACGACATCATCTAACAATTCCCTAATTATATCTTCCTCTACAGGTAACTCTGAAGATACCAGCAACCCAAGAGAAGAGACGGACCCAATGGAGCAGTAGCAGTAATGGACTAATTAAGAAGATCCAAGATCCAGTACAAGTTCATCTAAGCTCATTTTACCTTTTGTCAACGGTCATATAGCCGTTAGAAACTCAGTATAATTACGTATAATCTGTACTAGAGAACTATCGATGTTTATGAATATTCTCTTTCTATCTCCAATTTCTTCTCCCACTCCTTCTTCTTCTATTATCCCTCTCCTTTCTCCAGGGTCTTAACAAAGTGGTATCGGAGCTTTTGAACGAATTTCAAACTGGGTCCTAAAAGAAAGAACAAGATTAAACTCACCCTAGGTAGTATATCTGAGAATCTCGAAGAATCTGATAGTTTGGAAGCATTTATGCCGAACCAAGACTTGTCATCTCACGAGTTCCAGACTCAACTGGATCAGATCCATCTGGACATCCAAACTTCGGTCCAAGCTCTAGAACAACGGCTAGGACGAAGTATCAAGGAAACCAATGAATCCGTCCAAACTCAGCTGATGGCGTTTTGCCAACAGATGAGAGCATTTATGGAAGAGAAATCAATCTTAGGGCAAGGAGAAACCAGCCAACAGCCTCCCAAAATCACCCCAGAGGAACCTCCAACTCTTGAGGTGTATAGAGGCCCAAAAATTGATTTACCTACCTTCGATGGTTCAGATCCCAGAAGTTGGCTTAGGAGAATTACTCAGTACTTCACTGTGATGAAACAAATTCCACGAAAGGACTGGATAACTTATGCAACCATCACTTTCACTGGCAAGGCAGACAAATGGATGCAGGGATATCGAGCATCTTCCTCTTCTTCAGATTGGGATTTGTTCGTAAGAGCATTATTGAAGCGTTTCGACNTAAGGTGAATGACAATTAAATCAGAAGATTAAAGAAGGAGAAGAAAGTGGTACCAAGGTCATTCATAAGATCAGCCACAAGACGCCACATTTTAGCATTGCTATCCAAGTTCGATCCCTGAAGAAAAATGACCATGCCAGCTTGTATCGTTTGTGAAGAAAAAGTGTAAATCACAGTATTTTGTGTTATTTGTTAAATTTTTAGAGTCGGGTCAATTTCATGTGAGATGTGCCAAGATATAACATATAAGTGGGAGGAGATCACACCATAAAAAACTTAAACAAGTCATTTATTATGGTCCACATTCCCTCTTATAAACCAATCCAATCTACATTCAATTTCCGATGTGAGACAATTTTCTTATTTCAAAATTATTGTCTATGTGTAAATATAAACAAAGAAGCCAATTTTAATTGATCTCCACAGTGTGGAAAAACAAGTGATGAATGTACCTGATAAAGTGTAAACAAAACACCTCCAAGCATTCCAGTTAAATCTCTCAGAAACCACTGAATTTATTTCCATATGAAGAAGTTCAGTTGTAATGCAAAAGGAACTCAAATAAATGTTTCGTTATCAGTGATAAACCTGAAATGTGGCTCCGATGACCGTTGCAGACTTCTCACCAACCCCAATTGCACTTAGAAGAGCCTAAGAAATTGTTGGAATTATAGAATCTGGCCGAAATTACGATGGGAGAGCGTGAACGAACGGGATTAAGGGTAGGAACCCACACATTTAAAAGACTTGATCAAGCCATTATGTGATGAAATTTTCACCCTTTTAAACCTAATCAATCCCACTTCTCTGATGTGGGACAAATTCCAACACTCCCCCTCAAGTTCAACCTAAGGTTTCGAGTTGAAATGAACCGAACCGGCTCCGATACAATGTTGGAATTATAGAGAATGGCTGAAATTATGATGGGAAAACGTAAACGAACGAGATTAAAGGTAGGAACCCACACATTTAAAAGACTTGATCAAGCGGTGAGGAAATTTCCACCGTTTTAAACCTATTCAATCCCACTTCTCTAAGCGATGTGGGGCAAATTCCAATACTCCCTTCAAATCCAATTATAAGGTTTCGACTTGAAATGAACCGAACCAGCTCCGATACCATGTTGGAATTATAGAGTTTGGCTGAAATTATGATGGGAAAACGTGAACGAACAGGATTAAGAGTAGAAATCCACACATTTAAAAAACTTGATCAAGCCGATGAAATTTCCACCCTTTTAAACCTAATCAATCCCATTCTCTAGGACAAATTCCAACAGAAATTACTGTAGAAATCAGTACATCTGATGTCACTACTCATATTCAATATCTGACCTGGGTAGAAAGCATCATTCTGATGTAAGTTGAAAGGCCCTGAAAAAACCAAAATCACAAACAAAGAAGCGCGTAGAAAGACTACTATAATACAAGTGATAAGGAACCTGTAATGAGTCCCAAATTTGAAATGGTACGTAATCATCTGTTACACTGTTTGGAAATCCCTGATAAAATTGCAATGAATTTACAGATGAAGTGAAAATGTGTATCCCTTCATACAATCTCCATTGTTAGGGGAAGAAAATGGAAAAGAAGTTGTGATTTTTGAATTAGTGGGTGCCTGAAGATAAATGTAATCATACTTATCGAAAAAAATGTAGACCAGATTTTTACCTCAGGAACAAACGCGTCAAGGACTCTTCGAGAAAGATGATTGAAATGACGAGTAGATTTTTGTACGGTGTTCCCAGCAACAGTAAGCTTCGCACTCATGGTAAGTTTCGACGACGCGGTTCCGTTCCATTCTTCGATCACAGTGATCGGTGATCGATTTCTTCGCGTTTCACTGCTCTGCCCTCCCATGGAGGTTTGAGATTTGGGCCGGAATGCCGTTGAAAAGACTGTAAGCCAAAATTTTGATTTTGAATTTGACCTCTAACGTTTACATTAATTTCTTTTTCTCCCACTTTCTTGTTGTATTTGGGATATGACCCCTTCATTTAAATTACACGATTTGCAGAGTGATCGTTGGGAAAAATGCGGAGAAAAGCTTTGTGGGTTTTATCAAGACGAAAGTTTTCAACAGAACCAGAGATTCCAAGCCTCTATTCGTTTCTTCAACCTACACTTTTTTCACCCAGAAAAGCAACTCAAGTTGCAGAAACAAACGCACTCAAATCCGGAGAAATTTCCAAGCCTTGTTCTCCGGCTCAAATATTGAATCTTGAAGCTTCGCTTGAACGATTTCTTGTCAATGGCAACACAGACGAGGCTTGGAAATCATTCAAGACACTCACTAGCTACTCTGTTTTCCCCAGTAAGCCCTTAACGAACTCTTTAATTGCGCACTTGTCATCAACACTTGACACTCACAATCTCAAGAGAGCTTACGCATCGGTGATTTTCGCACTGGAAAAGAACCCATCTTCGTTAGAATTTGGAAGTGTTAAGTACCTTTTGGATTCGATGAAGGCTGCAAATACTAGCGCTCCTGCTTTTGCATTGGTAAAAGCCATGCTGAAGAATCGATTTTTTATGCCTTTCAAAATGTGGGGTTGTATTCTTCTTGATATATGCAAGAAAAATGGTAGTTTTCCTGGTTTTTTGAGTGTTTTTCATGAGAGTTGTAGGATTGCTTTAGAGGAGAAGATGGATTTTATGAAGCCAGATTTGGCTGCTTTCAATGCTGCTTTAGAGTATTACTCCCGTGAAGTTTCATCTGTTGTTGATGCTGAGAAAGTACTCGATATCATGTCGATTTTTAGCGTAAAACCTGATGAATCTACGTTTGGATCTCTTGCATATTTGTATGCTTTTAAGGGTTTACATGAGAAGGTGAATGACTTAGAGAATGTGGTAAATAAGCTTGGATTCACTAACAAAAGGGAACTTTTTCATAATTTGATTTGTGGGCATATAAATTTCGGTGATTTTGATTCACTTACAGATACTATACTGAATTCGTTGAAAGGTGGAGAAGGGATTAGTTCAGAAACTTATAAGGAAATTCTTTCGGGATTCATTCGAAGAGGAGATTACAAGAGCTTAGCTAACATGATAATTGAGTCCCAAAAAGTTGAGCCTTCATCTCTTTTAGTTGAGAAGTCTTTTGGATATGGTATTATTAATGCTTGTATTAGTCTTGATGTTCCAGAAAAAGCGCATAGAATTCTCGATGAACTGAATGCTCAAGGAGCTTCTATCGGATTAGGCGTTTACATCCCGATTTTAAAGGTCTATTGTAGAGAACGAAGAACAGCCGAGGCTGCTCAGTTAGTCACTGAGATTAGTGACATGGGATTTCTCTTGAATGTTGAGATGTTCGATGCTCTTATCGAATCATCTATGTCGTGTCAAGATTTTCAATCAGCATTCTCTCTTTTTCGGGACATGAAAGAAAGTCGAATTTCCGAGCTGAAAGGATGTTACTTAACTATCATGACTGGCTTAACGGAGAATCATCGGCCCGAGCTAATGGCTGCTTTTCTAGACGAAGTTGTTGAGGATCCTAGAATTCAAGTGACTACTCATGACTGGAACTCAATTATTCATTCTTTTTGCAAAGCAGGGAGAATGGAGGATGCAAGAAGAACATTCAGGAGAATGATTTTTCTCCGGTTCGAACCGAATGAACAAACGTATCTTTCTCTTATCAATGGTTACACTACATTAGAAAAATACTTCAGTGTTCTTTTGCTATGGACTGAAGTGAAGAAGAATATTTGCAGCGAAGGAGAAAGAGCATTCAAATTAGATACTAGCTTGACTGATGCTTTTCTGTATGCTTTAGTTAAAGGTGGCTTCTTTGATGCTGCAATGCATGTTGTCCAAAAATCTCAAGAAATGAGAATTTTCGTAGATAAATGGAGGTATAAACAAGCTTTCATGGAGAGACATAAGAAACTTAGAATATCTAAGCTGAGGAAGAGAAACAGTAAGAAATTGGAAGCATTGATTGCCTTCAAGAACTGGGCTGGTTTAAGCAGTTGAAAACTCTTCTTTTTACTGCAATTTCACACTGGGATTCTTCATTCTTCCATGTTTCTCTATCGGGTTGCATAATTTATCTGGGATTACTACAGTAAAAGAGGAATTATTACAGTATATATGATCAGATTTTTACCATATCTGCAGTTCAAATTTCGAATGAATTTGAATTTACAACATATCTCTGTGTGATCCCTTGAGTTAAATATGGTAAATTTATTCAAAGGAATGATTTTTATGGTGAATTAATTCAAATATGGTGAAAAAGTCCACTAAGAGGTTTAAAAGAAGGACCGTTAAAGCGTTCTCAACCCTAGCGGCCTACATTGAACTTATATCGGAATGTTCGTTGAAGATTCCCTGATCACTGGGAATTAGCAACTTGGCTTGTATATATATAAATAGTCTGTGGCGCTTTTACTTCACATGATGAAATCTTTTGAATTCTCTGTGTTCTTCTGACTTCTGAGTTGTCTTTTTTTTCACTGATTTGTGAACTGGTACGAAAAAATCATTTTTTCACTGTTTCCCAACTCAAGTTCAAAAGGGTCGTGTTTATTTTTCTCCTTAACAGGCTTGTGTTATCGGAGTTTAATTTTTACTGTTCTGGATAATTTTATCTTGTCTTAAAGAGGAGCAATTCACACCAAGAACACATTTTTGTATTCTTTTGAATTCGGGTTCTTTCAGTTTTGCGTCATTTTGCCTCTCTTATTCTTATGCGTTGTGATTGTGATTTTAGGTACAACTCCAACGGCATGAAAGTTCAACTAAACGTTTTAGTGATCCTGCTGGGTCTGTTTTTTGGCTTGAAAGATGTAAAATCACATGGAATTCAGCCTCTTTCGAGAATTTCTATAGAGAAGACTGTTCGTGCTATAGATCACAACTCTTTTATTCGTGCTTCTCCATCTCTTCTTGGAGCCAACGTAAGTTAGTTTCTGCTCTATAAATTTGTTGAAATATCAAATTGTCCCAATGTGGATTGGTTTATAAGAGGGAAGGAGTATCATAGTATATGATTTATTCAAGTTTTTTTACGGTGTGATCTCCTCCCCTTATGCATTACATATGTGCACACTCCCATTATAATTTCGGACCGAATCTATAATTTTAACATGGTATCGGAGCGAGTTTGGTAATAATCCTGATTATTAATATCGGGAAAGTCCAGTTCATTTTGTCCCACATTGGATTTGGGATGGAAATTTAGATTGATTTATAAGATGGAATGAGTACTATAGTAAATGATTTGTTAAGTCTTTTACGATGTGGTCTGCTCCCTTTGTATTTATATCCGTGCACACTCCTGTCATAATTTCAGCCACACTATAATTTCAAAAAAATTCATTGTATTTTCTTCAGGGAGGATACAGAGAATGGATTACTTTACAATACAGTACCTCAAATCCTTCAAATGATGATTGGATTGGTGTATTTTCTCCAGCCAACTTCAGGTAACTCCAAAATGATCAAGTACTCCACTTTCAGTTATTAAGTTTTTGTCAGTCGATTAATTTGCTTTGTCGTTTCCAGTTCATCCGTTTGCCTCCCGGAAAATCCAAGAGTCGATTCCCCCTATTTGTGTACTTCCCCTATAAAGGTCTACTGCAATTTTGCATTCGAAATGTAGCTTGAGAAGTTAATGCATACTTATATGTTTCTGCAGTATCAATTTGCTAGTTTCAGCAATCCAAAATATAAAGACATTGGTAAGGGAGATTTGAAGCTTGACTTGATTAACCAGAGATCAGATTTCTCTTTTGCTTTATTCTCTGGAGGTTTATCAAATGTTGGTATTTTGTTTCGTACTAGATCTCATGTTATTACATAATACGAATGTGCTGATTTTACTTTCTTACAGCCGAAGCTGGTTGCTATATCGAATTCAGTTGCGTTTGCTAATCCGAATGCTCCCTTATATCCTCGTTTGGCGCAAGGAAAGGAATGGAATGAGGTTGATTTTAGTTTTTATTGGTACAAACAGTTCATTATCGAGAAACTTGACCCTTGAAATATATGATCAGATGACTGTAACATGGACTAGTGGCTACGAAATCAACGAAGCAGAACCATTCGTAGAATGGGGACCGAAAAACGGAGAACAAAAGCGATCCTATGCGGTTACTCTCACTTTTGATCGTAATTCCATGTGTGGTATGAATGCTATCTCTTATTTGCAGCTGCAAAAATGTAAAGATTTTATATAGATATTCAACATTCGTCTCGATTTTCAGGAGCACCCGCTAGAACGGTTGGATGGCGAGATCCCGGATTTATCCATACGGGATTTATGAAGGATTTATGGCCGGGAAAGATGTACGAGCTTTAATGCTATAGTAAAATTGATCTCTCTATTTTTATCTTCTTGTGTGATTCTTCAGGTACACATATAAAGTTGGTCATAAGTTGATCGACGGCACGGATATTTTGAGTGATATTTACCAATTCAAAGCTTCACCTTATCCCGGTCAAAACTCGTTACAACGCGTTATCATATTTGGTGACATGGGAAAGGTCTAATTCATTTATTTGTTGAAAGGGTTGTCGTTTTTTGCGATGCTAAATCTGTCACTTCAACTGTAGGATGAATATGATGGTTCGAATGAGTATAACAACTATCAACGAGGCTCGCTTAACACTACAAAGCAACTTATCGACACCTTGGAAAGTTATGATATTGTTCTTCACATTGGAGATATTTGTTATGCTAATGGTTATCTTTCACAATGGGATCAGTTTACTGCACAAATTGCACCGATTTCTTCGAGAGTTCCGTACATGCTAGCAAGGTGCATTTACGCAACTTTTTCTCGTACTTCTTTCTTCTACTTAAGTAGAATCTTAAACATGTAGTGGCAACCATGAGCGTGACTGGCCAGGAACAGGCTCGTTTTACGGGAACACTGACTTGGGCGGTGAATGTGGGGTTTTAGCAGAAACTATGTTCTATGTTCCTGCCGAAAACCGAGCTAAATTCTGGTAAACCGATGCTCGTTTTGTTATTTATCAATCCAGAACTTTTGTAATGAGAAATTGTTCATTTTAATTGCTGCAGGTACTCGACTGACTACGGCATGTTTCGTTTCTGTATAGCTGATTCGGAACATGACTGGCGAGAAGGAACTGAACAATACAAATTCCTCGAAAGGTGTCTCGCATCTGTCGATAGACAGAAACAGCCATGGCTCGTCTTTCTTGCTCATCGTGTTTTAGGGTATTCTTCGAGTAGCTATTATGCAAGTGAAGGTTCATTTGGAGAACCAATGGGTAGAGATCTTCAAAAGCTTTGGCAAAAATATAGAGTTGATATTGCTTTATATGGTCATGTTCATTCGTACGAACGCACTTGTCCTATTTATCAGGTAAATTAGTTAATTTACCTCGGAGTTATGACAATTTCTACTTTATTTACCTTAAAACATGTTTTTTGCAGAATGTTTGTACGAACGACGAGAAGAACGAGTACAAGGGAAGTTTGAACGGAACGATTCATGTTGTTGTCGGAGGAGGGGGTGCTCATCTTTCGCCTTTTTCATCGGAAAAACCGACGTGGAGTATTTATA
This sequence comes from Utricularia reniformis, assembly GCA_009725065.1. NCBI lineage: Eukaryota > Viridiplantae > Streptophyta > Magnoliopsida > Lamiales > Lentibulariaceae > Utricularia > Utricularia reniformis. The sequence goes on along the minus strand of RWGZ01001261.1, from coordinate 88,224 downwards.
GAGATTTAGATTATGGATTTGTTAAACTAACAGCAAGTGATCATTCAAACTTGTTGTTTGAGTACAAAAAGAGCAGTGATGGAAAGACGTATGATTCGTTTCGGATTAACCGAGGCTATCGGGATGTGTTGGATTGTGTTACGGATAGTTGCGCTCGGACAACACTCGCCTCTTGAGTTTATTACATATCTGCTCTATATGCAAGAGCTAAATTGTCTCTTAAAGATCTACATGATATTAATCTTGTTTATATTTTCAACAATAAACAGTGATCTTGCTTTAGATCGATTTAAAACATGTATTATTAAACCTGGTGTGATTCTATTTTACGGGATATCAATAATCATTGAATTCTAATTAAATCATCGACTATAAATTGATTATAAATTTTTTTTGTTGTAGAGACAAATTATATCGAAAGCTAAATAGTAAATACATGAATTTGACGTTGAAAACTTCANACGATTCATGTTGTTGTCGGAGGAGGGGGTGCTCATCTTTCGCCTTTTTCATCGGAAAAACCGACGTGGAGTATTTATAGAGATTTAGATTATGGATTTGTTAAACTAACAGCAAGTGATCATTCAAACTTGTTGTTTGAGTACAAAAAGAGCAGTGATGGAAAGACGTATGATTCGTTTCGGATTAACCGAGGCTATCGGGATGTGTTGGATTGTGTTACGGATAGTTGCGCTTGGACAACACTCGCCTCTTGAGTTTATTACATATCTGCTCTATATGCAAGAGCTAAATTGTCTCTTAAAGATCTACATGATATTAATCTTGTTTATATTTTCAACAATAAACAGTGATCTTGCTTTAAATCGATTTAAAACATGTATTATTAAACCTGGTGTGATTCTATTTTACGGGATATCAATAATCATTGAATTCTAATTAAATCATCGACTATAAATTGATTATAAATTTTTTTTGTTGTAGAGACAAATTATATCGAAAGCTAAATAGTAAATACATGAATTTGACGTTGAAAACTTCAATCAATGAGAAAAAAACCATGAGGTCGAGTAGTAAAACTCTTCAACCAATACATTATCACAATACATAGGATTAAAGAGAAATCAAAGGCAAAGGGCAGTAGAGGTACAAATATGAAAATGGTGAGTTTAGAAAGAAAATTCCATTTTGACGTTAGAAGAAAAGCCGATTTTTATAGGATATTATAGGATATAGATTTGCTTTTACTCTTCTTTATTTCTCGTCATTAAACCTTATCAGATTTGTTAACACACAAAAATTATTGGCCTTCAACGTGCATTTGTCGTAACGTTCAACAGTTTCTTTAAAACTCGTGTGCCCCGTTGAATATGTTGGAACCATTCTGAAGCCACATGAACCGATCAATCATGAGGATCGGTTCTTTGCTTGTTAAATATATACAAAATAATATCCTAGTCTTATCCTTTCATTTTGGGTGGAATCAAATTTTGTACTAAACTCAATTACTAGTACTCAGTCTGACGGTTCCTTTAAAGTTAAAAATGAACTCATAATAGTATAAAAATGAGAAACATTTCATTTTTTGTTGTTTTAGATTTATAATTTACATCATTAATCTAAAAATATATCAATAAGTTGATCAACTATTTATTATTGTCAATTTTGTAATTCCTTATGCACAAAATTACTCATAAATTTTTAAATATATTTGATATCTATCCGATAAAATTAATTTCATAGAAAAAATTATATTTTGATATTTTTCAATTTATATCATTTATATGAAATCACAAATCAAATATTAAAAGTTAATATTGTTAATTTTTGTCTTTAGATGAATAAATTAGACAAAATAAAAAATTTTAAAATATGACTAAATCTAAATATGATTTTTCTTTGACAATTAACTAATATTATATATATCGAAATCGAACTCATGAAATAAAACATATACAACTTAGGAGTAATTTCATCCATAAAATTAACAACACAAAATTAAAGTAGTTAATTTACAATATTTTTAAATAAACTATAACTAAAATTTATCCTATAAAAATAGCTCAAATTATGAGGCTCATGTATCCAAACATTGATCAAATCATATGTAGTCTACTTAGGAATGACCTTTTTATGCCTAAAATAAATCAAGAAGCCAACATACATTATTACAGATAGGATTCCACTGATTATGAGCACCCAATAAAACGATGCTGCGTCACCAAAAACCGGGTCCTCGAAGTTCATACCAAAAACCGCAGTGACAACAGCAAACACCGTCACTACAAATGTAGCAGCCGTAAGAAGCAACTCATACTTAATCAATTGATTCTGAACATTTCCCTGTAATAACAACAAGTGCAAATAATAGTAAAAACCGTATTGAATGCCCGATTTAACGAAATTTCCGTTCCGTTCGAAAAAACATTGCTTATCAGTACCAGATGTATGTTGATCAAATCTTCAGTGTCATCAATGTACTCCTTAAGCTGCATTGTCAAAAAAATTCAAAGTAAGTTACTCTAAATATCGAGTTTAGAGTAATGTTTTTCATACCGAAAGCAATTTGTGAAGTGTGTTGTCGACGAGGACAAAGTATGCCTCCAACAACATTTCGAGTTGATCGATGTTTTCTTCACCGGATGAACTAGCACATGTTCTGGTGGAACTAATATTGCTGAAAGCTCTTTGGAATCTTTTCATTCCATTAGATGATTCTATTGGAGAAACAGGTGCAGATCTCGACGAAAACTTGCTATTTTCTAGTGCATCATCGAAATATTCCGATACATCATCATTCGTGGTATTGTCCCTTCGTTCCCTTTTCTCGGTTAAATACATTTCCGCCATATCTCCATCATCGTTCATCAGATTCTCAATCTCATCACAAACCTTAAACTTGAAAGAAATCCCGTTAACAAGACCGGAAAAACGTTACATGAATTATACATGTTACCTTTTGTACACGCTGAGTTAAGGCCATGAGGTGACCTTTGTATCGACGAACACGCTCGAGATTTAGTGTGCTTATTGAACTTGCTAATTTGTCAAGAACAGGGTATATCTCAAGCTCTGATTTATTGACCTACATTAATTGAGTCCATTGGTACAATGTGTTAAAGCTAAGGCCACAATAAGTATTAATTCAACAATGAAAATTGTATAGAAATGAAACGGGAATTTCGGAAAAGATCCATAACGACAACATACCTGAGAATCAAGTGATGTACATGTAAGTTCCAAAGCAAGTTCCAAAGCTTTGAACTCAAAAGGCAGATCATCTGAATAGATATACAATCACAGTGCACAAAATGATTCCTTTCGAAATTAAAAGAAAAGTGGTACAAGTAAAGGAAAAAAATCGGGAACAAAGATCGAAGATTGCAGCCACTAAAATCAACAAACTATACGAATGGCTTCAAGCACCTAAGGAGACGATCTTGAATGCATCATCCTAGTATCTATAAATTCCTTATTTCCGTTAAAAAAATTAACTTCTTAGTAATTAGTATACAGCAAAGCAAAAGGAAAATGCATCGATTCCATGTTACCATAATGATCTTTAGATGTTTCGAGGCGCTTNGGAGAACCAATGGGTAGAGATCTTCAAAAGCTTTGGCAAAAATATAGAGTTGATATTGCTTTATATGGTCATGTTCATTCGTACGAACGCACTTGTCCTATTTATCAGGTAAATTAGTTAATTTACCTCGGAGTTATGACAATTTCTACTTTATTTACCTTAAAACATGTTTTTTGCAGAATGTTTGTACGAACGACGAGAAGAACGAGTACAAGGGAAGTTTGAACGGAACGATTCATGTTGTTGTCGGAGGAGGGGGTGCTCATCTTTCGCCTTTTTCATCGGAAAAACCGACGTGGAGTATTTATAGAGATTTAGATTATGGATTTGTTAAACTAACAGCAAGTGATCATTCAAACTTGTTGTTTGAGTACAAAAAGAGCAGTGATGGAAAGACGTATGATTCGTTTCGGATTAACCGAGGCTATCGGGATGTGTTGGATTGTGTTACGGATAGTTGCGCTCGGACAACACTCGCCTCTTGAGTTTATTACATATCTGCTCTATATGCAAGAGCTAAATTGTCTCTTAAAGATCTACATGATATTAATCTTGTTTATATTTTCAACAATAAACAGTGATCTTGCTTTAAATCGATTTAAAACATGTATTATTAAACCTGGTGTGATTCTATTTTACGGGATATCAATAATCATTGAATTCTAATTAAATTATCGAATAGAAATTGATTTTGAATTTTTTTTATTGTAGAGACAAATTATATCGAAAGCTAAATAGTAAATACATGAATTTGACGTTGAAAACTTTAATCCATGAGAAAAAAACCATGAGATCGAGGAGTAAAACTCTTCAACCAATGCATTATCACAATACATAGGATTAAAGAGAAATCAAAGACGAAGGGCAATAGAGGTACAAATATGAAAAGGGTGAGTTTAGCAAGAAAATTTCATTTTGACGTTAGAAGAAAGATCAATTTTTATAGGATATCATAGGATATAGATTTGTTTTTACTCTTCATTATTTCTCGTCATTAAACCTTATCAGATTTGTTAACACACAAGAATTATTGGCCTTCGACGCGTATTTGTCATAATGTTCAACAGTTTCTTTAAAACTCGTATGTTCCGTTGAATACGCTGGGACCATTCTGAAGCCACATGAACCTATCAATCATGAGGATCGCTTCTTTGCTTGTTAAATATATACAAAATAATATTATAACTTTATTCTTTCATTTTGGGCAGAATCAAATTTTGTACTAAACTCAATTACTAGTACTTAGTCCGACGATTCCTTCAAAGTCGAAAATGAACTCATAAAAGTAGTATAAAAATGAGAAACATTTCATTTTTTGTTGTTTTAGATTTATAATTTACATCATTAATCTAAAAATATATAAATAAGTTGATCAACTATTTATTATTGTCAATTTTTTAATTCCTTATGCACAAAATTACTCATAAATTTTTAAATATATTTGATGTCTATCCAATCAATTAATTTCATAGAAAAAATTATATTTTGATATTTTTCAATTTATATCATTTATATGAAATCACAAATCAAATATTAAAAGTTATTATTGTTAATTTTTGTCTTTAGATGAATAAATTATACAAAATAAAAAATCTTAAAATATGACTAAATCTAAATATGATTTTTCTATGGCAATTAAATAATATTATATATATCGAACTCATGAAATAAAACATATAAAACTTAGGAGTAATTTCATCCATAAAATTAAAATTAACAACACAAAATTAAAGTAGTTAATTTACAATATTTTTAAATAAACTATAACTAAAATTTATCCTATAAAAATAGCTCAAATTATGAGGTTCATGTATCCAAACATTGATCAAATCATATGTAGCCTACTTAGGAATGACCTTTTTATGCCTAAAATAAATCAAGAAGCCAACATACATTATTACAGATAGGATTCCACTGATTATGAGCACCCAATAAAACGATGCCGCGTCACCGAAAACCGGGTCCTCGAAGTTCATACCAAAAACAGCCGTAACAACAGCAAACACCGTCACTACGAATGTAGCAGCCGTAAGAAGTAATTCATACTTAATCAATTGATTCTGAACATTTCCCTGTAATAACAACAAGTGCAAATAATAGTACAAACCGTATCGAATGCCCGATTTAACGAAATTTCCGTTCCGTTCGAAAAAACATTGCTTATCAGTACCAGATGTATGTTGATCAAATCTTCAGTGTCATCAATGTACTCCTTAAGCTGCATTGTCAAAAAAATCAAAGTTACTCTAAATAATGAGTTTATAGTATTTTTTTTGTACCGAAAGCAATTTGTGAAGTGAATTGTCGACGAGGACAAAGTATGCCTCCAACAACATTTCGAGTTGATCGATGTTTTCTTCACCGGATGAACTAGCACATGTTCTGGTGGAACTAATATTGCTGAAAGCTCTTTGGAATCTTTTCATTCCATTAGATGATTCTATTGGAGAAACAGGTGCAGATCTCGATGAAAACTTGCTATTTTCTAGTGCATCATCGAAATATTCCGATACATCATCATTCGTGGTATTGTCCCTTCGTTCCCTTTTCTCGGTTAAATACATTTCCGCCATATCTCCATCATCGTTCATCAGATTCTCAATCTCATCACAAACCTTAAACTTGAAAGAAATCCCGTTAACAAGACCGGAAAAACGTTACATGAATTATACATGTTACCTTTTGTACACGCTGAGTTAAGGCCATGAGGTGACCTTTGTATCGACGAACACGCTCGAGATTTAGTGTGCTTATTGAACTTGCTAATTTGTCAAGAACAGGGTATATCTCAAGCTCTGATTTATTGACCTACATTAATTGAGTCCATTGGTACAATGTGTTAAAGCTAAGGCCACAATAAGTATTAATTCAACAATCAAAATTGTATAGAAATGAAACGGGAATTTCGGAAAAGATCCATAACGACAACATACCTGAGAATCAAGTGATGTACATGTAAGTTCCAAAGCAAGTTCCAAAGCTTTGAACTCAAAAGGCAGATCATCTGAATAGATATACAATCACAGTGCACAAAATGATTCCTTTCGAAATTAAAAGAAAAGTGGTACAAGTAAAGGAAAAAAATCGGGAACAAAGATCGAAGATTGCAGCCACTAAAATCAACAAACTATACGAATGGCTTCAAGCACCTAAGGAGACGATCTTGAATGCATCATCCTAGTATCTATAAATTCCTTATTTCCGTTAAAAAAATTAACTTCTTAGTAATTAGTATACAGCAAAGCAAAAGGAAAATGCATCGATTCCATGTTACCATAATGATCTTTAGATGTTTCGAGGCGCTTGCATAGTTCAGTTTTGAAATGCAGTACCGATTCATCCAAAGAGTTCTTCAATAAAACCTCATCAGCTGTGATTATACATCTAATCTGATCAAGACTGACAACAATTGCCTTCTCACGACCGAGTATGGTAGAAGGATAAATAAACAAAGGATCCAAAAGTCGGAGGTCTCTCGAAGGCAAAGAGCAACGCCTCATGACTGAAAATTTGTCGAGCTCCACAATTTTTGAGTTCCCTTTGGTATCAATCAATGTCCAAGATCGACTACCATGGTTGTGACTTCTTTTCTTCAACTCTGGCAACCCAGATTCAGATTGATTTTGGCTTCCACTCCCATTTGAACAATATTTAGTCGAGTTAAAAGAACCAATAGGTGAGGGTTCGGGTCGAGCCATCCTGCTGTACTTCTTGTCTCCTTATTCTCATCAAAATTCTCACAAGCAGAGCTTTTCATCATCTGCAGACTTCAATACATTNTGCTGACAATGGGTGGACAAACTCTTGTCCGATGAACGTATTTCTCCATAAAAGAATTGACGTCCATACAATCATATAACTTATATGGATACGGACAATAAGGTATTTCCGTTTTTAGAGATAGTCTTATAGTCTTTCCATTTAAATGGGCTTTGGTATTATGGTGTACGGTTAAGCCCATTTAAGGCCTGATCCAGTTCAAGAATGTTTCCAAAATTGCGCTAAATTTATTACTTTGAAAAATCATTTCACTCCGAAAACCCCGCTCTTCCCATCATTCAATGGATCCATCCCCAAAGTCACTTTCGCCAAGAACCCTAATCGAATCTCCCCGTCCTTTGTTTGGAGGATCGTTTACACGATTCTCCTTTTCTTTTCTGGAAAAGGGGGGAGATCATTCGATGATACATACTTCATCAATTCATAGATTGTCAAATTCTTTGATGGAGGTGATTGCTGCATATCTTATTTTTCTTTCTATAATTTTCTTTTGGTTATTTTTGCTATCTCCGGGTTTATGATTTTTCTTCGTGTTTCAGTTTTTTCTCCGTGCTTTAGTTTGGGGTATATAAGTTCTTAAAATTTTCATTTTTGAACTCTCGCACATTTTCCTTATATCAATTTCTTTTTTCACCCAAACATGAATTGGTATCGAATATTTTCATGCAGTTATGTATAAGAGTGTTGATGCCTTTAACTGGAGCATGTGCCATGGAGAATCAAATAAAAATCGTTTCAGAGAGCATGCCTTTTCCTTATCTGATGATAAGCATGTCTAGTTTTTACGATGTTTATCAACTATGAGTAAAGTCTTTGGAAGTGTTGACAAGCCAGATTCACAGAAGAGTCATAAAAACAATCAGCTAGCCCCACCAAAGAATACAGATCAGTCCAATGTTGTGGCTTCATCATCGGATAACTCAACTTATAGTGAATTTATCCCAATGAATCCTAATGTAGTTGTTAAGCCTACAGTACAAAATCACGTTCATAATCTGAGCATGACACAGTTGGCTGAAAGCAATGAGGCTAATGTCCCAGGTGACCCAATGCAGAGATATGGAGCAGATGTAGTTAAATCTCCAGAAATAAGATCACCGGTATGCAGAATCTCCCATGAATATTCAGTTTCATGCATATCTTTAATGCAGTCACCTCCAATGCAAGTGATGGAAAAGCCTGAAGATTTTGATCCAAGTAGGATTCCTTCATCAGCTTTCAGCAGACAATCTTTGGAATGGAGTGTTGCTTCTAATGATTCTTTGTTCAGTATTCGTATTGGGAATAACGGTTCATCCAGGGATTATAATGTCACAACGGACGCTGGGGAACTTGTCAAGAATGGGGAGGAGGTGTATCGAACTGTAAACTTCAGGGAGGGTGATTTCAAAGGCTCGGGCATAGAAACTTGGAATCCTCAATCACAATTAGCTATTAAAGAACTAGAAGCGCACCAAAACCTGAATGTTGTCAAAACTGCCGATGATAGCTTAGTATGTGTAGAAAAAAGGAAGAGAACAGTTGTACCATTGGAGACTATACCAATAGTCAATAATCAAACAATCACCAGTGTGGAAATTCCCAGCAGTTCTAGTACTGACAGTTATTCAAATAAAAGTGAAAATACTGCTCTCGCTTCTTCCTTGATCAAGTTAGTGTACTGCCCTTCTATTTTAAACACTGAATTTTTTTCTGCAATTTTATGACCTATTTTTCCAGTTCCAAAGTGATGTAGTATAAGTTTGTCTTATGAGATCAGAAAAGTAGATATATGCTTCCCATATTTCATTATGTTAATAAAACTTCTTATCCATATCTTGACTTTAAATTACAGGCTGAACAAGTTTATAGCCCATTTAATTTTCTTCCTCAGTATTTTGGATATTTATGTTAGCTTTATTTCTGGAACATTTTCTTTTTTCTCATATACAAGTTTTGTTAATCCAGGAAGAACAAAAAAACTTGTTGTCTATGGAAGAAATCACTTTGCTGCCCAAGTTGCAATTGCCACTGCGGGCTAGATAACTACCAATGGGGGAAGTGCTTTAAGTTGCCTGGAAATTGCCTAAGTTGTGAATGGTTGCCAGGAAAATGCTTAAGCTTCAAATGCTTTCAGTGCCCTATAAACTGCTCAAGTTGCAAATGTTTTCAATGCCCTGTGAACTGCTCAAGCTGCAAATGCTTTACTTGGCCTACAAATTGCTCAAGTTGCAAATGCTTTCAGTGTCCAGAAAACTGCTCAAGCTGCAAACTGAGCTGCTGCTCTAGCTGTGATTGGTCTTGCTGCTCTTGCAACTGCTTTAGCACCAAAAATTTATGCCTTCCAAGTTGCACTTTCAAATGGTGCAGAAACTGCTGTAGCTGTAAATGCTGCTGCCCTAAGTGGCCTAACCGTCAATGGTTTTATGCTATTTTTCCAAGCAGTCTTTGTTGTTGCATCAAGAAGCCACGCTGCCAATGGAAGCCTGCCTTATTTAAAAGCTGTTGTTGATGCTGCCTTACTGCCAATTATCATGCTTCCTATTTGCTCTTTAAGGTAAATTCCCTATAAAGCCAAGCATCCTATTTCTCTGTGGGAAAAAGGATCGGATCAGATCAGATCAGATGCCTTAGAGATGCAGCCTATGCATCATTATATTAGAACTTATATATTTTCGTCTGATGAGCTGATTGAAGATGAACGAAAGAACGCCAGTCAAGATCTGAATAGCCATTTAATGAAAGGGTGCTCTGCGAATGAGGACACATTATGCCAACATGCTCCAAGTATCGTTTTTTATCTCCGTTCATCTTCACATTCCTTCTCAAGAAAGTAAGTGTTCAATATACACTTCTTCTTGAATCTCTTTTCCATTTGAAATTCCAACTTTTACAAACTTGCGCAATGAAGCAGGTGCAGGCAGAGGGAAAAAGTGGTAGAGTATGGAGGCAGCGTGAATGCGATATTAAGGAATTTCCTGCTGTAGGGAAACATGTGGAAATTTCCATCGCAGCAACCTGAAAGAGTTAAAAGATATGTGCCATCACCTCCAATTTGTAGGGTAAGAGAAAAGGGATTAGGGTTTCCAATTATAGTTGAATATATGCTTCAATTTTATTTATAGGGCATCAGTTATCCAAAGGTAATATAATAAATTTCACGGTATTTGGATATTTTACTTAGGTTTTTTAATAAAAACCAAACTTGTTATTGCCAAATAAAAAAATAAAATTAATAGTTAAGATTCAACTAACAAAATTGTATATGAAGTGAGTTCTATTTCTCATGTATTATTTGTTGATTTGATTTCCATGAGTGACCGTTGGTCGGCCTTGAACCGCCTCCGGCTGAATGTCTGCCATTGATCATCTGTAGTGGCTTCTAATGAGCTCAAACCTTTGTCTTGACTACCCTTGTTGTATGTTCTGATTTGAAGTTTTGCTTGATTATTAGTTTGATCTTTTCCGTATTTGTTGGAATTTTGAAGGTTAACCCGTGTTGATGAGATTCTTCTGCTTTGTTTACCTGCAGTGACATTGAACTTTCTTTCAATCTAGGAGAGTTATGGAAGTATGAAAAGAGCTTCGTTTTAACATACCTTGAACTGAAGGGGTTCTCTTGTAAGTAATGTAAGCCAACTTGTTCCCAAATTTCAAACGATGAGCCTGTCAAAAAATGGATTTTGATGATTTCTTGAAAATTTGTATTACCTGGTTTGGGAATGGTGAAATGCCTTTACCTTAACTGCCAGATTCGCAGCTTCCGCTGTTTCAAAATCGACAAATGCGCAAACAAAACTATCCTAGAAAAAGAGAAAATCTCAACAAATAACAGAGAAACAGCATAAGGATGTATCCAAAGGGAACCTGGTGTCTTCGGATTTGTATGGCATCAGATTGCCTTCTAATTGCTCCAAATTGATCCAGCGCACCAGCAATATCTTGTTTAGTGACATTGTATGGTAGTCCTCCAATGTATATTCCTTGACCTGCAGCGACTATAATACAAATTACTAAACTCTGACTGATATGAAAAGAGATGAAAATATATTTACCTTCAGCTTTGATTGACCCATTCCTAGCCTGTGGTGAATCTTGTACAGGTTTCTCAGTAGATGCCGGTGTTTTGACATTCGGGGAAGCGATAGCATCTGGAGTTACCTTTGCACTTGGAGAAATCAAGTGAGTTTCTCTTGTCACCTTCCAAATATAAGCAAGTTCTTCAGGCATGTAAAATGAGAAGTTATGTGGATTGAGAGTCATTTAACTCACCATAGAAGCATATGAGACCCTAGAAGTATCTGTCGAAGGTTGTGTAGCACCGGTTAAAGACGAAGGAGTCCTTGATTCACATCGAGGCACTTCAGTTTTAGCAGCATGAGTAGAAGAGTCATCAGAGACTGCAGATTCTGTGTTCAGATAAGCCATGATTTGCAACTTCCTTATTAATGGTTACACAGCTAAACACAAGAGAAAGCAAGAGTATGAAGGTAAAATACCGAAATTCAAAGGAGGGTCCGAATGATATGTATCGCATACACGAAGCATATCGTTCAGAACGAAATATCCCGTTTCTTGTTCGGCTAAGAGAAATGCTTGTGAAAACTTCTTTCTCTTATCATTAGGCCAAGTGAAGGAACCAGTTACCATGACAAAAATAGCTCCATTTTGTGATATTTGAGAATCAACAGTTTCAAGCTTCACAGTACAGTTTATGTAATCACTAAAGGAAACCTTGTGTTTTATTCCCTGAAGAAATAGAATCAAGAGAGTAAAGAGAAGAGATCTATAGAGATTGCACAAGAGCTAAAGTTGTGATTGAGAAACATACTTCAAAGGTTACATGATTTATGTGTCTATTTAGTCCTTGTTGCCATCCCATAAGGCTTGATTTATTGTAAAATTGATGAAGAATATTAGGATCATCGCTTAGGATTGTATAATATTGACTAGCAAATGCTTCAGCTACATCTTGTGGATGATTTCGTCTGTTCATATCTATCGACAGAAAGAAACGAATACTGAAAGAAAATCAGGATAAATGTGTAGAAGAGGGAATGAAGCGTGTAAGAAAATGTGTAGATTTTGGAGATTATTGAAATTATGTTGCAATCTTGAGTGAATTATAGCAAGAATCATAAGACTTTTTAATGCCACCATTACTCTTTATTTGTAATCTCATTGGAAAATTGGATTACTTTTAGGGATGTGCAATCCCTAAAATTGGATTACTCTTTATTGAAAGTTTGGGTATGGATCTTTAAAATTGCTATGTATTTAAAAAGGGCGATGCGCAAATATAGTCCCCATTGTTTAGGGATAATGGCAAATTGAGTCCCATTATTATAAAATTTTGGTAATTTTGAACCCCAAAGTTTTAGAATGGCAAAACAGGTTCCCGACTTTTGTATGGTTTGACAAAACTAGTCCCCATTGTTTATCAAAATTGGTAATATTAGTCCTCAAACTCTTCAATTTCGGCAATGTTAGTCCCCAAACAAAAACAATGGCGTATTTGATCATCATAATTCCAAAGTTTTGGCAAAAAAAGTCTCTAACGGTGTTAGAGATTCTCAACGTTTTGAAATATGACAATTACGGTCGTTAAATAATTTTGCAACAGTGTTCCTCAACGTTTTGAAAAACGTAAACCCTAACGGCCGTTAAATAATTTAGGGACCAATTTCGTCAAATTCCCCAAATTTGGGAACTAGTTTTGCCACCAAACGTAAATAATGAGGACTTGTTTTACATTTTTTAAACTTTGGGGACTAATTATGAACTTTAGGGATTGAATTTGCCAAATTTTACAAACTATGGGGATGAATATTGTCAATTAATTGAAGTTTGGGAACTCTATACGCAAAAAAATAATTTGGAGATCAAATTTGCCAAAATCAACAAAATTTGGGGACCAAGGCCGCCATTTTCCGATTTTTTAAAATGATATTGTTTGGGTCGATTTAGTTTTATGTATAATCTATGTAAAACTCAATTAATCATAGAAAATTATATATTTTCCCTTTTTAAATGATTTATTTTCCTATTTGCTTTAGGCAAAATATATGTTTGTTTGTATCATGATTCATCTAATAATTGAAAACATCAGATTTTTCGTGATTTGTTTAAGAATTATATTTAATGAAGGCTCCAAGGATTTAGACATGTGAGTTGTAATCAGACTTAGGTCCATTTGAATTACATATATTTATGATAGGTCATATTGTAGGATCAACCAAAACGGTACCCAACTCTTCACTGGTGCACATCTCTAATTCCTTTTCAGCATATGGGCTGCATTGATTTGGAAGCTCTTTTGTTTGAAAATGAAATTAATACATTTATGCATTCACTTAACACATAAATTTATCTTTGAATTGTGAATCCGAAAATTCAATCGTTTCGTCGAAATATATTTTTAGTAGTGTATCCAAAAATTTCAGTAAATTAAAATATTGGTCTATAAATGATAATTAAATTAAAGTATGAGTGTTTAAAAGAATTTGGTGATCAAAATATCCAAATAACTTAACTATTTTTTTGCATATCCGAATTGAAAATATTTAATTGGACGAAATACAATTTTCAAAAATTTATATCCAATATTTATTAATATTTTATATTATATATACTTTAGGGTGTGATCTACTATATTTGTTATTTTCAAATTTTGGAACCCTAAGGATTAAACCTTTTCTTTGTCTAACAATTTATTTCATTAATCCATTTTATTTGTTCATTTAGTTTCTTTGAATGTCTAAATAAATTATGTGTTATTGTTGCACGTTTAATATGTTATATATGAAAAAATCATTAATTATATAAATATTCTTTATTTTAATGAAAATTTATGAAAATTTTAAAATAAGGAACACAAATGATTTTAATTTTATAATTTATAGCAATTTTATGTAACTAAAAAATATTTGTTTAATTATAAGTTATACTTTTTGCTTATCAATTTAAATTAAAAAATACAAGTTAGAATATCCCCAAATTGATCCTTCAATCGATCAAGTATTGTGGATTGGTTTTGAATCAACATAATCGAATCGGATAAAAATAGTGATCAGATAATATATCCAATTCACGCACACCGATAATTTGAATGAATAAGAATGAAATTTTTTAAATAAAAAAATGCATGATACTAAAATTGTTTGTGGCTGCTTTGCTCATAAATTTCATGGCTAAACTAAGCCTTAGCCAAAAAAGAAATCACATTCGTTCATCCAATTTTCGCATTGTTCTCCTGTCAAACAAAAAATACGTATATAATAAGATTTCATTCCTAACCGAAACATAAATCATAAAACTAATTTAACGAAATGAATATAATGATTCGAGATTAAAATTGATTTTGGAGCATTCAAGAAAATAAGAATGAAATTTGAAGAGGGGCTTCAAGTTGGAATTGGAGTTGGAGATAAACTAAATATTTTCATCAAAGACATAAGTGCTTTACCTCATCCTATCCGATTCCTCCATGTCAATAACAAGAACAGAAATGTCATGCCTAAACTAAGTCACAAGCCCATGAACAAACAAAAAAAGATCACCTACATGTAGTATTATTACACTTTTAGACCGACAAATTCCGAGGAGAAGAATGAAAATTTTCAAATAAACTTTAGTCCCCAAAGTTTAGTGATTTTGGCAAATTTGATCCTCAAACATTAATTTAACATTCTTGGTCCCCATACTTTAAATGTTTTGGCAAAAATAGTTCCTAAAGTTTCCAAATTTGGTCCCTATATGGCAAAACTAGTCCCAAAATTTGGGGACCAATTTTGCCATAACTTTGATAACTGAATTTGCCAAATTTTACAAAATATGTTGACTAGTTTTGCCAAAAACTCAAACTTTGGGGACCTTAAATGTCATTCGTCCATAAACAATCCAAGACATATAAATGAAAACAAAGAAGTACTTTACCGTATCCGATCCAATTCCGCCCTGTCAATAACAACATAAATGTCATGCATAGACTAAGACGAAGCCAAAAAAAGAGATCACCTTTGTTCATCCAATTTTTGTGTTCTTAACCTGTCAGTCACAAAGTATATATATAATAAGATTTCATTATTAAACCAAACATAAATCATAAAACTAATTTAACAAAATTAATATAATGAATTGAGATTAAAAGTATTAATTTTCGACTGAAATTGATTTTGGGACAAATTCGAGGAATAAGAATGAAATTTTTCCAATACACAAATGAATCAGGTTAAATTTGAAGGGGGGCTACAAGTTGGAGTTAGATATAAACTATATATTTTCATCCAAAAAATAAATAAAAACGAAAAGAGATTTACCGCATCCGATTCAATTCAGCCCTGTCAATAAAAAAAACTTAAATGCCATCGATAAAGTAAGCCGAAGTCATGAACAAACAAAAAAGAGATCACCTTTGCTCATCATATTCTCGCNAAACTTTGAAAAATTCAAAAATAACACATAAATGTCAACACCGCTCATGGAAATATTAACGAAAAGCTACTACTATTAACTTCAAGATTATTCTTTAACGGTTTTGAAACTTAAGATACTAAATACGTAATTTCTAAACTTTGAAAACATTAAATTTATACTATTTTAAACATCAATGCAATCTATCTAATTTTCTCGTTTAAATATATGAGAATGGGAATACCTCAATTGTCACGGTGTGATCAAGTTCGACCGGTGGTGCAGGATCATAATCCATTGGAGTGTCTTGAATTATTGGAATCAAATCAGAATCCCAGCAAACAAAGTATATATCTCCATCTAAGTCACTCCCGGAGCATTCATTCGGGTGCGGTCTGCTCGAAAGAAAGCAGTCATTCTGATGAAATAGAAAGAAATATTATGTACTGAAAAAAAGGAGAGTTTTGATTAACCTGTTGCCCTTTTGAGGAAAAACAATACAATCTACAAAGTGATGAAGTTCTGGAACATCAATAGCTTCTAGAACACGAACATCTCCGGGATGCAAGCATGGATTTTTAGCAACAGCTATTTTTCCCTTGACAATGTGGTTATCTTTGGACTGCTTGTAAGATTCATCGAAGAATTGTCTTTGTCTGTCACCCGATATTTGGACAAAAACCTGTCCGTACTCAAGAATTCGATATTCGTCGAGGCATCCCATCATTTGCTGGGATTTTCGGAGAAATATTCTAGCTTTTGTTCTCAGATCAAACAATTTCTTTGATCGAAATGCTCGTAGCATCATTGATAAAAATGGCTCTTCATCAGGCATGTAACCACAGTTCAGTAACTCCTTGAGGATCCTTGTGTTTTCACCAGGAGACATCAAATCCAGAGCTTCTTGAGCTTTCAATGGATCCACAAGAATGGCATCAAGCTCCGTTACTGCTTCTCGTTGTTTCATTTCAAAAACGGAATCCTTCACTCCAAGAGTTGATAAAAGGGTGATGATTTGTCGATTAAGAAAGCAAGGCTGGTATTTGCTCCAAGCTAAAACGTCTAGTTTACAGTTTTCAGATTGATATTTCTTCATGCTCGGCCTCAACGACAGCTTCATATACGACAAAGGATCAACTGCAACAACTCCTTTATAGCCAGCATATCTGATCTGAAAGGCAGATGGCATAGAATCTTTAATCCCGCATTTAATAGCAACACGGTAAGCAAAATCAGATGATATCTTCCCAATTCCATCAGAGAATACATATTTTTTACTATCTATTTCAACCTTAATATCTGGAATATTTTGAACATCCCATTCATCAACAGTCAATGTTTCTGTAGATGAACCAAATGATTGTCCGAGTCTCGCAGCGCATTTTGCTACATTTCTGATTGTACTGAAGTCCCCCATCCAGCTTCTGATACAAGCAGCGTTCAAATCATTAGTAGGAGCAAACATCCAAAGGGAGCTCTCTCGTAATTGACTCGAGGAGAAGGCAAGAAAATCGAACTTCTTGTCCCCAATTGTGATACCTTCCTTAAGAATTGAAAGTATTCTTTGATAAACATTGGTTCTTCTCTCACTGAAGGTACGCATCTTCGAGTACAGAACATTTGAATACAATTTATCCCACTCTTCATCGACAAACGAAACACGAAGAAAATTATCAATGTGATCGATATTGTGGCGCAACACACGGTTTGTAACATTTACTTCTGGACCAGCAAAATACACTCTAGTTGGAGTTACTTGAACCCTGTGCACATATGCAAGACCATCATCTAAGCAGATCCTAGGGGACGATGATCTCTCTTTACCCGAACGATACTTCTCATACTGGTTGCGAAGCCATGATACAGGATCATAGCAACACTCTTTCAAGTAGTAAAGAGTTTCAAGAGCGTGCTCTATGTATGTTATGTCGATAATCAAAGGACTTACCAGCCTAAAGAAATTAGTATCCAGCTTAGGCCACGGAAGGCATCCTGTTTGCACCAAGCTACAGATCTTGAACAGTATTTTGTAAGGCAATCCCAATTCTCTTGGAGATTGAATAATTGGTACAAGGGAAAGATTCTGAGAAAATGGTAAAAATTTCTCCAGATATAACTCATTTTCAGTCTCTTTGAAATACACAAAATTTCCTTTGAGATGTGGAAGTTCTATACCATAAGGAAACTCGAGGCACATACCAGAAGATTGTCCAATGCATGAAAATGGAGTAAAGTCTGTGGTTCTCACCCACTGATCATCATCAATTTCCAAATAATAGCTATAAGGATCTTTTAACTTCTTAGAGATTCTGGGTGCACCGAATAACTGCAGTATAAGAAAGCCAAAGATCAAAATTTTCATTCGTTTCACTTCATGAGTAGTGTATAATTTAAGTTACCTGTATAACGAACTTTTTGCTTTTGCCATGTGGATGATACAGTGTAGTTTGCCATATACTTTCATGAGACAGCTGAAGCATGTACTCTTCTGAATCATAGCTCAGAAAGAAGTTTATTCTCTTCAGTCCAACATGAAAATTGACAGAAATATTCAGAGTACTCCATAAAACTGCAAATTTATTACTTGATATCTAGCATCCAAAATTCAGAGTCACATTCTTTACTTCCAGCAAGTTGGTTCTAGGAGCTCGTATGAGATCATCTGCTTCCCGAACTTTCAAATAGGAGGAACCAAAATAAAGGCGCGTACTGGCCAGATTGATTATCAATTCGGCAGATTTTTCATTATTAAACTGGATTATGGCATAAGATCTTGGACCTTTACTTGGGGTTTTTACTTCCACAGCAACTACAGTTCCTTGTCCTGTAAATCTCTCAAAGAACGCTTGAACCACATCGGCAGGAACACGATAAGAGAAACCATATGCCTGAATAGTCTTTCCCATATTCTCCAATAGTACCTACAAATTAAATCAGTGATGTGTGAATATGTATGTACCATCCGATGCTTCGTTTATCTTTGAAAATTATATTCGGAGAGTTCATATAGACATGTACAGCAGACAAGGAGGGAGCAGGCAAATGCACACAATAAGAGATTGAACGAGTTAGAGCCAGTAGTAGAACAAAAAACATGTCCAGTAGAACAGTAAAAAACGACTACAGTACAATGCTGCACATTTCTTATATTGGCAAGGATGTAACCACATATAGCTTTTGCAACATCAAAGTAGATAATCAGCTAACATTTTAAGGTTAAGTCATCAGTCTTTCTATCTCAAGATTGTGATTCAAATTCCTTAACACTAAAACACAACATAAGGAGGGTTAGATCATTCAAGTTTCTCGATCACCACCCCATAAATTGCAGAACTTCAAACTCTAGATTAAAGAAAAAAAATAGTAAAATTATATTAATAAAATGAAAGAAAAGAAAATTCCAAAGGAAATCAATTCCCACAAGACAGAACTATACTTTGTCATCATCCACAAGTGTTCTAAGGTAAAATCGGATTTCTACAAGGGGTTTCTAGCAGGAATCTGGATAGAAAAACAAATCCCATTACTAGATACACAAAGCACAACCTTAACAAAATCTCATTAACATCTTACAGAAAAACAAGTATCTTTTCTCTTTCTTATTAGCCACTTCGCAATCAGGATCAACAAGAGTAGAAGTTTCAAGCAAAGTATCCCAAAAAGAAAAGTTGATCCATACCAACTAGCGACAGAATGAAGAAAAGGCTTTCCACAGTTTACTTCGCAGACAAGGTATACACTATACACATACACACATTACATGTACATAATAAAGTTTCCGTATCACAAACCAAGAAGGATCTGAGTGGGGAACTCCAAGCCAAGCTACTCCACTAGTCCACTATCAAGAAGAGTCACTTTTCACTTTGGAGCTGTAAATTCGTTTCAAAATTTTCAGAATAAGGAGGTTAGGGCTGAAACACAACAAGGACGATTCTAAGTGGTCAGTCTCCTCCACTTTCCGTTCCGTCAACTCTCTATATCCCCACTGAAATGCCTTTGATTGCTTGAATCAGCATTATACTTTTAGCACATGATTATCATGGGGGTAAACTCGTAATTTGCAAATTTGAAATGAATTCCGGACATACTTTTTGTTCTAAACGATAGCTGAAAGTAAAACTGCCACGAGGACAGCCGCCGCCCACAGCCTTCTATAGTGTAGCATCATTTGAATGAGTATTGAACAGTATTTAATTATCTTAAAGCGTTCCATACCAGAGAGACCCATTTAGTATTTCGCACCAGAAAGCCTCGAATTGCGGCTCGTATTTCAAACGTCCACGACTTGATGTGGTACCTTATAAGGCAATGGGTTGCACTCAAGCAGCACATTATTCGCAACTTAAGGGCCGCCTACTCGTAATCTTAAAATCTGCACACTTTTAGACAACAATGAGATACCAAGTGGTTGGCTAGGCATGCCGTCACCAATTTGAACTTTGGAGTGCGGCATAGAAAGAAAACTTGCTGAGTGTATTCCCATCTTCTCCACACAATCGACACTGCAGTCCGATGTCCGATGCTTCTCTGTTCCAGGTTTGTTGCTGTTGGCAATCTTGCCAAAGTGAGTTGAAACATGAAAAACCTTAAATCAGCGGGTACAATAGTTCAATCAATCCACTGAACGATTCAACCAATATAGAAAATTAAATCTGTATAAGAAACGGAACACCGAGAATAGAAAGAAGCAAAAACGAACCAAAGTAAAGATTATCTTCTCGAACAAGCGGTTGAACCCCAAAAAACATTCATACCTCTTCGAATATAAATGCAATTTGCACAAATTCCAACCAATGAATCGAAATAGAAAATGAATCTAAACAAGAAACTTCGAAAAGAAAAAAAATTGGAAGCGAAAATAACCTCATCGCGTTGCGAGCATAACCATTAACTTACTGATCATTGTGCTCGAGGAACGCATAGTTCATTACGCACATTTCCATCCAAAACAACGTCTTCCTTTGCGGCAGATATCTCCCCAGAAACATCAACGAAGCGGAACGAACGATGGTGCTTCATTTCGGCCTTCGCCTGTAACGGTCATGTGGCGCTAAATCACCAACCAGTCCCTTAACTTTACGAAATATCATAACTGCCCTAAATTATGTACGGGCTTCCTTAAGACCCAATTAACATTTTGGGCCTTAATTCTGTTAACCAACTTGTTAATGGGCTAGTACATGTTCAAAATTCAAATCTCATAAAATCTAAATTATTTGATATTAACAGGCTTTTTGTTTTATAATCATATTAAGTATTATTGTAATTGAATCTCGGTATATAAAGACATTGGCGAGGGGTGTGTTATATCAAAATTTTATTCCAAATGAACCTGGATTGATTTATAAGATAATAGAATATTATACTAAATGATTTTTTCAAATCTTTTACGATGTTAATTTATTCCTTATACATTATATTTATACACATTATCGTTATAATTTCAGCCAAAATCTATAATGTCAACACTATATTTGATATATTTCGTTCTCAAATTAAAAGTGCAATGAGATCATCAAACCGTGTTTTTAACGCACACAAAATAAAAACAAATTTTACATTGCATTCATCGCTAAAAAATTGTAATTTCATCAAGCTGCTAAAATCAGCTAAGATCTCATCGCAATTTAAGAACACAAATTAATTTACTCTTACTTGTAATTATTATAATATCATTATATTTATTATTATATATATAAGAGTATATTAGTATTTTTATATAAATAATGTAATACTATAATTTTACTGAATATATTTAAAAATTCACTATCATCACATTTCACCATATCTCATCTCAATTTTAAAATATTGAATCAACCAAACTCTTTATGTTTTCATGACGTAAGATTTATTTAATTCGTAATATATTAAAGTACAAGTCAATACTGTATGAAGGAATCAAATTTTCCCTAGGTATTTGGACACTAGGAACGATAGTGGCGATTAGAGTATATATATGGGTGAAAAACTACAGTACCTGTGTCAGATACTCATCCATTTTAAAATAACATTGAATATTTTTTTATTTCATTTTTGTTAGTGTCAGAAAATTATTTTACAAAATAACAGTACTTTGATTCGTACATTTGATATTTTTATTTATTTAGTTATATTATTTATAATAAATAATACTAGATGCATTATTATACAAATTAACCTGTTTGTTTTCATTTCATAAATATTGTTAAATATTATAAATTTAATAATATTATGATAATTATTAAATTTCATAAATTAAATATTATATATTATTTATAACACTGATATTTATGAAAATGTTATTTATTAATTGTCATGCTCTTCATAAAAACACTATCACTTATGATAATAATATTCCTTATAAATGTATCATTATAAATATATTTATAATGATATATCACTCATGATATCCTTATTTATATATCCTTATTTATATATCCTTCTAAATATATCATTGATGATAATAATATCACTTCAGAAAATTACACTTATAAATGTTATTTATTATTTATAATTTGTAACATTCCTCTTTTCATCTTTAGTTAGCGGACAAAAATCATTATAAAAAGAGAGAGTGTGTATTTAATTATTTACCTGAAAGTCTATATAATCTATGATAATAAAAGAAGATATAGACTGACATAAATTTGAAAGTACTGTTATATGTGAAAAAACTTTTATATCTGTGTTAGTATAAATTTATTTTAAAAAGGACTGTTAATAAAAAATGTTAATGGCACTGACACTGGTAAGCAGTGCAAAAATTCCTGTTTTCATTTTGTATTGTATTGAATACGACTATTATGTTGGAAAACTAGATCAAACCTTCACAGAAAGAAACATTGTTAGTATTAAATACAATAAATATAAAACAATACTAGAAAGTTGATTTGATCTCCTGTATCAAATCTGGTTGAGTGTCACTTGTGTCAAGTCGTAATAACATTGAACTTAAGAACAATTCCGGTAAAACCGGTGTTCTCCAGATAACACAAGCAGCAAGCTCTCTTGCTCATGAACGATAGTTATAGTCGATGAACTCAGAATCAATACATATAAGAAAGAATATCAAAACAATAGAATACAAGTATTCTCTGTTTCTCAGTAAATCCTCTATATCTCTGTATATTTTCCATCTCTATCTTCTACAATTCTATTATTATTTATATAATAGAATATGTAGATAAATATTTATCTATTTCCCCAATAAAATAGATAAAATAGTTTTAGTAGAAGAAAAAATCTATTGACTTTTTATTATATATTTAACATAATAATAAAAATAATAAACATTTTAAATATTGTTATATTTTATACAATATATTATACCAATTTTCATCTATAAAATTTGCATTCTCAATTTATTATTTTTCATCATGTCTCGGTACTATAAGTACAAGATGAATAATCCATTTTCGAAGCACAAGTAAAGGAAACAGAGTGACCAACCAACAAAAAAGCTGAAACTAGTTGCAGCAGCAGTGACGTTGGGAAGAGGTAACGGTGCCGGAACAAGGAAAAAAGCATTTGCCATCGTTCCACCGAGCCGGACTTGGGCGGCGGTGCTGAGATGCACTCCATCTGGATTCATAGGCAAACCTTTTGCATCAACAGTTACCACATTTGGAAGATGAATTCCCAATTGAGCTTCTCTTATTTTCTCTACATATTGCCCTTGTCCTGATGCCAATGCCACCTTCAGACAACAACAATTGTACAAACACACAATGATTGCCAGTTATATTTGGTTTATTTGAATCCACAGTTAAAACATAAGTTTGAGATATCTTAAAATCTATATTTATAAACCGGTTTGATAGATCGAATCGTTGCTCAAATCGTAATGAATTGCAAATATTTTAAAATTTCCTTCTATTTAAACCGAATCGAAAAATATCTGGTTCACTAAAAATCAGTTCGAATTAGTAGCTCAACTGGTGATCTCAAAGGGTAAAATGTTGTCAAGAGTCGTAGTTAACTAAGATATGAAATAATTGTTATTTAAAAAAAATTTAGAAAATCCACAAAATCTCGTCATTTTTTTAAATTTGATCATAAAACTTTAATTTAGTATATTTAATTCATTTATTTTGATCGTTTTGGCAATGAGTCTTCAATATTTCTAAATTTTGACAAATTCCAATCACATATGAACAACTAATCCCTAAAATTTTATAATCAATTTTATTATGCACATTAAACTTTGAAAACTAAGTTACTCAAAATTTATGAAATATAAGGATTAGTTTAGCTAAAAAACCAAATTTTTGGACTACTTTTGTTTTCAATAAATTTTGATGACTAAATTTGTCAAAATAAAGAAATATTAGGACTAAATTTACGAAATAATATAAATTTTAAGGATATTAAATGTAATTCGCTCTAAAATTATAATATCATAACATTATTTCTTCAAAAATACCAATATAATGTTACAAATGAAAAAAGATAAATGTCAAAATAGGGTAATTATTTATCGAATAAAGCAATTGATAACTAATTTAAACTAGTGAAAGTATGGTTTTAATAATAAAGTCAATAAAATTTTATTTTGTTATTTGTTAAGAATAACCATAGGTTACCACCATCCTTATTTGAGTACAAAACCAATCAAGTGTTAAACTAATAGTAAAGAGAAAATGACGAATTCAGTTTTAAAATTTTTATAGTTTCGATAAATTTGGTCCTAATCATTTGTAATAACTATAAATTTGCAATTTTGACAAACTATATCCTCATTTTGGCTTAGGATATCAATTGCAAAATTAAAAACATTGGTTATAAATTATATTATATAAAACAAATTTTGTAGATCGATTTTATCAAAAAGTACAAAGTATGAGATCATTTTTATCATATTTATACATTGGGATCACAATTGACGAAAAATAAAAATTTTAGAAATCAAAATTGTTAAAATCATAAAATTATATAGACCAAATTTGTATGGACAAAAGTAAAATCATGAGTAAAAAAATCCATTGTGATTTCTTTATAAAAAATATAAAATATAATTGTAATTCCAATTTAAAAAATAAAGTAAAAGCCAAAAGTGGAACTTGAATATTTTATTTTAAAAAATGAATATATTTATTACATAGTCATATAATTTTTAAGTAGGAGTGGTCACTGGTCAAAGACTCAGAATGTCAGATAATTTCAATTTAATTAACGAAATTAATATTTTTATCATCGGATACATTTTACCTGAATCACCGGCAAGGAAGGAGCCATTAAATCCGATCGGACGTCGGCAAGGAAGCTTTCCAATCTCGATTTATACCGATGAACATCGTGAAGATTCTTCGTATCACTCTCACCTTGATACCAAAGAATACCCCGAATACTTCCGCTGCCGTCCTTCAAAGCGGCGCCGGCCCTCGTCAACATCTGATTGTAAAGCTCGCCGCCGCGTCCCCACGCCGTTATATTTGTTCCTCCGATAGCACAAGGAACTAAACCGATTAATCCCGTGAATCCGAATTCTCTGTTCAATATTGCATTCGCGAAAGGTAACCCAGGCCCAATTCCACAGGCTCTTGCGATATCTATGTCACTGTGAAGAGGCTCATGAGCAATTTCCCATTTTAAGGCGGCGCTGAAACGGAGAATTCTCTGGTTAGGGATGCACTCCGGTGGTATGATTCCGTCCCATCGGTTATTGACTACGCCGCCTCTCCCGGCCATGTTGCTTTGGCCGGCGAGAAGGAATATTGTTTTAGTTTGGGAGATGAAGGTTTCTGTGATGTTTTGAGAGATTATTGATGTTGAGTGAGTTAAAAGGAAGAGCCATAGAAGAAGGAAGAACATGAATTCTTTGTTGCTTTAGCCCAGAGTTGAGAGAATAAGGACAATCTCAGTCTCAGTGTAAGAAAATAACAGTCAAGACGTGCTTTTATATAATTAAATATTTATTTAAAATTGTGGGTATTATAAATGCGATAAGTTACTTTATTTAATAGCAAAAAAGTAACAGCTTTGCATTGCAGACGCAGGCCTGCACTTTTATTTAATGGGCCTGACTCCTTTTGTAAGCGTAATTAAAATTTCATAAAAATGTTATTTATTTTGATTTTTTTACATATAAATCATTTAANGTGATCATTTTTGGGTTTATTCAGCACTTGATTTTATGGCAGAAATGTGGATCTTTTAGCTTATCTTAAGGATAAGAATTTTTCCCTTCAAGTTATTGCATTGTATCTCAAGAATGCACTGTTTCTTACATCTTGCAGGTGGCAAAAGATCCATCTGGAAGAGATATAAATGCTCTTGAGCAGCACATAAAGAACCTTCTAAGTCCATCAACTCCTCATTTCTTCAACACTTTATACGATCCTTACAGAGAGGGTGCAGATTTTGTTCGAGGCTATCCGTTTAGCTTCCGAGACGGTGTTCAAACTGCTGTTTCTCATGGTCTATGGCTCAATATCCCTGATTATGATGCACCTACTCAGCTTGTTAAGCCCAGGGAAAGGAACACAAGGCAAAAAACCATTAAATTCATGATACTTAGAGAGTATTTTTCTTATGCTTGGAGTACTTCGTTTTTATGCAGGTATGTAGATGCTGTTATGACCATTCCCAAGGGTACCCTCTTCCCGTTGTGTGGAATGAATTTGGCGTTTAACCGGGATCTCATCGGACCGGCAATGTACTTCGGCCTTATGGGTGATGGGCAACCGATCGGGCGGTATGATGATATGTGGGCTGGTTGGTGTACTAAGGTAGTTTAATCAATTCCACACCATGTTTCTTCTTACACAAAGTGGATGATATTTAAGATCCTCAAAGTTTGTATAATTTAGCAAATTTGACCCCCAAAGTTTATTAATTGACAAATCTAGTCATCAAAACTTTTTTAAGGTAAAACTAGTCTACAAACTTTGATTTTTTAGCAAAACTAGTATTATGCTTTGTAAATTTTGACAAATCTAGTCTTCAAAGTGTGATGTACGTATCAAAATATAATCCAAAATTTTGGAGATTAATTTTATCACATGAGGATAGAATTTGCCAAATTTTGAAAACATTGAAAACTGTAATTATAAAAAACGATCAAAATATAGAGACTACAGGTGTCAAACTAAAGTTTGATGGTCAAATTTGTCAAAATTATAAAATTTAGGGACCAAACACATCATTTTCTTTATATAATTGATGAAAAATGGGATTTGCAGGTGATATGTGACCACTTGAATCTAGGAGTTAAAACTGGTCTTCCATACATATGGCACAGCAAAGCGAGCAATCCATTTGTTAATCTGAAAAAAGAGTACAATGGAATATTCTGGCAAGAAGAAGCAATCCCTTTCTTCATGAATATCAAGCTTCCGAATGAATGCGACACGGTTCAAAAATGCTATCTTGAACTTGCTAAACAAGTGAAGAACAAGCTTTCATCTGTTGATCCTTACTTTACTAAGCTAGCTGATGGAATGGTTACTTGGATTGAAGCTTGGGATGAGTTTAACCCTCCCGCTTCTGCAGATAAATCCGTCGAAAACGGTTCGAAATAGATTAACGTTTCGTAATATGATGATTCATTTAAGGTTAATGTCTTTAATTTACACTGAACTTGTCTGAATTGTATCTTTTTCTATACTTTGTTTACTTATAATGAATTCTGTTATTCAGTTTACGAATCTGGTTATAGGCGATTCCAAATCCATATACTATGTTGAAATAGTGTCCCAAATCTGTTATGAAAATACAAATATTTTAGTTATTAATGGAGCGATATGATAAGTAATTGATTTGACATAGCATTTTCAATATAATTTATTTTTTATATGGAAGCCTATCGATTCCTAAATCTCAATATGGTATCAGAGTTGTTGACTGAGTTTCAGGTTGATCCATAGCAGTTTAGACAACAAAATTGGTTAAAAAACTTATCGGACTTAGGTGATAAAAATAGAACTACTTATTATTCGAGCTTCATCGAGCATATTAAAGTAAATATGAACTAGATCAAGACCAGTTTAACTTAATGGAGAGTCTTGAAATACTATCCTACATCAACCGTTAGAAATACAAATGTTATAGTTTATAAAATGACTAATCTAATTAGTAATTGATTTGATCTAACATTTTTAATATGATTTACTTATCAATTAAACTATGGTTTTTCTATACATAGATTCTTGAATTTCAATATACTAGTGGTATTGGTAAATACCGTGAGTGATGTGTTTAGACAAACACTAATTCAAAGTTGAAACTGTATAAACACATTTATTTAGAAAGAATGTATAGGTAGTGTAGTTTATGAAACTTGCTCGGCTCTTAAGACTTCAGGGGAAGAGGTAAATCAAAGAGATCTGAACTTGATTCGCTACCAGACCCATCTTCATTAACTTGGATTCTGACTTTTCTGTTTCCGTTTTCATTATCGTCACACCTGATTGTTCTTGGCCCAGTTTTAATCGCGAAGCTTACTTTTCCATTCCCAGAGAGATGGTGATTTGAACATGGAACTGAGGATATAGATTTCGAATCATTATCAGTATCACCGCCGCCGGAAGTTGTGTTTGCAATTCTAAAGTTACTGAAGCTAGCGCTTTTTCTTCTGAAACGGGTTGTTTCTTCACTTTTTTCGCGAAGTTTTGCTGACTTCTTTGTTCGATTGAACATAGACGTCAAGAAGTTGGCAACCTTAGCGCCGGGAGAAGCTAGTTGCCGCCGTATTAACTCATCGACAGTCATATCTTTTGCTTCTCCGGTAAGATTGGTGGGGTTATTCGCCGTCGCTATGGTTCTAACATCTGGTGATATTCCGTTCATGTTCTTTCTAGCCGCTGGGATCCTTCGTGGAGCGTTTGCATTTGTAAAATACGAGCGGCGGTTGTCGTCTTCTCCGGCGAAGTACGCGGCCGCCTCAAAAACGTCGATTTCGGCTGACGTATTTCTCTGGTGGAATCTCATTCTGAGAACCCGGTCGGGGTTCGAAGAAACCACCGGGATGGACATGAGCCAAATCGGAATATAGCTTATTGCGTTGAAGTTTGAACAATGAGCAGCCATTATTATATATATTTATATATGGGTCGGGTCACATGTTATCAAATATGATTGTTTGTATCTATAATTATCACCCATTTAAATTTCCAATATATTCGTACCATTGGAAATTTTAAGTGTATTAATTTTAATTGGTATTTAAATAAAATATATGTATGATGCACTTTCTCTTCATTAATAAATTTATTTATTTTATTATTCCGATAAATATTCGATATATCTAATATATATTCAATATATCAATGTACATGGATCGTTCGATATAGATTTTTAAAATATTGCAAATTATAGATAGTCTAAAATTGTGTTTAATTTCAATAATCTAATATTTGAACAAATATTTGAAAAGTGGGGTGAAGATATGAGATATTCGTCAATTTGTAAAAATATTTGATAAAATTATTATAATCATGATTTATGCAAAATATAAATAACTAGAGGTGTGGAGCAACTGATCATAATTGTTACACAATTAAACTGTAATTTTTCTTTTGTTTTGTATACGTTACAAAATGAACCAAACTCCAATTTTAATCGTATTTACAAATACACCGGGTATGCAGACTAGCGCATGTGGGCCACACGATCTGGCCATAACTAATCGATATTTGCTAATATTATTTTTCTTTTGGAATTAAAATTGAAGGTGATAGTCAATCTATTGGTGGGTTGAACTAGACTTCTAATTTGTTGAGTCAATTCATTCGAAAAATTTATCAAAAAGTTGGGTCGAACCTTGGCTCAATCCTACGTTCTGCTTTGGGAATATACGGATGTTATCTCGACCAACATCCGTCTTGTATCTTGTTAAGGGTAAAAATAAATAATCTTAAATATTACGAAATATAGTTTGTAAGAACCGTTGGTAACCGGTTGCCGTAATGGAAAACATGAAGAAGTACACGTGGGAAACCAGATAATTGGAAGAAAAACCCACGAAACACCAAACACATGAGGATATCACTAATGGAAAAGATAGACTAAACAAAATACAAAGAAGAGTTTATGATTCTACGTGCTAGTGATGTTATTTCCAACTCAACTTAACTATGCTCATTCTTCCTTTTTTTATAGAGGGGATGATTGAATATAAAAATACTAAATTTAATCGTAATCTTTGCATGTCTCATTAGTCATCCCTCGAGCTGATTTATACGACTTTTAGTGCGTAAAAGTCGTGTGGTGCCATCTAAAATTAGTGGCGCAGACATTGTTGACATTTATGCATTCCCACCGATCGTGTCGACAGTCAAAAGCATCATCCATTGTCGATCTTGTGTTGATGGATGCCGACCGGCATTGACAAGTGTCAATCAGGTTTACTCAGTAATTATACAAATCGGGTTCCACTTAGTAGATGTCGACCGCCTACCCAAGAAAATATGTCGAACGATATCTTGTTACCATTTTGCACATCCGACCAATCCGGTTTGACCCATTACCATAAATCTATGCATTAACATTCCGAAGCAAGAATTAATAAAGCGCGCTAATTTGTTTGGATGATTGTTATTGCACAATACTTAGAGTCCTACCCGAACTTTTATATCGAGCGATACATGATAAAAATATCGATTTATGCTGGTAAATATGATATTGATGGTATAAGGAATGATATATGACCCATATAAAAAATTGTTAATCAACACTTCATTAAAGTAGGCAATTTTTATTGTTTATAAAATATTAATGCAGTGATCAAAGTTGGAACTTTGATTATCTTATGTAATATTGACATGTGCATGAGATTAATTATCTAAGTTTATTAGGTGAATGACATTTAAGGTCCCAAAAGTTTATATGATTTGACAAATTTTTTTTCCGAAACTTTCTTTATTTTGACAAATTTTGTCATCAAAGTTTTTTTGAGGCAAAACTAATTCCTAAACTTTGTATTTTTTGTAAAACTAGTTCTCATATTTTATAAATTTTGGTAAATCTAGTCATCAAAGTTTAATGTATGTGGTGAAATTGATCCTCAAATTTTGGATATTATCTTTGACATGTACGGACCAAATTTGCCAAATTTTGAAAACTATGAGAACCACTTTACCAAAACTATCAATATATAGGAACTACAAATATAAAAAACAAGTTTGAATACTAAATTTATCAAAATCAATAAACTATGGAGACCAAAAACGCTATTTTCTCATTATTTTTTAAAATAGAGGCAGAATTTGCAATGGCCCGACTATTTATTAATATTATTGATAAATTGAGATGTCATTATTTATTAACAAGTCTTTTTTATTTTTACATTTCTTCAAATTATAAATTAAGAGATTCAAATATTTTGTATTCTACTATCAAATATTCTTGTAATAAATGAATTCAGATCAAATAAGAAATAAACTATAATATCCGAAACCCTCAAACAAATCTGAGTCTGTACATTTTTTTGGTCCCTTCTACATCAAATTGCAATATTAAATTAAATTTCATAACTAAACATATACATGTCATTTTAATAATATAGTGAGAAAATCACATCTTACTATACAAAGGATGTACAATAAATAAAAAATGAAACTAATTTTTTAACATTATTGTATATTGATCCAGTATACCGGAAATTCTGTGTTTGCCGGTTTTGACTAGTATTGAAAAAAAATACCGGGCAATACGTGTTAATCTAATCAGACGGATTACCGGGCAATATAGGTTAAATCAGGTAAACATATGTTTACCTATATCTAGCAAAATATAGGTTAATTACCTGGTTAATTACCGGGACTGTTTTTGCCACTGAAACTTTGGGGACCAAAATTGCCAAATTATCCAAACTTTGGGGACCCAAGTCGCCATTTTTCCATTTTTTTCTTATTTTTCCAAAGTAAGAAGTTGAGAACTTAAAAATTAATATAATATCATTTAGTGTAATTAATGTGTTATGTGTATATCTTTTATTTATATTTAATAAATAACCGGGAAGGAATGGGACCAAGTGTTCATAATTCAACATATCTCAGTTTAATTACACTTCATTTTTTAGAATTTAGTGGTAACTACAATATTGTTTTTTTTTATTTTAAACCATCATAAAAAATAAATGGGCGATAACATTTAAGGTCAGCAAAATTTGTATAAATTGGAAAATTTGACACCAAACTTTCTTTATTTTAACAAATTTAGTTCTCAAAATTTTTTTGAGTCAAAACTAGTCTCCAAACTTTGTATTTTTTGTAAAACTTATCCCCATAATTTGTAAATTTTGGTAAATATTGTACTCAAAGTTTAATGTATATGGCGAAATTGATATTCAAATTTTAGGGATTAATTTTGCTACATAGAGACCAAATATACCAAATTTTAGAAACCATAGGGATCACTTTTGCTAAACTATCAAAGTATAAGAATTACGGATGTCAAATAAAAATTTTGAGACTAAATTTTCCAAAATCACCAAATTTTGGGACCAATTACACATTTTATCAAAATAAATATATAGAATATCTGTAAATAAATCAATTATCCGATTATCAAATCGATCCAAGATTGTGGATCTGATTAGAATCATTATTTTAATGATTTACATTTATCGAGTCAAATAGTACAAATATGTTAGAATCGTATATTAGATTCATTCACACCCCTAAGAAAAAGAAAGATCATATTCCCTCTTTAGCATGTGAATTATAAAGCATTATTGATCATTAATAAGACACGTTTATGGACTTTAGGCCACAAGTACAACAAGTTAATAAATAATTAAGCTTTTAAGTGTTAAACAAACATGGTAAGATATGACATTGTGAGGATATAATAATTAATCCGACAAGCACTTTTCTTGACGTTTAAACTAATTTGTGTCACTTCATATCACGTCTAATTATTGTAATCTAATTCCACCAATATATTCATAAAATTTGGTATCGATACGGACCAAAATATATGGTAGGTAACAAATTTTATTTTATTTTATTTTTTTAAAAAATAATATTTAGTTATTTTTTTAGGATCGAATTGAAAAAAATAGGAGAATCGACCCTACTAACCGGTACCGTAAAAATTACCGATAATACCCGATATTTGATGTATCAACCGATATACAAGTAATATACCGACCAATATGAAAAGATAGAATTCCATATACTAATTGTTACTTTATTTTTATTGGAATTACGGTCTAAAAAAATATAAAATAAAAAATCAATCGTGGTTTTGTGATGATTCTCTAAGCGTATTAAGATATATAGAANAGATTGTGGATCTGATTAGAATCATCATTTAATGATTTACATTTATCGAGTCAAATAGTACAAATATGTTAGAATCGTATATTAGATTCATTCACACCCCTAAGAAAAAGAAAGATCATATTCCCTCATTAGCATGTGAAGGATGAAGCATTATTGATCATTAATGAGACACGTTTATGGACATTAGGCCACAAGTACAACAAGTTAATAGATAATTAAGCTTTTAAGTTTTAACAAAGATTGTAAGATATGACATTGTGAGGATATAATCATTAATCCGACAAGCACTTTTCTTGACGTTTAAACTAATTTGTTGTCGCTTCAATCACGTCTAATTATTGTAATCTAATTCCACCAATATTTTCATAAAATTTGGTATCAATTCAGCCGAATATATAGGCATGTAATAATTTTTTTTAAAAAATAATATTTAACTATATTTTAGGATCGAAGTAGAAAAAATTCGGTATCGAACGGTACCGAAAAAATTACTGATAATACCCGATATTTGAAGTATCAACCGGTATACCGGCAATATAGCGACATAAAAAAAAGGAATACGGAAGCCCGTTCCACTCAACTCTTCACCTAGGTTGTTGGACACGTAATACGTGGATACTTAAAAACGACAAAAACAGAAACGGGGACACGATCATCATAAAGTGTCCAATCGGACACGCCACAAGGAATATTTAAAATAAAAACAAATTAATTAAATTTCATGAATGAAATATTATATTTCGATACACAATATGATAATTGATATCCTAAAATATCCAAATGTTTTCAAAACAAAATTCTTGGACAAGGACGGACTGAAAAATGAATTCTTGAATGAGAAATAAAATTTATTAAAAATTAAAATTTAAAAAAATTAATTAAAAATCATTAAAATATAAAATACGTATTATTGGGTTGGACACACTTACCTATCCAACCCTTTTCAAAACCTTTTAATTTAAAAAATTTGTGGTGTCCATGCACCCTAGCTCTTCACTCTAAAAGTCTCTTAATATGAAATGATGTAATTCCATATACTAATTGTTACTTTATTTTTATTAGAATTACAGTCTTATAGAAATATAAAAAAATAATAAATCAATCGTGGTTTTGTGATGATTCTATAAGCGTATTAAGATACATAGAAAGCAAAACTGAAAAAAGTTACAAAAATAAATAAGAAATTTGAAATATTAATGATTTTTATTTGCAATTAATTAGTGTGTGTCTATTTTCAATAATTATGTTGATGTTAGAAATTTGCTAATAGTGTAATTCTTGTCAACATCTGACTATTTTTATTGATCATAAATTTGAATGTACTTTAGCCTAAGTTGTATCATATCTTATAGATATTAGTTTGTTAATGATGAAAGTATAGTTTATTTTAACATATGGTTATTGTAACTTATAAAAATTATAAATTCTATAACCATAATAATTATTACAATAATATTTTTTATGAATTCTTAACGAATCAAACATAATTCTCTAAATAATAGTGTACTATGATCACATCACATGTTGTGGTAATATTATCTTCTTTATCATAATTTTATCATCACATTTATTATATTTACTTTTAAAAAAATGTTATTTTAATCTATCACCATATTCTTAATTAATTTGCAATGTTACTGCAATATGCTATGCATCTTGACCCAACATGTTTCATGATTCGAAATGCCTTATTTTTTTAGAGAATTCTCATAAATTCGTTGAGGATTCATAAAATTTATTATTATGGTTTTATAATTTTTTTTATAAGTTAAAATAACAAGAAGATATGATAAATTATGCTTTAATCATTAACTATAAGATATGATGATAATTTTATCATAAAACTTAAAATATTGAAGTATGTTTAAATATAAAATCACAAAAACTAGTTACCAATTGATAATGGAGATGTTTGGAAACCCAGTCCACCGCCCGGTGCGGTGAACTTACCGTAGTAGTATTCTATTTTTACCAAACATCATTAATAACTGTGTTCGTGTGACCGCAGAAAACAACGGTGAGTTCACAGTTGGGTTAACCCAACGGCCATCAGAACGTACCTGTCAAATGTCAATTTTACTCTTGATAAATTATAATTTATTTTTTTAAAAAAATAATTTTGATCAATAACTTCTTATATTCTATCAATTACGTGTTCAAAATATAAAAATATATATAACAATTTAAAAATGTAGTTTTGAAATAACGAATTTATCATAAAATAATATGAAATATAATTTTTAAGTTATAAACAATTATTTAAAAATAAGGATAAAAAAATCATTTTATGACATCACGATTACTGCACCGCTGTTTCAAAAGCAGTTTTTAAAATTACGATCAGTTCACCTTACAACATAGTACAGTCATCTCACCTCATCGCTATTTGCCAAACGGTATTCCAAACGTACCCAATGATTGGATAAGTTCACAAGTTTTATAACATAATAATTGACTTATTTTAAGTTTGCCTTCAATATTTTTAGTATGATTGAAAAATCAATAGAAAATCGTGAATTCTTTATATCTCATTAATATTGTAAACATTAAGTATTAAGCATTGTTATTGTTTTTTCATTTATATTTTTTAACGAAATAAGAGTTTATAGAAACGTTATGATTGATATAAATAATATTTTTTTAAAAGTCAAAATGACAGCAAAGTGAGATTGTCACGTACTGCATGTGTTAGAATGACGGCACCTACATATGGTCTCGCCTGCCCATGTGGACTCCTTAGGCCTTCTCAACCTGCCAAAATTTTATCCGTTCAGAGTAAAGAGAGTGTCTACACATTTTCTTTCCTTCAATTTTACTTTTAAAAAAAATTTAAAAATTAAATTTAAAAGAATTATAAAATATAAATAATTATAATAATTTTATATAATTATTTTATCGATAATATTATGATTCTAAGATATCCGATGAGTAAAAAAATAATATTTAAAAATTACAAGTCCGGATATTGTTGTATGAATAAAATGAAAATTATTTATAAAATTAAAGAATGATGATATGTACAGAGAGAAAGCTGATGTGGATGAAAGAATGAAGTTTCCGGACGGACATGGTTAAAGATGACCTTACTATTGTGCTTGTGAATTGCTAATCGTTTTTGGATGCTTATTGAACATACCTTACTATTATGTTTGTGGATGCTTATTCCGGGTACCATCAAATCTTCCTGGCTGAGGAAGATCAGAAGAAATCATCATTCATGACCGAAGATGACGTTTATTGTTATGTGGTTATATTGTTCGGTCTGAAGAACGCTGGAGCAACATATCAAATGTTGGTCAACAAAATATTTAGAGAACTGATCGACCATATGATGGAAGTATATATTGATGATATAATTGTTAAATCTATGAATGATGAAAATCATATTTCTTATTTGTCTCGTTGTTTCAAAGTATGCCGCAAATATAAGCTCAAACTAAATCCAAACAAATGAAGTTTCCGGACCGACATGGTAAAGATGACCTTACTATTATGTTTGTGAATTGCTAATCGTTTTTCATATTGTTATTCCATCGATTCATAAACATAGCCTTGTTGTTGTCTAAGTCTAACCACTCATACCTATTATCCATAACATACATTATTTTAAACAGAAAATACTCGAACGTAAAAGCATAAAAATGAAAAATAAAAAATGAATAATTTCTACGGATAAAGTACTATAAAATTTTAAAAACAGTAAAAATATGATTAAAAACGAACTATACATCATTTTTCCATTTTACTATGATAAAATTGTATAAGTAACATCTCTTACAAGTTATGCAAATATCATATTCTCAACTTACAAAATTACAAAAATTATATTTTAATTTATCAATACCGTTTATTATTGATCGTTGACACTGTAGTACCCAATTTTCCGTTAATTTGACAAATATTTTTTCATTAGCATGATTGATTTTTAAAGTTCACAAATATTCAAATAAAACCTTATAATTTGAAAAATTACACAATTGACCATGGAAGTTTGATCATGTTGCATAAGAATATAAAACATTAACGACACCATTAGAAAGTCAATGATAAATAATATTGATAACTTGAAATATATGTATTTAATAGAAATTGGAGGACCAAAAATATATATTTTTTCTCAAATAATGTATCATATTTACAATATCGTAATTTGGATGATATGTCAATTAAACAACCTATAAGTTTGAGGGCGGTGGTGAATATATATATACAAGAAACAGAGCTCCTAAACAGATATCAGGATATACATTTATCCTATTTTGATTCAGAAGTTGTTAATTTATCTTGTTTTAAAGAGACCACCAAAGAGGAACCTCGTTAAAGATTCTTGTGGAGGAACTGCATCTCCTATCCAAGAACATTCCTTTACTCTTAATATACTTCGCCCTATCGTTTCACGGATCAACTCTATCGTTTTCTGATCAACATAATCTTGTCCCAATGCATCATCAACATAAAACGTATCGATCGCTTTCCCACCTCGTGTCGATATCTGTGCTCGTGTTATCCGTAAACTGTTCTCCCTGAATACTCGTGTTACATCCGAAAGTAATCCTACTCTGTCTTTCGTACAAAGCTCAAGCTTCAACCCCTAAACATCAAGAAAGTTTAAGCCGTAGTTATATACGTCTCGAGTGTCATCAATATATGCTTACAAATGATACTCGTCTTTGAATCGCTGCTTCTAGACAATGTACTAAGCGTTGTCTCTCCGCATCCGACTTCACCGGAGATCCATCGGCATGCCTTATGCAATACTCCTAATAAAGATGATGAGAACTGAAAACTATAGAAATTCAAGATTCAATGGGTTGAAAGAGTATCCGTTTAGGTCATTCCATAAGAGAATTGAATCACATAATGTAATTGGGAAAAAGCCAGCCCATACGGTTAGACTGGTCTTTTTCGATCTTCGGGATTTATAAAAGACCGGATCACAATCTTAATTTTATATATGAGCTATATGGATCTAATCTTTAGGTCTTTATAAGGGAGACCAACCTGGGACAAAAAACCACGTCGACAGTTCAATCTGGGTTAGGTCTTGATCCGATTTTGGTCCTAAGCCCGTAAAGTGAAAACCGAGACCAAACCATCATAACAATTACGGGTTTACATCTTACGAATATTGAGATAAACCATAGACCTAATTGTAAAGTTAGGTTCCAAAATACTAACCCTAATACGAAGGGTTTGTCATGAGCCGATCTTATTAGGTTCGGGTCGGTTAAGTCATACGAGCTTATCTTAAAAATCCACCTATGACATTGAAAAAGACTTGGCAAACCGATTACTTATGATATCATTCCTATGTAAACTAAAATTTTTGTATTTTTACTATCTATGTAGGATATATTTCAACAAAAACAAACTTGTATCTGGTGTAAAAATGGAGATATACCTGGTAAGCTTCCGGTCCTTCGGCATCGACATTTCCATGGAAAATCACATATTGCATATCCGTTAAAGTACAAACAACGTCGAAGATAAGATTCGATCTGTCTTTGCACCAGATTGTTACTACAGAATAGTCCCTGTCATGCCAATTATCTACAATAACATTAGGCTTCTCTTTATCACACATTTGTTCGTAATCTCGATCATCGAACATCATCTGATGAAGTCGTCTTTCAGTGTAAATGCCTCGATTCGAGATCCATGTTTTCGCTTCCCTCGATCTAATACTACCCTTAAGCACATTACACAAAAGTTTCCTCATAATGGATAGCTTTNATTACAAATACGAAAGATGGCAAGTTTGTAACAGTGAATTCTAATTCAAGGACATCATCTGAGGAATGAACTCACTGTCCTTCTTTTGTTGCTTCAATGAATTACTTAGAATTTTGAAATGACACGTGATAGCTCGCTTATCAGTCTGCTTTCGATGTTGCAGGTTTAT
The DNA here is from genome assembly GCA_009725065.1 of Utricularia reniformis. Classification (NCBI taxonomy): domain Eukaryota; kingdom Viridiplantae; phylum Streptophyta; class Magnoliopsida; order Lamiales; family Lentibulariaceae; genus Utricularia; species Utricularia reniformis. The sequence goes on along the minus strand of RWGZ01001261.1, from coordinate 49,403 downwards.
GTTATAAATGTATCCAATCCAAATGGTGGCTTGCAGAAGTTCTGTAAACGCACTGCAGAAGTCCAATTCTTTCTAGAACATCATGGTAGCACTTTTTATGTCCTCACTAATGCTCCTATAGGTGACTATAACAAAAACTCAGATAATGGCTACTATTTAGCTCGATGTAGAGATGATGATATAGATTCATTGAAATTGAAGGTATTTTTTTATACTGGTTTCACGATTTATATTTTTTTTTGAAGTTTTTTCCTTGGAAACAGCTCTTGGTTTGATTTTTGTATGTTTTGTATTTTATCCTAGAACATAGATTTCAAGAATATGTAATTCTTGGCCTTTTTTCTGTTTTATTTTTAGAGTTTCATCAATCCTGGCGAAGATATTTGGTTCGAAGATATGGACATTTTTAATGGACATTTGGTCCTTTTTCTTGTCAAAGGAGGTTCTCCTTCAATATGCTCTATAGACCTGCCTCTTTGCTCTGATTACGAGGTATGAATTTCCCACACTGTGGTTTCTTGATGTTCTTCTTTTCAGTAGATGTTAAACTGATTAATTATTGGAGTATATTTTACTTTGAAGAATACGATTTCATGCATTTTACCAATAACATTGATTCTGATTCCCCATCAGCATACCTGCATATTAAAAGGTATTTGTTTCACTATATGGTCAATGCAGTATAATATGATTTATTGTGACGTTGGTGATAATTCTTCGAAGAATGTGATGCCGTTATTTTGGTAAAAAGGAATAGCACTGGATTATTTTAGTTGATTTCGTATTTCCCAGTGATCATGCAAAGTCATATTTTAATCATCATAATTTGATGCAGATGGAAATGAGAATTGAAGATCTCTGTCCTTGGTATTTTCCGATTCCTGCAAACATGTGTACCATTACTCCAGGGTCAAATCATGATTTTCAGAGCACAACATGTCGTGCAGTCCTCTCATCTCCTGTGGTATTTTATTCATGTTGTAAGCGGATTTCATTCTCGAATTCTTAATAGGTCGTTTCTCAATATCCATGCAGATGCCTGATCTCCTTGTTGATTATGACATGTCGAAAAAGAAATTCTCAATTGTACAGCACGAAGATGCTAGAATTACTTCTAAGTCTTCTACGGTTCGGAGTGGAGCACATAAAAAAAGTTGCCAATGGGAAGACTTTTCTGAGAGATATGTCTGTGAAGAAAAGGAAGTGGTTTCCCTTGATGGTCTTAGAATTCCAATGACCATTTTGTTTTCTAGGAAGGCATACAAGAAGGGGCAATCTCCAGGACTTCTTCATGGATACGGTGCTTATGGTGAAGCTTTGGATAAAAGCTGGTGTCCAAATCGTTTAAGCTTGCTGGATCGAGGCTGGATGTTCGCTTTCGCCGATGTGAGGTGAATCATTTCTGTTTCAAGCATCCAAAATTTGGTATTTAACTTTTGGCAGCATCTTTTTTCTTCTTCTGAGTTTAGAGGTGGTGCTGGCATCAATCCATCTTGGCATAGATCTGGTTGTGGTCTTAACAAGTTAAACTCCATACATGATTTTATCTCATGTGGTGAATATTTGATTGACGAGGGGTTTATCCATAGAGATCATCTCGCTGCTCACGGTATCAGTGCCGGAGCTCTTCTTGTCGGGGCAGCCATCACCATGCGCCCGGAACTGTTCCATGCTGTTATTTTGAAGGTATATAGAAATTTCTTACCACTCCCAAGTGTTTTCATTCTATTTTTGTTACTCATTTTCAGGTTCCTTTCCTTGATATTCTCAACACTTTAATGGATCCAAATCTACCTCTTACAACATTGGATTATGAGGAATTTGGGAATCCTCAAACAAAATCCTTCTTTGATTATATTGGCAAGTACTCCCCATATGATAATATTCGCCCAGGAGTTTGCTTTCCTCCAATGCTTGTCTCAGCTGCAGTTAATGATTCCCGGTAATGCCTCGTTCATTCACTTTGTTTGTGCTGCTACTTTATTATCTGATTATGCTTCTTATTTTATCCTCAGAGTTGGCGTTTGGGAGGCTGCAAAATGGGTAGCCAAGGTACGAGATACTGCATGTTCAAACTGTTCTTCATATGTCATTCTTCAGATCAGTAAAGATGGAGGCCATTTCAGTGAAGGCGGCCGTTTCGCACATTGCCGGGAAACGGCTAGTGACTATGCATTCTTATTGAAAGTTTTGGGAACAATTTAGGCCTCACACCATCATGAAATCAACTCGAATCTCAGGTTCTGTTCATTCTTTTAAATATCATATGCTTACATTTAAATGGCCTTTCTGGTAAGTTTTGAGTTAACTGAAAATATAAGCATGAAAGTTACGATCCATGTGTAGAATAATGAACTGAAGTGGGATTCCGGGGTGTTTGCAAATGATTTTTCATGTACTCTGCATCTTTTGAACTTTGATCCACATCTTCACTGCTGCTAATTTCTTGAAAATCCCAACCGATTTGGTTGCAAGTGATGCGATCACGTTCGGTCTAATGATTACGATCAAATCCGTATCGTCGACCAATAGGTTGAATCTATCCATAATTTTTATTTTCGACGAGCTCATTAGTTTGGTGCCATGGCCCTTTCTTTAACGCTGTGACTATTAGAAATGTTTTGAGAAAATTGTCCTGAAAAATTGAAAATGAAGTGGATAATGTTAGGGCTGAAATGGCAGTATCCCTACCTTACAAATTTTTTACTCCAAGACTGAAACTTTGTTGGGTATTTAACCTTCTAGAATTTTCCCATCTATCGCGTTAAACTTAAACCCCCTCTCTTCCTCACAGGGGTTTATTCAGCTTGAAAAGCAACTCTCTTATCTATCCCATTTGCCGGTGTGCGCGGAAAGGAAGATACTTTTCGTAAATCTCACCAGTGGGTTTTCTCCGAGTTGAAATATGGCCCCTGTATTGAGTAGAAGTCTGGTATCTGCTTCAGCGACGGCAATTCCATACCCTGCTGCTTTTTGTACTAATACAGGAGGGATAAGTAACAGAGTTTTTCTGAGGAGCGCTTTGTTGCCTAGAAGTGGATTAAAAAATTGTTTTTTAAGAAGTTCATTGCAATGGAAGATGGAGAGGAGGCAGAGCGGAGTGATGGTGCGGTGTGAGACTGCTGCTGTTGCTGAAAAGGAGGCTCCTGAGAGTTCTGGAGAAGTGTATGAGTATCAGGCTGAGGTGGGATTTCTTTTTTCTGTTGAGCGAAATGATTTTTCGGTCTGATTCATTTTGTGTTTTGTGTGATATTATTCTTCGTTGGGTTTTTGGATCGCTTATAGGTTAGCCGCCTGATGGATTTGATAGTCCACAGTCTTTACAGCCATAAGGAAGTGTTTCTTCGTGAGCTTGTGAGGTAATTTTTTGTGTCCTTGTCAAATGAATTCAGTGGACTAATATTTGCTTCTTTTTTTTGCAGCAATGCAAGTGATGCCCTTGACAAGTTGAGGTTCTTAAGCGTGACAGAGCCAACATTGCTTGGCGATGGTGGTGAGCTTGAGATTCGTATAAAGTCTGACCCCGAGAAGGGCACAATTACTATCACGTATGTGTAATTCTGGCTATTTTCTACTTCTGTAAAAAGAAATTGCACTGAGTTTTGTTCTTTGCTCACAGAGACTCTGGTATTGGAATGACAAAAGAGGAGCTTATCGATTGTCTAGGAACTATTGCTCAGAGTGGCACCTCTAGATTTGTTAAAGCATTAAAGGTAATCTAACTGCATTTCCATTGATTGCGTTGTCTTATATACTTTTAATTTGGGCAGGAGAACAAGGACCTTGGTGGAGACAATAGCTTGATTGGTCAATTCGGTGTCGGGTTTTACTCTGCCTTTCTGGTCGCTGACAAGGTAGCTTCATCTTCATTGTTTTTCATACACATAATTCTTGATGAAATATTTGTTCTGTGATTATTTCGGATTGCTTGTCTTCTTGTTATTAGGTAGTTGTGTCTACAAAAAGCCCCAGGTCTGACAAGCAGTATGTGTGGGAAGCTGCGGCTGATAGTAGCTCATATTCAGTCAGAGAAGAGTCTGATCCCGATAAGTTCATTAGCCGTGGCACGCAAATCACACTTTATCTGAAGGTATTTTGTTTATTCTTCCTTGTTTAATGAGTGTATTTTGATAAGCATCATTTTTTGAGGTGCATTTTTTTTATTTTCTCAGGAAGATGATAAGTATGAATTATCTGAGCCTACAAAGATTCAGAGCTTGGTGAAGAATTACTCACAGTTTGTTTCGTTTCCCATCTATATATGGCAAGAGAAATCGAAAACCGTTGAGGTTCGAAATCAAATGAAGTATTTAACATATTGAGTAATTTGCAATATATTTTGGAGTACTTTTAACCTCTCCGTCATGTTGGTGTAGATGCGGTAGCTTAAATCACGTGTGGTATTTGAAATATCTCTTAAAAATGCAGGTAGAAGAAGAGGAGGAACCGAAAGACGGAGAAAATGCAGAAAAACCAGAGGTAATAACTATTTTAGATACACTTTCTATATTTTTGTGAACAGAATGACAATTGTTTGCATTTTTCATCTCTTCCTCACTTTCCAGGGAGAGAGGAAGAAGATTAAAAAGACTAAAACTGAAAAATACTGGGATTGGGAGTTGGCAAATGAGACGAAACCGATTTGGGTGAGCTTTTGTATCTTTTTGCTGCTTTTTGTTTTTGTTATTATACTTGTGTGCCATGTCTCCTTAACCTCGTACGTATGCAGATGCGGAATTCTAAGGAAGTTGAAAAAGAACAGTATCAAGAGTTCTACAAGAATACATTCAATGAGTTCCTTGACCCTCTAACCTACACACATTTCACTACAGAGGTATTATTAAGTCTGCATTAGTAATGCTTGTGTACTTTTTACTGTAATTTCAAAACTCAATTTTCACAGGGCGAGGTTGAATTTAGAAGTGTGCTTTATATTCCTGGCATGGCACCCCTTAATAACGAGGAGGTTATCAACCCGAAGACAAAAAATATCCGGTTATATGTTAAACGAGTGTTCATTTCTGATGACTTCGATGGAGAACTGGTAGGGGATACTCTTAATTTGCGTATTTTGTTCGTTTTCATTCCCAAATAATAAATGAAATTTGATGGTGGCTTGCAGTTTCCGAGATACTTGAGCTTCGTCAAGGGAGTGGTGGATTCCGATGATCTTCCTCTTAATGTTTCAAGGGAGATTCTCCAAGAGAGCCGGATTGTACGGTGCCCTTTATTTCACCCGTTTTGCATGTTCCTTTGATGTTACTGATTTTTATTCAACTCCATTGGTCCAGGTAAGGATAATGAGAAAGAGACTAGTACGTAAGACATACGACATGATTCAAGAACTTTCAGAAAGCGAGAACAAAGAGGTAAATGGTGAACTTTTGAAACTACTAAGAAGAGTTCTTGAACATTATTATGATCTAGCAGGATTACAAAAAGTTCTGGGAGAATTTCGGGAAGTTTATCAAGCTCGGTTGCATTGAAGACACTGGAAATCACAAGAAGATAGCACCATTATTGAGATTTTTCTCATCGAAAAGCGAAGAAGAGCTCATAAGCTTGGATGATTATATAGAGAACATGGTTGAAAACCAGAAAGCAATCTATTACTTGGCTACGGATAGCTTGAAGAGCGCCAAATCCGCACCTTTCTTAGAAAAGTTGGTTCAGAAGAATATCGAGGTTGTTTTCTTCTTCAGCCGTTTTGTATAAATTCTCCTTGATTCCGAAGATCCATTGCGTTTATTAAGACCGAGACGACACACTTCATTTGCAGGTACTTTACTTGATCGAGCCAATTGATGAAGTTTCCATCCAGAATTTGCAAACATACAAAGAGAAGAAGTTTGTTGATATTAGCAAGGAGGATCTCGAGCTTGGTATGTATGAATTTTTACTTTTGCACATACGAAATTGTCTTTTTCGAGAGACGTTGAATTCATGCCGGTGGTATATATTAGTTGTGGCCTTGATCCCATTATTTTGATAGTTGGTATATCGGAAAAACCGCTCGTACTGGTAAAGACCGGTACGAATGGCACCGGGCTATATGACTTCCTTTTCCGATATTGTATTTTGATTATGACAGGTGACGATGATGAGGTTAAAGAAAGAGAAGTCAAACAAGAGTACAATCTTTTATGTGACTGGATTAAACAACAGCTTGGTGATAAAGTGGCGAAGGTTCAAATATCGAAACGATTAAGCACGTCGCCTTGCGTTCTTGTATCTGGCAAATTCGGGTGGTCTGCAAACATGGAAAGGTTACTCAAATCATTCAAACATAATGTTTTTTGCTCACTGATATTATCTAATAAACACATTATGCGATTTATCAACAGACTGATGCGAGCTCAGACACTCGGAGACACTTCGAGTATGGAATTCATGAAGGGTCGAAGAATCCTGGAGATCAATCCGGACCATCCGATCGTCAAGGATCTAAACGTAAAATATCTCATCCAATCCCGTTACGTTTAAACAACACCGTGATCAGTTTCCTTGTGTTGAAATAGAAATGTTCTAATTGTATAATAAGTAATTGGTTTGACTTAGTCTTTTCAATTTGATTTCTTCTCTCATGAACTTGGTTACATAGACATTATCCCGGTCCATTAAATCCTGAATTTCTATTGTTACATTGCAGGCTGCATGTAAGAATGAGCCGGAAAGTTCGGATGCGAAACGAGCAGTGGATCTTTTGTTTGATACAGCATTGATCTCCAGTGGATTTACAGTAAGTTATATAAGTTTATAATAAACTGAAGAATAGAACATTTAAACTGAGAAACCATTAATTCACAGCCTGATAGTCCGGCGGAGCTCGGGAACAAGATTTATGAAATGATGTCGATGGCTCTCGGTGGTCGATGGGGAAGATTGGAAGATGAGGATGATGCTGGAGATGCTTATACCGGTGACTCGGAAACGCAGGTAGTTGAGCCTTCGGAGGTGATAACTGAGAATGATCCTTGGAATGAATGAGTAAGACATATTTTTGGCCTCTATGCATTTAAACTTTTGAGTTTGTTTTGGAATAATGCTAGAAAGCACTATTTTTAGAACTAATTTGGGCAAATAGAGTTGGAAGAAAATATGATTAGTTTCAGATTTTACTTAATATTATATAAAGAGTAAATTAGGTAGATAACATCCTAATTTTAAATAATATAAGTAATATTCCAAATTTAGTGTATTTGGTATGTTCTAAATTGTTTTAAAATAATTAAGTGAATTATAGTGATTTTTAATTCATCTTTTTGTGTGATTAAAAATTTTATTAATACAACTATAAAGCTTTTAAAACAACGAAAATGAAAATTGTTGTCCATTTTGTATATTAACTATTTAGGAATGTATAAATGGCATGTGTTTTTTAGGAAGTATACTGAAAAAGGAAATCCATGGAACTTACATTTCATTTCGGGTCCATTTGGGTTACATTTGATATTCCACCATTCTGTATGAGCATCTGAATTCGTGAGAATATGATCGGTTAATCTATGGGCAATCAATCATCTTTTAGAATATTGGGCCTGGGGTTGAGCAAAGTGGAAGGGAATCTCAGAAAGCCATGAGATACAGTGGATATTCCGTTTGCTGAGAAATCTAGATCTCGGGTGGTGATTGGTGAGGCGGTAAATAAGTTTCGTAAGTTTTGAATCCGAAATTTGGGTCGAGGTTCTGAGAATTTGATAAACCTGAAAAGCAAAAATGTCGGGGCAAGGGGATTTGGACAGGCAAATTGAGCAATTGATGGAATGTAAGCCGTTGTCGGAAGCGGAGGTGAAGATTTTGTGCGATCAAGGGCGGGCTATTTTGGTGGAAGAATGGAATGTGCAGCCTGTGAAATGCCCCGTCACCGTGTGCGGAGATATTCATGGCCAGTTTTACGATCTGATTGAGCTTTTTCGTATTGGAGGAAATGCCCCTGATACGAATTACCTTTTCATGGGCGATTACGTTGGTGGGTATCTTTATTTTAGTGGATTTTAGGGAGATTTGCCTGTGCTTTCTGATTTTAGATTCACTTTTTTGGGTTTGCCTAGGTCTTTGAACCCTAATTTTTTATATGATTTGTCTACTAAATCACCACTCTATCTTCCTACAATTATTTACATGGATTCGTTAGTCAGTTTGGCATGCTAGATCAGCAAAGATGAAATTTTTTGTGATAACAATCTTGAAAATTTGCACACTTTTATAAATGAAGTATTCGTAATGCAGATCGTGGGTACTATTCAGTGGAAACTGTTACACTTTTAGTAGCCTTAAAGGTTCGGTATAGGTATAGAATCACTATCCTTCGAGGAAACCATGAAAGTCGACAAATTACACAAGTGTAAGATTTTTTTACCTTGTTTTGCTTGTTATTTGATTCAAGATATTTCATTGAGGTTTTTTTCTTGCGTTTAGGTATGGTTTTTATGATGAATGTTTAAGGAAGTATGGAAATGCTAATGTGTGGAAGCACTTCACTGATCTTTTCGATTATTTACCCTTGACGGCTCTTATCGAGTCTCAGGTTCAAATGATGTGCTTTATATTCTTCTTTGTTAAATATATAGCATTCCTTCTTCGTTTAACGATTTGTTATATCATATTCTTGTAGATCTTCTGTCTTCATGGAGGTCTTTCACCGTCACTCGATACATTAGACAACATTCGAGCTTTAGACCGTATTCAGGAGGTATAAGCAAACTAATTTAAGCCCGAATCTGTGTTTCTGAATATGTTTTACTTACGTACGTTAGGTTCCGCACGAAGGACCAATGTGTGACCTCTTGTGGTCTGATCCAGATGATCGTTGCGGTTGGGGTATATCGCCCCGAGGGGCTGGCTATACCTTTGGACAAGACATAGCTGCTAATTTTAATCACACAAATGGACTCACTCTAATTTCAAGAGCTCATCAGCTTGTAATGGATGGTTACAACTGGTGTCAGGTCAGTCATTCTATAATCACACAAATTGATTTTTTTAACGGAAAGTCGTGTAGTATATCATTAAGTGAGAATTCTCTTAACCAAACNTTCAGGTTGCATTACAGCACAATAAACATAGTATTTGTTCAAAAAATAGCTTGCCAAAGCCATATTGGCTGCTTAATACAAATTATCACGATTCATTACATGAAAATAGCCTTAAATCTCAATACAATGAGTGGAACAGAGTTGATTCACTCAATAACAAACTAGCCTTAATATGTTGAATCTGAATGCTTCCATTGCAGAGCTTCTTCTTCTTCAAGCTTCTTTCAGTTCGATTACCCGTTTGGCGAACGAGGGCAAACAGAAGGCAGCGGAGTGTATCTGAGACGAGAATGTACAGATCAAACTAATTCACGATACACAAAAAAAGAAGGCATTGGTGACTTGGCATGTAGGAGAAATATACCTCTGAGTTGTAGAACTTTAAAGGTCCACCTTTTGTAACGTGACAGTCGTTAGCGTCGATTCGGTTAATCGGGTTCTTGAAATCTACATCAGGGCCCTCGGTAGAACAAAGCATGAAGCCGATAACGCCACTGAATAAATTCAACTAATGCTTATGGTTCATGGCAATGTATTTGTAAACTTGCTAAGCATTAAAATGGCATATAAAAAGTACCTTGGGTAAGTAGGGACTGTAGTCCAGGCATAATTAACAGACCCTTTAAATACTTGACGGCAATTTGAGACAATGTTTTCAATAATGTCCATGTGGAGCCAAATGCTCTCAGCCTGAGTACATACAACTCCCCCGGGACGAAGAGCCTTGGCAACCGACTCGAAGAACGGTTTTTCGAACAATTCTTGAGCTGGACCTGTGATTTTAACAATAATATATCAAAACATGTAACTTTTTAGGTCATATCGGATTGTAAAAATAGCATACCTATCGGATCAGATGAATCTACTATAACTGCATCATACGTTGCCTCGGGTATTTCTTTTAGAAATGCAACTCCTGTAAAGATAACATATCTAGTTTTTTAACGGAAAGTTCATTATACGAGATTCCAAAAAATACACAAAAAGAGTCAACTATATGCGTTCAAGATTGCCTCACATGGCGCTTCAAGCCAACTAGATAACATATCTAGTTGTGTTAAAAACATTTTTGTGAAGAAAAAATAAGAAGGATTTATACCATCTCCGATATGGAGTGTCACCCGAGGATCGTTATAACCAATGGCCACGTTCGGGAAATATTCCTTCGAGACCTGAAATGAAGGACTAGATTAAGAATCACATGCCAAAAAATGATGAAAATGACAATGAATAACTTACATCAACTACCATCTTATCAATCTCGCAAATGTCAATCTTCTGGACCGATTCATGACGAGCTATTTCACGCAAAACTCCACCATCACCGCCTCCGATTACAAGAACCTAAAAACAGAAGATTCAATTCATACTTAAGGTATAAAATCACCATATGACTAAATGATGAAACTTATGTTATGAATTGAAGTTACATTTTTTGGGTTTAAAATGGAGCATAAGGGAAGATGTGCAATCATTTCTTGATAAGCACACTCATCTCTTTCTGTGAGTTGAATCACACCATCCAAAACAAGAACTTTTCCATATGATGCAGACTGTAAAGAGAAAATATTTCAATGGTAAAATGGAAAGATATAATACGGAAACTCGGACTTAAGGTGGTTTAATTTATTCTTTAGAACAATTGGGCACCTGAAAAACAACTACATTCTGGTAATCAGATTTTCCTTCAAATAAAATATTTTCAACCTTCAATGAATGTGCTTCTCCTGCATGATCAATTGGAAAATACTAGTTTAGTTATAAATATTCAAGAGCATTTTTTGCAGGTTCGTTTTTGTATAATCACAAAGAACAAAACTCAAATCAGATTCAATTACAGCAAAAACAAAGGAAAAAGCATTTTCCTGATATGATACAAAGTCAGTAAAACAATCTGTTCTTAATAAATTAATTCCAGTCAAGAATACACATCAATACGCCTTACCCGGCCACATTGTACTGATTTCCGAAAACCAGCCAGGAATAACAGAAGAGAATCCCTTGGGCAGCTCATCAGCGTCGCCGTTGCTCCCCGCCATTGCTACCGTCTTCTTCTGGTGTTCCTTCTCAATAAGTTGAAAATTTATAGAGACACTTTCCAATTGTCGTGCCTATTTCGTAAACCTCTTCACGGCTGGGCTGACGGAGTTAAGAAATATACGGTTGGTATGGACGTGAAAATACACGTAGGCTGCTGGCTGCCAATCTTAGGTTATACTACACGTGTATGTATCTGAGCCGCTGATTAAATCATAAATATTTATTCATTGATAATGATTTCTGATATTCTTATTACTTTTTGGCTGTTGCTGCAGACTCTGTTGACTAAGAATATAAACTATTTATTAACAAATTTAAAAATCACAACTCCATATAATAAAATTGTATAAATCTTGACTTATGTTCTCTATCTAAATTGTTCTCCATTTCTGTGATCAAATTTTTAGGATGTATTGGTATTTTAGGATTACATTTACCAGATTTTGACGACTTTGTAAAACAATTATGAAAAAAATGTAAATTTCGAATAGTGAAAATATCTAATGAAATATTAAGGATTAATTTTAACAACATTATTCTACAAACATTATTTTCTCATATTTTATTGAAAGTAAAGTTTAATAAATGAGTTATATAAGATATATCCAACACTAGGGCACTAGGCCCATTAAGGGTTCACTGGCCCAATACAGAAATCCAATTGATAATTTACTTGTATTATATATTAAATAGTATTTTAAAAATGAAAATAGTATGATTGGCGGTTGTTCCTGCGATTCAATTTTCGTCTCTTTTCTTCATTTGCAGGATACTGATTATCTTTCAACTCTCTCGCAAACCGCACAGGAGAAAGCTTTTACCGGTATTCTCTATAACTTCAATCGTGAATGTAGGGACAGACGTAAGGTTCTTGGTTACCGTAGGAGAAGATAAATTGTGCATTGGCGTTGTTGTGAAAGAAAGTTTTCTTTATTATTACCTGCGATTCAGTTTTCGTCTCTTTTTTTCATTTGCAGGATACTGATTATCTTTTAACTCTCTCGCAAACCGCACCAAAGAAAGCTTTTACCGGTATTCTCTATAACTTGAATCGTAGATGTAGGGACAGACGTAAGGTTTTTGGTTACAGTAGGAGAAAGTTTGTGCATTGGTATTCTCTATAAATTGTGAATCTTGGTTATCGTGAATCTTGAATCGTGCATTGGTATTCTCTATAAAGTTTGTGCAGTGGTTATCGTGAATCTTGAATCGGTATTCTCTATAAATTGTGCATTGGCATTGTTCTGGAAGAAAGTTTTCTTTATTTTTATTCTGGATCTTGATTCCTTTTTATCTGCAATTAGATGGCAAATTTGATTATCTTGTGTTTATCGCACTTATTTCGCTGTTAATAGATCTCCATGTTGTTGTTTTATTATTATATTTGTGATTTTGTTTTGAATTAGTGAGGTAGAGCAGTCTTGTCAGAAAATGAACTCTTCCGTTCTCTAATGAAACGTTCCTTTACTTGACTATTATATTCATTATGCACTGTAATTTTTCATGTTCTTTGAGTTTCTCATCTTTATGCTTGACTTCTTTATTGTTTTTAGGGTACGATATTGTTTACATTTGAAAGTTTTTATATCCTGATCATCAATATCAGACTTTTACAGATATGAGTTTAACATAATGTTATTTAGCCTTTTAAGTTGAATGAATTTTTTTATTGTTGTTTTATTTTAGAAATTATGGATGCAAAGTGCAGCAACTGTGACCATGTATTTTCTTCATTGTTAAATAAATTTAGACATTATATCTTAATGCACGGTAGATACAAACTTGAGGTATGATTTATCTATTTCTTTNCGAAGAAGTCCCTTTACAAAGGATTCTCTCACAGCATCAGGGTACTGAAATCGGAACCTTTTCAAGGCAAGTTCTACTTCAGTCGCTTCAAACTCATCCAACAGCTTGCAATGTTGAACATATTGTACAGCTGCATCACAACCTCTTCGGCTGAATATGAACCACACGGCAGGGAGCATATCTCTTGCTTTCAGATGAATCAGTGTATCTATAATTTGAGGCACCTTTGACAACAAAACGTGATAGCAAAATCAAATACATAGAGATCACTTCATTTGTATCAAAAGAATCAGTTTATGATACCTGTGAACGACGCACGGAGTCCATTTCATTCTTTGAAAGTACCGGTGTATCAAACCGTTGCTTTCTTGATTTCCTACGTCTAGATCCCTCATCCTCATACAGGTTTTCTCCGGATGAATCATGCTGCAACTGACTGATAGCTACTTTCCTAAGTGACACCGTACAAGAAATTAAAGCTTCAAATGCCTTCATTATACTAAGTAAAAAAGGATAATGAAAAATCACCTGTTCATGGCAGTGCCTTTATCATCAAGAAGCGGTAATAATGCAGTCCTGGTAGAGAAATGCCAAGTCAAAGGAACTGGACGCCTAGACGATTTTACTAGTTCAGTTTTTCCATGAATCTTGAAGCATCAAAGAACGGAAGATCAGATACGAAGAAAGCAAAACGAAGACCAGATTGATATCAAAACACTACCTGACCAATCCATCCAGCCAATTCATCTGGATTAGCGACAGTTGCAGAAAGACAGATAAGTTGCACTTCTTTTGGACAGTAAATAATCTACATGAACATGAGTGAAGAAATGACCGCAACCGGTAAACAGTTCAAATTCATTTTGTTTCATAACTACTCACAATCTCTTCCCAAACTGTACCACGAGATATGTCACTCAAGTAATGCACTTCATCTAGAACAATCACATCCACATGAGACAGCGAGCTTTCAGACGAAGCCATCCCAACACTGGATCACAAAAATGAAGCATTAGACGAAGATTCAGAGAAAAAATACAGGTTGACAATTATTATTACCTTTGATACAGCATGTTTCGAAGAATCTCTGTCGTCATTATTAATACTTGAGCATCTTTCTTAACTGCAGTATCTCCAGTGAGAAGACCAACATTATCATCACCAAATGTCTCCCTATGAACAAACCCGACATACAAAAGCTGAGCTTCTCGATGTCTAAGGTTCATATCTAGTAGTGGTGTGAGTTAAACTTTTTTCAAAACAATACCCTTTATATATATCAAAGATTACCTGATTACTCAGAAAAACTAAATCTACTCAAACTTTCTAGAGCCTCATATCCTATTATTTCCGTTTGAACTCATATCTCATGATATACTACCGTCTCTACAGGATCCATTAGCCGATAAATTTATCGGAATAAAGTCTTAATTTCCTCCTAAATTAAGTGATATGGTGTTTTTGTTTAACTAGAAAGCCAGTTACCTGAATTCACGGAACTTCTGATTTGATAAAGCTTTTAATGGTGTAGTGTAAAATAATCTCCTTCCTCTAGCCACAGTAGCAACAGCCGCTGCTTCAGCAATCAAGGTTTTACCACTGCTTGTTGGTGCAGAAACCACAACTGAAGACCCCTTCAAGAATGCTTGAATTGCATTTCTCTACAAAAACGACAATTAGGTTAACAAACATCACTCACAATTTAAAGTTGTGTTTCTGAGATGGAGGACCTGAAATTTATCGATCCTGAAGCTGTAAATAGAGGCAAGTTCCTCTACATCGATAATTCCTTCACCAAACTCCCGCACATCATTTCTGATTCTCTCCACCCTCTGCCATTTCAACTCCTCGAATCTCGAATCACCACCGCCAATTCCAATTCCGATTCCGATTCCGCCGCTGCTACTCTCATCTGAAAACCCCTCTTCTTCTTCCTCATCTTCTTCTTGCTCTGAATCTTCATCGATTGCATTAGAAACATCACCATACTCCTCAGCAGCCACATCATCATCTTCATCCTCATCATCTGATTCCGCATCTCCTTCTTCGTCGGAGATATGAGAGGACGCGTCCGCTGGAGAACTTGAGAACCGGATTCCCCAAGAAGTTCCGATTTCCAACGGTCGGCCGGAAGTAGCGATGCGGATAGTAGGTTTCTTCAGGCGAGGGAAGGAGGAGAGTTTGTGAAGTGAGAACGGAGTATGTGATAGAGAAGAAAGAAGCAAGATTGAAGAAGCAGCATACATGGCGGTATAATGTTTTTCCCAGAGACAACGGTACTATAGAGCATTTACCATAGATAAAATCCACTCCGCTTGGGAACCTTGATGTGGCAGAATCCTATCCGCGGTTGCATCCTATTACTGTGAGCCTGATACACTGGAGTCAGAAATTTATTAACGGCTGTATAATTCAAAATTCAAATTTCAAATTCACTAATTATCAAGATTAACATACGTTGATACAATACGATTTGTCTCGGTCCCCGCACGTGCCCACTTTCTGTGTATGATTTGGCACGTGCTGATCTTCACTTTATGTTAAATTTATAAAGTTATCAATTAGGTAGGGAGTATACTTTAATATATGTAAAGTAATTAAATTAATCATTTACTATGATCCACATCTTCTCTCTTACAAACCATACAAACTCACATTCATTCAGGTTGCATTACAGCACAATAAACATAGTATTTGTTCAAAAAATAGCTTGCCAAAGCCATATTGGCTGCTTAATACAAATTATCACGATTCATTACATGAAAATAGCCTTAAATCTCAATACAATGAGTGGAACAGAGTTGATTCACTCAATAACAAACTAGCCTTAATATGTTGAATCTGAATGCTTCCATTGCAGAGCTTCTTCTTCTTCAAGCTTCTTTCAGTTCGATTACCCGTTTGGCGAACGAGGGCAAACAGAAGGCAGCGGAGTGTATCTGAGACGAGAATGTACAGATCAAACTAATTCACGATACACAAAAAAAGAAGGCATTGGTGACTTGGCATGTAGGAGAAATATACCTCTGAGTTGTAGAACTTTAAAGGTCCACCTTTTGTAACGTGACAGTCGTTAGCGTCGATTCGGTTAATCGGGTTCTTGAAATCTACATCAGGGCCCTCGGTAGAACAAAGCATGAAGCCGATAACGCCACTGAATAAATTCAACTAATGCTTATGGTTCATGGCAATGTATTTGTAAACTTGCTAAGCATTAAAATGGCATATAAAAAGTACCTTGGGTAAGTAGGGACTGTAGTCCAGGCATAATTAACAGACCCTTTAAATACTTGACGGCAATTTGAGACAATGTTTTCAATAATGTCCATGTGGAGCCAAATGCTCTCAGCCTGAGTACATACAACTCCCCCGGGACGAAGAGCCTTGGCAACCGACTCGAAGAACGGTTTTTCGAACAATTCTTGAGCTGGACCTGTGATTTTAACAATAATATATCAAAACATGTAACTTTTTAGGTCATATCGGATTGTAAAAATAGCATACCTATCGGATCAGATGAATCTACTATAACTGCATCATACGTTGCCTCGGGTATTTCTTTTAGAAATGCAACTCCTGTAAAGATAACATATCTAGTTTTTTAACGGAAAGTTCATTATACGAGATTCCAAAAAATACACAAAAAGAGTCAACTATATGCGTTCAAGATTGCCTCACATGGCGCTTCAAGCCAACTAGATAACATATCTAGTTGTGTTAAAAACATTTTTGTGAAGAAAAAATAAGAAGGATTTATACCATCTCCGATATGGAGTGTCACCCGAGGATCGTTATAACCAATGGCCACGTTCGGGAAATATTCCTTCGAGACCTGAAATGAAGGACTAGATTAAGAATCACATGCCAAAAAATGATGAAAATGACAATGAATAACTTACATCAACTACCATCTTATCAATCTCGCAAATGTCAATCTTCTGGACCGATTCATGACGAGCTATTTCACGCAAAACTCCACCATCACCGCCTCCGATTACAAGAACCTAAAAACAGAAGATTCAATTCATACTTAAGGTATAAAATCACCATATGACTAAATGATGAAACTTATGTTATGAATTGAAGTTACATTTTTTGGGTTTAAAATGGAGCATAAGGGAAGATGTGCAATCATTTCTTGATAAGCACACTCATCTCTTTCTGTGAGTTGAATCACACCATCCAAAACAAGAACTTTTCCATATGATGCAGACTGTAAAGAGAAAATATTTCAATGGTAAAATGGAAAGATATAATACGGAAACTCGGACTTAAGGTGGTTTAATTTATTCTTTAGAACAATTGGGCACCTGAAAAACAACTACATTCTGGTAATCAGATTTTCCTTCAAATAAAATATTTTCAACCTTCAATGAATGTGCTTCTCCTGCATGATCAATTGGAAAATACTAGTTTAGTTATAAATATTCAAGAGCATTTTTTGCAGGTTCGTTTTTGTATAATCACAAAGAACAAAACTCAAATCAGATTCAATTACAGCAAAAACAAAGGAAAAAGCATTTTCCTGATATGATACAAAGTCAGTAAAACAATCTGTTCTTAATAAATTAATTCCAGTCAAGAATACACATCAATACGCCTTACCCGGCCACATTGTACTGATCTCCGAAAACCAGCCAGGAATAACAGAAGAGAACCCTTTGGGCAGCTCATCAGCGTCGCCGTTGCTCCCCGCCATTGCTACCGTCTTCTTCTGGTGTTCCTTCTCAATAAGTTGAAAATTTATAGAGACACTTTCCAATTGTCGTGCCTATTTCTTCAACCTCTTGACGGCTGAGCCGACGGAGTTAAGAAAGCTTCAGAAATATACGGTTGGTATGGACGGCAAAACATGTTAAATTTAGAGTGCGATTGATATAGGGTTTTTAGCGTAATAATCTACTTCAAAAAATCATTTACCAAACTAATTCATTTTCATATTAATATCTTAAAATAACTTATTTATCTACAAATATAGGTTACAATTACCGTCAACTCATCAAAAACTCCTATAAATATAATTCAATTATCTCTTGTAGAGTGTTGAATTATATATTATGTTTTTTATGATAGTTTTCCACAAATCAGATTTAATTGTATTTATTTTTTGATGAGATGTGTTATGTATTTGGATATGTTGTAGTCTTATATCACATCAATTATACATTAATGTAGAATTAAAACAGGAACAACAAGAACCATATCATCAATTAATATATCAGATTTATCATTCTTTCTAATCATTTTTCTTTTATATTGATTTTCACATTCATACACAACCATACCTCTATAGAATCACCTCAACTCATTGAATCTGGTGGAGATATATTAGTGCTAAATGATTACAACATGTTATCTTCATAAAAGATTGTAAATAGGTTACTTTGGGGTGTTAATTTGAAAGTGTGTTATTTTGGTAAAACATATTTGTAAGTGAGTTATTCCTAGAAAAAACCCATTTATATAGTAGGAGTGTACTAGGATATATCGAATAAGAGAAAAATATTCCATAAAAAACTTGAATAATAATTTACAATGATCTACATTCTCTATTATAGACTAATTCACTACCAAACTTTCATTTTTCATGGGACAAATATCAACAATTTTAACACATCCCTCAAATCCAATCACATGACAAGTTGAACTTAACAATTCAAATCGATGGATTACCAATCGATCAATTAACCGATTAATCCCAAACTAGGTCACTCATGATTTTTCCGAACTCGTTCCGATATCATGTTAAATTTATAGAGTCGAATCAATTTACGTGAAGAATGTATTCGGATATAACGTATAAGAGGGAGGAGACCACATTCTAAAATATTTGAAGAAATATAAAGTATTTCAACAAAACACACGTTCAATAACTATTTGAGCAGTTGATATTTCAACAAAATATCAACTGCTGGCTGCCAATCTTATACTACACGTGTATGTATCTGAGCCGCTGATTAAATAATAAATATTTATTCATTGATAATGATTTGTGATACTTATTATTTGTTGCAGACTCTTTTGACTAAATAAACTATTTATTGATAAATTTAAAAATCACAACAACCCCATATGATAAAACTCTATAAATCTTGACTTGTGTTCTCCATTTTAAGTGTATTTTCTATGCGTTATGAGAATGTATTTACAAAATAGATTTTTAGAATGTGTTTTCTTAAAAATATGTCATTATGTATTTATGAAGAAAAATAAAAATGCATTCTCACTTTTACATTTTAAATAAAATGGAATTAGGTGTATGTTCTATAACTTTTTAAAAAATGCATTAAATTATGCTGATTTTGGGACATATTAGGTATTTTGGGATTATATTTACCTGATTTTACCAATTCGAAAAATAATTATGCAGAAAATGAAAATTTCAAATAGTGAAATTATCATATCAAAGATTAAGGATTAATATTAACAAAATTATTATCAACATCATTTTCTCCTATTTTATTGAAAGTCAAGTTTAATAATTGAGTTATATAAGATAGATCCAACCGTAGGCCCATTAAGGGTACGCAGGCCCAATACGGAAATCCAATTACTTAACATGTTAATTGCTAATATATATTTAGTCGTATTATATTAAATAGTATTTTAAGACGCAAATAATGTAATTGGAGGGCTATAAACTATGTTAAACGGACACTGCCACGACGTCAAGGGGACTCGTGGACTCGGATTAGTTAAAGAGTCCGACTCGTTAATATTATAATTTATTTTTTAATTAAGATTTCAAATTTAAAAAGATATGTGTGGTTAACATGGTTTATAATTAATAATAAATAAAATTATAATTTATCTAATTATATTATACTATAAAATAAATTATGACCACAAAAATATATGATAATTAATGTTTAAAAGTGGTAAAATATTGAAATAGTTGGTATAAACTATATTATATTTCAATAATATCGATATACCGTTAATTTTTTAATCATTAATGAAATTATATTAATATAAATAAATAATAATTTATTTAAATTAGGCTTATTTTAAAATAAATAATAATAAATTTAAATATAAAAAACGGACTCGTGTCTAACAAGTACCCGAGGAAAGTCGGTGTCTGAAAAGTGTCCGACTCGAATTCAGCGTCCCCGGAGAAGAGTCCGTTTAACATAGGCTATAAAAAGGTCCTAAAGAAACATCATAATAATTAAAAAACAACATAATACCGAATAGTATTGGTATTTTTTCGATAATGCTCGGTACCGGATATTATGGTTAATTTTCGGATTCGATACTAAAAATCAATTAAATATTATTTTTTAAAAAATAAAATAAAATTTGGTACCGATAGATACGAAATTTCAAACCGGAATGAAAACATTGGAGTTTTCGTCTCATTTTCTTATTCCTTTGTATCTTTAAGCGCTAAACATCTCTCTTGCAAATCTTAGCGGATAAAGCTTTTATCTATATTCTCTATATAGATCTTGATGTTTTGTTGTTTTATTATAATACTTATGATTTTGTTTTAAACTATTGAGGGAGATTAAAGGCAATCAGTACAGTCAGGGGAGAAAAATTAGTATGAGAGTGTTAGGCTTAGATTATTTTATATATAACTGTACTATTAATTACTTTTACGAAATAACATTGATATTATTCTGTTTTATGTTTATAACACTGATTTGACAGACAATTTGACAGTTTTATTCTATTTAAAAATAATAAATTGATGGAGAAAATGAACTGTTTTTGTAGTATAACCAATAAATAAAATTTAAGTTAAATTAATATAGAAAATAAGAATTTTAAATTATATAGTATGCCCCAAATTTAATTAATTTGTAAAGTGTTAGACCTATTACGTTAATTTAATAAAGTAAAATGTTTTCATTGATTCGTATAAAATTTAATCCAACATAACGAATATTGTAATGATATCAAATATGATATGTTTTAAAAATATTTAAATATATATATTATAATCAAGATTAATGAAAAAAACTATGTAAAATTTGAAATAAAATATAAAACTTAAACTTAAATGTGTTTTATGATTTCATCATGCAACTTATAAATTACAAATCAATATAAATTACAAATTAACATAAATCCAACACTACACAAATTAATTAAATTTGAGACATATAATTTCAAATTCTTATTTTCCATATTAATTTAGTTTAAATTTTATTTCTTAACTATTCTCCAAAAGTATTTCATCTTTATCATCAATTTATTATTTTTAAATAGGATAAAACTGTCAAATTATCTGACAATCAGTGTTATAAACGTAAAGCAAAATCATGTCAGTGCTATTTGATAATACTAATTATAAGTACAGTTATTTATAAAATAATCTAACTCTGACAGTGTCATAGGAAATGAAATCCCCGTCAGTACACTGCCCCGAAAATGATTCCGTGCAATTTTGAATGGATCAAGTGAAATTTCTAATAAAAGAATACGTTTAATCAATGGAAGAAATAATGTGAATTGGTAAAATTGGTGGAGAAAGTTTTAAATAAATTAAGTGAAATTAAATATTTATATATTATCTTTTTTTATAAATAATGTAATAATTTACATTTTGCGTAGGCTTAATACAATTATTATGTTAATTTTCATGAATGACATTTTCTTTCTCCATTTATTGTTTTTCATCACTCTTCAGTTCTATATTGAAGCGCTGCATTGTTGAACAATAAGTCTTGTATTGTTCAAGTATGATATTCATCATAGGCTACAATTTTTCATGTATTTGAGTTCTTCATTCGTATATTCCACTTCTTTATCGTTTTTAGGGTACGATATTATTTACTAATTGAAAGTCTTTATTGGAATTTTATCGTATTCTTCCTACATGAAAATCATTATCATAATTTTTCCAAATTTGAGTTTAAGATAAAATGTCAATATTGAGTCTTTTAACTTGAATTTCCCGTTTATATATGCTCTTTTTAAGATAGATTTATTGTTCGTATATAAAATTTTATTATTATTGCTTTATTTTAGAAATTATGGATGTAAAGTGCACCAACTGTGTTACTATTATATCTTAATGCACACGATATACAAACTTGATGTATGATTTTTCTATTTGTTTGAATAACTTTAATTTTGTTTCATTTATTATATTAAGATTAATGTATATGCTTTGTACGAGTGTTTTAATCTCAGACGAAATTTCGTCCGAGATGATCGAAATTTTGTTTCTACCCGTGTTCACCGAGATGATCGAAATTCCGATATATTGTTGGTATATCCGGTATATCGACGGTATACCGGTGTACCGGCCAAGACCGGTACAAGATCGGTAAGCCGGTATTCAAACATTGCTTTGTACAGAAACAATCACTTATAAGTTTGTTTTTGGAGAGCTTCTATCAAGCGGTATCATATTTCTATTTTTCTTATTTATTGGTCAAGTTTGTCACATATTTGATTTATGTACAACTAGAAGAAAATAAGAAAAAATTTGTGGATTAGTTTTCAATAATGAATGCAAAATTTAAGATTATTTCTTGATTATAAATTTCCACCATGTATTCACTTTTATTAATATTGTCTTTTTAAAAGAGAGTTTGTATGAAAACTTAAATTGAATCCCTTGAATAAAAAATAATGGAATATAGGAATGTTAATATTATATTTATGATAAGTTATAATTTTGTTGTTTTTTTATATTTTTCCAAATGTAATTTTTTTGGAATACAATTTTTCGAAATGATAAATTGATATTATACAAAAAATTATTTTATTTCTTAATAAAACTTTTAAAGACCATAATGTTGTTTTTACTTCATTAAAAAAGGTGTTCATGTTGAAAAACACACCCAAAGATTTTGTACTTGATCCAAACAATATAATTGTTTGTATGAGAATTATGATCAAACAACAAATGATATGCTTGATATTTTAATTATTTACGATTCTAATTTTTATCAATTCTTATTTTTTCTCAGATCAAAACTATGCATAAGTATGAGAAGTGACAACATGATATGATGATGAAGACGATCCATGCGAAGCAGCATACCTTAGATTTACAACATAAGGTAAAAACATTTACATATCTAAGTTTAATAAAAGTGTATATAATTTTAATTGTTTGTATTTAAAAAAAATTCCATTTCGAAATGTAAATTTGTTTACACTTGAACGTGAAACTCAACAAACATTTAAATTTGACTCGATTTTATTCATTTATACTCATACTTTTAGTCTTTTACTCCATATGGGCCTCATTATAAATATGAAAAGTTGATGATGTATGAAATATTTCTAGTAAGTTATAATTTTGTTTTTTTTTATTTGTGTCCATTGTTATTTTCTTGGCATACAATTTTTCGAAATGATAAATTTATATTATACGAAAAAATTATTTATTTCTCGATAAAGCATTTAAAGACGATCATGAAATTATGAAAGTATTCATGTTGTAAAACACACCCAAAGATTTAGTAATTGATCCAAATAATATTATTATTTGTATGAGATTGATGAAAACAACAAATATTATGCTTGATATTTTAATTATTGGTTGTCCTAATTTTTACTAATTCTTATTTTTTTTCTCATATCAAAAGTGTTCTTTAGTATGAGAACTGACAACTTGATGTGATTATAAAGGTGATGAATGCGAATGAGCAGACATTCACAAGGTAAAAAAAATTATTTATCCAATTTTAATACATTGTATATAACTTTACTTAGGTTGTATTTATTTTTTACCATTTCAAAATGTAAAAAATATGTGAATGAAATTTGTCTGAGTTACCAGCGGAATATAGGAATGATGGTATTATATTTCTCATAAGTTATAATTTTGATGTTTTCTAATTTTCTATTTTTTTCATTGTTATTTTGTTAGCAGAAAATTTATCGAAATGGTAAATTCATATCATATGAAAAAAATATTCAATTTCTTGATGAAGCCGCTGAAAAGACAATGATGGTGTTTTACTTCATGAAATTATGAAGGTGCTCATATTGCAAAACACACCCAAAAATTTAGTACTTCATCCAAAAAATATTATTGCTTGTATCGGATTTATGATCGAATAAGAAATGGTACACTTGATTTTTTAATTATTTATAATCCCTCATTTTTATTAATTTGTTTTTTTCTCATATCAGAATTGTGAAGTATGAGAAGCAAAAACTCTATATGATGATGAAGACGATAAATGCGAAGAAGTTGGCACTAAACAGGTAAAGAGATTTACATATGTAAGTTGTATAATTGATTTAAATATATTTATCTTTTAATAATATGTATGGAATTTTGTAGATTCAAATGTAAGCTGAATAATATTGTTGAAAAAGCTCAAAACATAATCAATGAAATCTCTATCTTGAAATCTGATTCGTTTTGTCTTGTGGTTATCAACATATAAGGAAAGAGATCTTCTAGAGGTTAATTTTATTTTATTTAGTTTTCAAGTTTAATTTTATATTTTCTAATTTGTATTTACTATATTAGGTGAAGAAGCAAATTGTACTTTGGGAGAATGCGCAAAAGAATACAAAGATGAAAGATAAAAAATGGATTAGCGATATGGTTGGTAGTTTTTCGCTAACCATATCTCAATCCATTGCCGACACTGGAAATGAATATGCATTCCTCCGTTATCTTGGATGGGAAGAAGATACATTAAAAAAGACGATTTAACCTCTTAACTTGAGGTTTTACAAGGCAATATCTATTGTTTACTTAAAATTAGTTACTCAACATAGAATCTATCGTAATCAATTTTTTTCAATATGTGGAAGCTAATCCAGGTTTCAAACCATTCGAACGCTATTGCTTGGACTTTTGTTTACGGAAGGTATATTATGAATCACATGCATTACACAATATTTTGTTTGTTATCTCATATTTTTTCATTTCTTTAGATGATTGAAGATGTTCGTTTTAGATGATTGAAAATGGTGTATAGTTGGAAATTTTAGGATCAATGATTGGACCATGCAGATAAAATTGTGCTACTATTGTAGATGATATTGGATGTTATTGTGCATAGATTTTTGATATAGAATAATAATGTTTTGATAAGAAAATGGTTTGAGCTTCATGGAAAAATATTGTTAATTGTCAATTTGTTTGTCGATTAATTTTTGTGTGTGACTTTGTATGATGAGCTATAGAAAGTTGAGAATCTAAGATCATATTGAAATTATTTGAAGCTTCATGACCAGTAATCTATAGATCCACAAGTTTGAGTTCATTAAGAAAAGAGGCTGCGGAAAAAATAAGTAGTAGTCACAATGCCAATTTTAAAATATGATGAAACTCCATAAATATACCAACTCATAACCTTAAATTATGAATAACATAGTACAAAACATTACAAAGACAAAACTTAATTTAGAAATACGTTTTCACAAATCTCATGAGAAATTTTCGGGTGGCTTTGTTTAAATTGTGCACCGATCATGAGACTAAAAGGTCTATTATATTCATCTTGAAATGGACGAATATGCTGATTCAAGACTATCTGAAGATAATTTGAACGTGTTGAAAAGATGAACCAATCTTTGAGAATGGAGCTATTTGATTCCAACTTCAACTTCTTGAGATTCATCCATTTAGTATCATTCACGTTGAACTTGAAATCATGACCCTCGTCTTTATTGTCTAAGATCACGGCCATTGTTCCACATGTTGACATCATTACGAAAAACTCCACTAAAATCATTTGCTCAATCTCATCTTCTCCTCTCATCCCTGATATCACTACTACATTCAAATGTCTAAACCTCATCGGATGATCCATAACTCTCCGAACCCACTTTTCTGAACAACCTCTCTTTACGATTGATCCTTCTTCCAACTACAACTTTCAAATCAATTAGTTAGTACAACAAACAAAACAACCATTAAGATAGCATGAACGAACGAGATAGAAGCCAAACATTAAAAGACTTGGCAAGTCAATTTTCAATAACACCCCTTCACCTTATAAAGCTAATCGATCTCAGTTTCTGAGCAATTCACACAAATCATTAACAATTCATAGGAGAGATAAAAATTTACGTTAACTTATAAACTACATTAATAGGAAAGTAGAGGGGCAAATTCAACACGAATATAACTTACATCAATCCACACTCTCTTGATATCCGGACACTTATGTAATAAAATTGGGATGTAGAAAAGGTTGATGCACGAGTTTGATTCGACACGAACATGAAACTCATGAACATTCCACAAAGTGTAGCCCTCGGTATGAAATTCTGGATCATCCTGAACATCACCATAATTACCATACGCAAAGAGAAGAAATATACACACATTAAATTGAGTACTTACACTGATGTACAAATCTTTCAACATGAAATGTTGAGTTGCTAGACCACTGAGAACTGGTACTCCAAAATCAATACCCTGACTCATATATGTCTCTACATAGAAGTTAAATTTACCAAGTTCAAGCTTTATATCTCTACCCATTTTTTGAAACCGTACACGATTCAAAAATCGGGCATCCATTACACTAATTGGAAGTTCTTCATCACAATCCTTGAAGTGAATCTCCATCGATCGCTCCACATCGTCTGTTGTTAACACAATAGTTTCAATGCTAAAACAAGAGATAAACTTCAAGTATTGCAACGAATTGCAACTAATTAATATTGAATCAGTTAGCTGTTGTGAGATGTAGATATCTTCAAGGGTAAACACTTGCAAATTAGGAAGTGACTTCGGTCGTAACATTGGCAAATTCGGGTTGCAATGCGATAAATGGAGAACTCTCAAATTCTCCGGAAAAACAATTCTTTCATGGAGGACTAGAGGTTGTGATGCTAATGAGAAGTTGAGGTAGATTTCTTCAATGTCAATAAGAGTGACAATCTTGCTTATCCAATCATTAACAAGATCCTCATTACCGGTTGGATTGAAATAAAGTTTGAATCTCCGAACATTTTGGCCTGAATGGCCTGATATAATTTCATTGATGACGACTTTAAGTCGATTATGGCAAGATACACTCTTAGAAAACTCTTCATCAAATGAAAGATCAGGACATAACCTCCATGACTCTTTGAATCTCCTCGAACTTATGGAGATGGCATAGACATGAGTGACAGGCAATAAAGAGAAGATTTTCTCAATAATGTCATCTGGGATCCTGTGGATGAGCTTTACAAAGAAGAAAATAGAGTCACACTTACTACCGATTCAGTAAACACATACAAAGCAAATTTTAGACAAAATAAACTGATATAAACACGAACAAATTTATATGTATTGAACGATGTTCAAAAGTTTTTTTTCATTTATAATAAACACAAACAGCCCCTCTGCAGTTGGGATCAAATAACAGTTGAACAATTAAGTAACCAGAAACTTGATGCCATGTCAAAAAGCTCCTAAAATATGCACAAAAAATAAAGAATCCGATTCCTCATAAAAATAAAATACAAAGTTTAATCCAAAGTAATGTAATGCAGGGAGTGGGGAAGAAGTAGAATACCGAGGACTCGGCTAACTTGAGGAGCATGACCTTTGAAATTCACCCAGTAAAAGGCCGCAAACCGAGTAGAAAATCACAAGCAATTACGAAAAAACCCATCTTTGAGCATGTTAATCTGGGATTTTACCCACGATTTGCAGATCCTAAAAAAACGATTTTTATCGAAAAGTAAAGAAGTAAATTTTGGCCAGGATCTGGGATTTGTACCACAATTTGGAAATTGGAAATCCTAAAGAAACGTTTTTTAAAAAAATATAAGAGTGAAGTTTATGGATTTCACAATTCAAGTTTATTCTTCCCTAACCCTAATTTTGGATAATGCTAATTTGTTACTGATTTTATAATTATACAACTTTAATAATAAATATATTTTTAAAGGCTATTAATAATTTCAAACATAATATCTGAACTATTGAGAAAATGAATGTGATATATGTTTAAAATAATTTAAAAAAGACACCCCAAATATTATATTACACATCTACAAGTTTCAAAATCAATTGCTGTGAATGATAACGATTATTATCTACTTTCCTTAATTAGATAACTTATTTACTTTTTATTTTTTCAAAATTTAGCGTCATTACATCTTTTATGTTTAAAGGGTCAAATTCAAGTTACTAATATGTTTTAAATAGTAAAAATACACTTTAGTCAATTAAATTTTCATCAAAATCAATTATAGTCATTCGATTAAAAAAATCAAATTAAATCTTTATTATTAATTTTTTAAAATGACTAAAATACTCTTAATATCGTATTATTTGGAGTATCCAATTAAACGATATTTTGTGAAACGATTGAAATTTCGCCAAATTTGTAAATTGAACAACTGAATCTAATTTGCACTTTGCATCAATTGAATTTATTTCTTATTTTAAGGTTAGTCAATAAATACTTAAAATGATTTATTTAAGTTAATATTAATATATAATATCAAAATAAGTCATTATTATAATTGAATGTATACTTTATATGCTTTCCTTTAAACTCCAATGAAGAAAATTAGGATATATAAGATTATTAATATATATAAAGATTCAAATAACATTAATTTTTCATAATGGTCCTGAAATTCAGCATTTCGGGCATGTATACTTCCCAACATCTAATACTTTTCAATATTAAAATATTTTCAAAAATTAATTAGAATTATATATTGCATAAAATTAATTAAATATATATTAATTTATCAAATGCATATAATTATCACATGTAATACCATAATTTTATGATAAAATAATACCATCATTTTCATCAGATATATAAAATGCTATTTTTATCCTTATATATTTATTTTCCTATATTTATTTCCATGCTTCATATTTTATCCCAATAATAATAATCTCTAGAATATATGAAAAAACAAGTTTTTTACAAATTTGAAATATAATAAAACTTTTTTGATATGGTATTTTTGTTAAAAAAATTTAGGCAAATATATTTCTAAAATGGTTATCAAATATATTTTATATTTCTAATGTTCATGTTATTTATGTTTGAATGAATTCAATAGTTCTTTACCGAAAAACACTAATTTGTACATTATTAATACTTTTAACATAGCTTACTTAACATATCAATAGTTCAACTTGCAATGTTTCCTTGATTTTCTCAAATTATCTCCTTTGTGAAACTCTTTATCTCCGGCATTGTTTTAAATTTCTGGTATACCGGAAATTTCGGGTGTACCGGTTTTGACCGATATTTTGGCAAAATACTTACCGGTACAGTTTTTTCGGGTCCGGTAGGGTTTTACGGGTCGAGTCGGGTTTATATTAAAAATATAAAATATTCTATAATTTATTTTAATATTCTGGTACGAATCCAATATACCCGAAACGTATCTGGTATACCGATGCAATTACCTTGTCCGATATAACGGCCCGTAACGGTATTTAAAACATTGATCTCAAGTCATCAATCTCTTTAATTGTACTTGCAGGATATTCGGGCAGAGGGATTTACCGCTACAGCATTGCTGCAGCAGGTCTTGAGGATCCAATAAAGCCACCTGTTAGCATCTTATATGATAAGCTTCTAATCAATGGGCAATTTGTAAATGAAGTATCAGGAACTATATGGATCAATTGCTTTGACACATTTGATGCTGCGATTCCATATAAGATGAGAGAATACAGTCTAAAGAATTACCTGAAAGTGAAAGCAGTTGTTACTGCTCTCAAAAACCCTACCTGGTTATAAGTTTCTGGTTCTGTACTTGTAATTGGCTGTACAACAGTTTATATGGTTTAGTAAACACAATAAATAGTGGATATTTGAAGAAATTACGGCATTTCAAGCAAAGTGCTTACCAGTTCCTGAAACGGTTTTTGATATGCCAAATGATCTTCCTGACAAAAAGATGTGGCAACAAATTATAGAATCTGAGATCTGAGAAATGGGTACCTGCCAAAATGCATCATTAGTCACCTTGATCAACTGGCCCTGATCAACTGAGGCTATGGCAGCATTTCAATCCCCGCATTCTAGCTTGAACCATATCATCATTCGTTACCCAGTGGCAGTTAAGCATGTGATTACCATACCACATGGAAAAGAGCAAGGGTGTCTATATAGGGCTTAATACAAAAACATACTGTATCTATCATTACACATACACGGNATAGTGGATATTTGAAGAAATTACGGCATTTCAAGCAAAGTGCTTACCAGTTCCTGAAACGGTTTTTGATATGCCAAATGATCTTCCTGACAAAAAGATGTGGCAACAAATTATAGAATCTGAGATCTGAGAAATGGGTACCTGCCAAAATGCATCATTAGTCACCTTGATCAACTGGCCCTGATCAACTGAGGCTATGGCAGCATTTCAATCCCCGCATTCTAGCTTGAACCATATCATCATTCGTTACCCAGTGGCAGTTAAGCATGTGATTACCATACCACATGGAAAAGAGCAAGGGTGTCTATATAGGGCTTAATACAAAAACATACTGTATCTATCATTACATCTAACAAATTACTTATACACGTGCTAGATTATAACAAGAATGGACTCACTTACATTGTGAGAATCTTTAACGAGCCCAAAAGAAAAATCATAGAACAGAGTGCTGTAGTAATATATTAAAAAGTGTACCTGATGTCCTGACAAATAGATTTGCTAGAGAGCCAAAATGACAGGATACTAAATCATCTCAAGACAACTATGTAATATATGAAGCAAAAGACATTTTATGCACAGAGATTAAAGTTTTAGGACTAAACACCGCTTGTACTGATCCT
Source organism: Utricularia reniformis (assembly GCA_009725065.1). NCBI lineage: Eukaryota > Viridiplantae > Streptophyta > Magnoliopsida > Lamiales > Lentibulariaceae > Utricularia > Utricularia reniformis. The sequence goes on along the minus strand of RWGZ01001261.1, from coordinate 18,826 downwards.
CATTTTTTTCCTCTTTTTCTTATCAGGAGTTTCATGGACTTGCGTTTTCATACCATAAGTTTTCAGCTGGAAGTTTTCAAATGCCTCTGAGATAGCTTCCACCTGCATCATATTACAGGTAAATGATTTCAAAAAAAGACAAAGGAATGAGCAATTGATAGTTTTCTCACAAGGTCAGGCTTCTTGGAGTATACTCTAACGATCATGTCTTGGTAAGATGCAGGCAGCAGGTGACTAACCAGATCATCTTTTACTTTGAATTTCTCATTGCTATCGTAATCCTGAGAATGCAAGAGTTCAGAATCATGCTGAGTTTGAGAATAAACATTTCAACATATACGGATTTAGTACCTTGAAAAAGCTGATGCTGGTGATGTTAAAAAGGCAAACATGGAAGCAGATGGAAAGGCAAAGAGTGTAAGATGAATAAATTTTACAAGTTGGGAGATGCGTCTATTTAGTTAAGCTACCTTTCAAGAGGATTGTTCCTTCCACTCGTCAGATCAATTGTAACATTGCTCACAGCTACATCCTCATCCTTTAATGTAGGGTGATTAGAGTTCTGAAAGATAAACTTACATTAGGAACATTCTTCTAACAATGAGGTCAACTTGAAAGTCTCTTGGAGTAAAGCGATGAACCTGTGAACAAACTATATCTTGTGCAGTGACCTTTTTGAAGTACTCCAGATTGTCCTTTGGAACTGCAAACTCGTTGCAGAACTGCAGAATTTTTTTTGATAAAACTGATTCTATAAATGGGAAGAAAGATCAAACCAGCTAAATTACCTGGTAAAGATCTCTTCTTCGAATACGAAGGACTAGATCTCGGGATTCTTTAAGGTCGTCACAGGTAGATGTTTCGATTGTCTTCAAAACTGTGTCATCCAACTGCACTTTATGAAAAATATGGACAGTTAAATTGTGTTTGGCTACAGTAACAGAATAAATTGTTTGAGATAGAACACTGAGTTTTCCTCGGACCTTCCAGAATAACGCAGGGTCATCAATAAAGGATGAAATGGAAAGAAAATCATTTGCCTTTGTCATGGCATCAACAAACATAAGTTCTATTGCCTGAAAGATTCATTTTTTAATACAAGTCATAAGTAACTTTACCACATGACAATAGCTGCTAACTCTAAACACAAAAAGATATAAAGAAGTAGGCACCTTTACTTTCGCATGCATGTAAACTGTGCGATGCAAATCAGCCCGAGTAGCAAACAATTTGTATATCGTGAGATCTGATACATATTTAACAGAGTCAGAGTATAAAATCTGTTACCATATATATAAACAGAAAAGCTGATAGTGCAGAATATACTAACACTCTTTTGCTCGATAGCATAATTCATCATCTATGACTCTCATGGTTTCCAACACCCTGCGAGAGAAAAAGCAACATGAACCATACATCGTTCAGACCAGTGGCCTGGTTTATTAAAAAAGGCCTATAAAACTAATGTACACCTCGGAAACTGAAAACTGCAGCCAAGGCCACAAGCCCTTGAGTCACGGGTAATGTAATCAAATCTGCAGAATGATTAATGTTATCATTGAACATATGTATAATGCTGGCATGAGTAACAAAGTGATATGAGATGAAAGAAATACTTGTCAACATCGATTCCATTGCGCCCATTAGCAACAATGTCATACAGGAAAAGCTTTTCCTTGAAACTCTAAAAGCAAAGAATGGCGTGTGGTAAAATCCTTTTTTACAGGATACATCTCTAACAGAATAAATGGTATCATTCACATGGCACTACTTACTTTAGAAGCACCATTCTCCGAGGCAATTATCATTTCCTTAGAGTGATAGAATAATAAATAAGTGCAGGATTTGAAAGAAAAATCACAATTCAGTTGTTTATAGAAGTAAAGCTGGCATACATAACACACAAGAATGACATTTGAATTTTCCTACTAGTCATACCTTCACTTTCTTCAGATTTTCAGAAAAAATATCGATATTATGCTCATCTACGACATAATCTATCATCTTCAGGGACATTTCTTCATGAGACCTGCATATTTGTTTCTTAAAACATTCAGTAAAAATAAATGAAAAAAATAAACCAAACCTTAGCATATAGAAAAATATAAAAGATCACCATTTCAAACCGTTACAAACTTGAGGTATAAATTCACGCTCAAAAGTGTGGCTAAATGGACCATGGCCAAAGTCATGAAGAAGACCTTCGAAAGGGAAAAAGGTGAGCTAAAGACAGACCATCTTGCATGCATATGCAGTAACTACTACTTTAATAGTCTTGTTTACCTGCAAGTTTCACATTTTGTACATCAAAACTATCAATATCAAGCTCCAATCCCTAAAGAACAACATTGAAGATCATTATCCTCAGGCTCGTTATTCATAATAAAGGTGATCAAACAATCATATTGTACTTGATAGTTTTTCAGTCTGTTAATAGCTTCACTAGCTAACCAGTACACCCCAATCGAATGCTCAAACCGGGAATGCACAGCACCAGGATAGACCATATATGTGAAACCTATAGGTAGTTAATTTTAACAGATACGCAGTCAACTTAATCAATGCATCATTTACAGAGTGCAAAATTTCAAACTCACCTAGCTGCTTCAGATCTCTAAGCCTGCAATAAATTTTAAAAAGGCTATAAGGAACTAAATAGAAGAAATCAAAAAAAGGAGATTATAAAAATTCTATTTGCCTCTGAAACTGCTCGGTGTCAACGAACTTTAGAGAGAGCTGCACAATGAGGGCGGTGAGGGAAAGTTAGTGTCCACCTTAAAATAACCAAACCACAAAATAAAACAACTAATAACATTATCTTCCACACGTTTAAGCTAACTTGAATTAGGCTAGCTAGTCAACACACAAATGAATTCGCAGACACACTATTCTGCGTGCTAGGACTCTGCTTCTAGCATCCCAAGTTTGAAGTCCTACCGCTCACGTCGGAAAAAAGAAAAGCGTTAAATATTAGAATAGAGCATATCAAGAGAAGCATATTCCGCCGATTCCTAAACCGACAATACTAGAAGATTCGCTTATACTTGAAAATCCATAATACGACGTAAAAAACAACATACCATCAACGAAAACAGAAAAACACAAGTATTCCGAAAAAAAATCGGAGGAACAAAGAAAGTCTAGCTTCAATCACCACGAGTTTCATCAAAAAACGTCTAAAAAAAACAAACAATTTCCAGATAAGGTCCTCTAAGTAGAAGCGATAAGATAACCACCATCAACCATGTAGAGCAAACTGAAACTCTTTAAGAAAACGAAATATAAACGAAGAGAGTATCAGAAATTACAGTATCGAGATAGATGTTGCCGTGAACATTATCCAGTATGTGTTTCAAGGAACTTCGAGAGTCTCCAGCGACACTCCTGGTCCGATACTCCGCCACGCAACCATCATCCCCCATACCTGGAAAAAAACTCCTCGAAAGAAGGCGACAAAGTTCTCGTCTCAGGAAACCAGAGAAAGTGAAGATTTCTCTGACAGGAAGATAGCGAAAAGCAGATAAAGATGATGTCGTAAGTGTAACCGAGGAAATCGGTTGGAATGCTGTGAAACGAGGAGTCGTGGAGTTTTTATATTGGAAGAGTATATGCTTTGGAGGGAGGCAATGCATATACAGCACTTCAGAGTCCCCCATTCGCATAACATTGCGCGTGTATATCACGCTCTCATTACACACCCACAATGTAGGTCGAGTCCTCATCACCATGGCGACGGGCGGTACCCACGCGCCACCACGGAAGAAGAATACTTAAGGGAAAGCAAGGGCTACTGTACGGGTCACTGTTTTGTAGAGAAATTAATTTGCATCTTCGGTTTTCCCGGATAATCTGCTGCTGAATGATATGGCTTGATACTCTTAACAAAATCTGCATCTGAGAAGGACAACAGAGTATTGCTTCCGATCTAAAGTTCGCCGTCTCCTCCAGACTCCGGAACCTGAGAAAAAAGCGAAATCGCGAAAGTTAGGAAGGGTAAAAAATATGTGGTCTAGTATTTTGCGCATCGCCATTATCTCTGCGAAACGAGTTCTGGAAAACCGCAAGGAAATCGAAAATTAGGAGAAAGCTTTCCGATGAGAAGGAAGAAGATCATTCGTTTCTTAATTTGAATTTGTGTTATGCGTCACAGGAGGCTCCTCCTATAAATAGAAGAAATGAGAGCGGTGGCGGTTGGCGATCAAAGCCATCGTCTATATTCACCATATATGGAAAGTAGACGTTAGCAGTAACGGTAATCTTAGATAAACTGACCAATCTACCTTCGTTCTAGTTTCCGCCTTTTCAAATCATTCAAGTATATAAATAACANCAAGGTCAATTCGACTTGAGGGGGAGTGTAGAAATATTGTCTCACATCGGTTGTGGAAATAGAAATCTTCTAGTTTATAAGGAAAGTGATATCATAAGTAATCAGTTGACCTAACCTTTTAAATATTATTCATTTATCTTATGCATCGGACTACACCAACACTCTTACGGTCGATTGAATTCTAAATTTCCACAGAAAACATACAGCTTTTTAGGCATGTAATGGATGTCTATCACACTGATATGATTATTTATTATGTAAAAGGTGGTTTGCTAAGAGGTTTCTTCATCCGGACATTGTTGCCCCATATGATTACCTATTTATTTGGGATGAGGATATTGGAGTTGAGCATTTTGATGCGGAAAAGTAAGTATGTTTCCATTAACAACAGGAGTAATAGACCCTTAATGGATTTCAAACTTCAGGTATATCAAACTTGTGAGGAAATACAGTTTAGAAATTTCGCAGCCAGCTATAGACATCGGACAGAGTGCATGGACGATAACATGGAGAAAGGGGGATGTCGAAGTCCACAGGTACATAATTCACCTTAATGCTTGGAAAGATTGATCCAGAGAGAAATTCTCTTAATCTTACGTCATTTTAATGCTATGAGAATCAAACGTAAATGAAGAAAGTTAGAAAACATAACATTTAGCGTGGAAACCCAAAATTGGGAAAAAACACGTGACTGATAGATATCGATGAGAATTCACGAGAAGAATAGGGAGCATTATGTTATGCTTTTTGTTTGATTACAATTTAGCTAACAATATATATCTATATATTATTTGATATATATAACTAACAAAATATGCACTGTATCTTTTCTTATATGTAGATAACAAGATATTTTATATCTTATTCTATATATTTTGTGGATCAATCAAGGATAGAATATTTTCCTTTTGACAATCTCGAGTCTCATTCAAAGTCTAATCTGATTGTTATCAAATATACCCATCACAATCGTCCGATTGATATCATTGTTGGTCGATCGGACCGATCAAGTCGATCGACATCACATCTTGAAGTTAAGTTTTCCCAGTCGATCTTCCACACTGATCGATATTAGTCCTTCGATTATCACCCGACCTCAATTTTTAACACTGAAAATACATTCATTGCCTCCTTGAGTTTAACTCAAACCTTATAATTTTGCTTTCATTCATTTGTCTTGTGACATGAAGGGACACAGAAGAGAAGCCAGGCTGGTGTCACAGTCCTATTTTACCTCCATGTGCAGGGTAATTAATATCAAATCCTTTGGTTTTATTTCTTCATCACACTACACATATGATTCTGATTCTTCTTATAGCTTTGTTGAGATTATGGCTCCCGTTTTTTCTCGAGATGCATGGCGCTGCGTTTGGCATCTTATTCAGGTTTAAAATAACGACATTTCACCATTTTTTTCTCATCACGAGCTTATACTTTCCTCTCAGAATGACTTGGTTCATGGATGGGGTCTAGACTTTGCTTTACACAAATGTGTACAGGTATTTTCACATGGTTTTTTTCGAGAATAAATATTCGGTTGTGAAAATAGAAATGTTATAGTTTATAATGAATTGATCTATATCGATTTAGACAAAAACTATGGTAGAAAAGCGCAACGGACTTAGGTGACAAAATAGATCGATCTATAACTCAAGAAGTACTGAGTCTATTGAAACAAGTGTAAACCGGATTAAGATGGTGAGAAGTTTGTGATAATAAAATGTTCACAACCTAGTTTATAAGAGGATTGATATCATAATAATCGGTTTGCCTAATGTTTTTATTGTAATTAACTTCTTTTATGAATTGTACTACTTTCGACCCATTAAATCTTGTACAGTTTTAAGCGATTTGGCAATTGAAAAAACGAGTGGATGCCAATTTAATTTGTGTTGTGGATATGCAACAGCCTGCTCATGAAAAGATTGGAGTAATAGATGATCAATGGATTGTCCACCAACGCCTTTCCTCACTAGGAAACCAGGTGAACTATACAAACAAACTCGTACTTTTCATTACATCACAAGATTATGTATTACAATTTGGCATTGCAGGGTCAAGCAACAAATGGACAAGCTCCATGGGAAGGGGTATTTTGCTCTAACAAACATAACATAGGCTAGGAGTATTTAGTTTTGATCGAAGTGTAATAAAATTGATGTATTCAGGTGTTGCAGAGGTGCAAGGACGAATGGAAAATGTTTGGATCGCGAATGGAGGATGCTGAAAGAGATTACTTCCGAGGAGTTAACACTTGAAATATTGAATTTATCTATACATATGATTGATTAGGTTTATAAGATTTATAAATATCATCAATAATGATTTGATCAAATCTTTTAAATATGTATCATTCTTTCTTTAATCTCATTCGTTCATGTTCTCATATCGTAATTATAACTATAATTTATAATTTTAACATACTATCAGAATTGGTTTAGATTATTTCAATTCATAAGTCAAATTTTATGATTCAACATAAAAACTAAAATTGATTCACATTCATATAAGAGTATGAATGTGATTGATTAAATTTATAAGAGTATGAAATATCATCAAATAATAACATGATGAAGTATTTAAAATGTGTGATCTTCTCCATTTAATCTCATTTTTTTATTCTTTCACATCATATTTTATAATTTCAACTTGAAATTCCATGAAATCCTAGTAAAAACACCCCACTATTGATGATAATCACAACTTCACACCATTATATTTGTTATCTATAGGGGTGTTAATTTAGTAAATACCGAATCGAATCGAATTTCAATCATCGAATATCGAATAAATAAAAAATTTAGCTACCTAATCGAATTTTGTCAGTTCGGTTCGGTAAATACCGATTTTTTTTGGTTCGTTTCGGTGTATACCGAAATACCGAATTTTCCGAAATTCAATTAATTAAATAAAAAATATTAGTTTTAAATTAAATAAATATTAAATTCGGTATTTGTAAATTATGAAATATCAAACTTTTTTACCGAACACAGAAATGACCGAAATTTAAAAACTGAATACCGAATCGATTTCGTAATTTGGTTTCGGTTCGGTAAAAATATTTCAGTAGAAGTTTAGGTATTCGATTTATACCCAATAGTAAAAACCCCTAATTATCTATATAAGCAATGATGTTTCTTTGTGGGTTTATTTGATTCAGAACTCCGGTATCTGGAAACGACAACCCTTAATCTGAAACCCAATCATCGACTGCCACACTGCCTAAAACGCGATTCCGCGTGTCGCGTTTCTAAGTTAGCTTTATCATCTACAAATACCCACAACAAAATAGAGGGAAAAACCAGTCTTTTGAAACAGAGATACCCAATTTTTCTCTGGTAAAAGTGATGGGGTTACCTATTTTTCCAAGTCCAGTAGACGGGGTTTTCCCTTTCATCGTAATCAACACAGCTATGTCTGTGGCTATTGTGAAGAATAAGCTTCGATATGTACTTCAATTTCTTATTAGGGATTTGAATCAGCAATTCGAGGATGATGATGAGTCCGGTGCCAGAAGGGTACTAATCACGCGATACGGTTCTTTAAACGGGAATGAGTGCCGGCGTAAGTGTTTTCTGATGATGGAGTGTTGCCTGTGCTTGTGTAAATTTGAAGGTGATGAGGAAGTAAGCGAGCTTTCTTGCCGGCATTTCTTCCATAAAAATTGCTTGCAAAAATGGTTTGATAATCAACACTTATCTTGCCCTCTTTGCCGTTCTATCAATTAGAGATGTGATTTTTTCTTTTTTGTGTTGAAAAAGTGTGTAATAATGAGGCAAAAGATTAAGGTTGTAGTCCTAAGGAAATTAGGAAGAAAGAGAGGATATTCCTACAGAGCGTTTGTTATTCTTTTCACTCAAAAGATGGAAAACTATTCGATGAATTTGATATGTCGGTGTTTCTTCTTGTCTTCGAGGGAAAGTTAAAAATTCCTCATCGAGTTTAGGTTTAGGGATCAAATAAGATTTGACATACAAAATCTAAAATTGGGAAAAATAATATGACAAATAAACAATTCACGGAGAATATGTTATCTCATTAATTGATTATAATTATGTTTATGAAACATATTATTTATAGAATATTTCTATCAATTAATTAACAATATTCTCTTTCAATATATTTAGTAGATTATAAGGAACGAATTTTCTCTCTGACAATCTCAAATTTCGATCTAAGTCTAATTCTACCATTATCAAATAGATTCGTCAAAATTATCCGATCGATATCATTAATTGATCTAGGAGACCGTTGAACCTATCAATATCTCTTTATGTTAGGTTTCTCTTGTTAATCTTTCACGCACACCAATCAGAAATTGTATTTATAATATTTGCTATTTATAAAGTCCGGATTATGTTGTGTTTAATTCTCCTTCAATTATACTCCATGTCCATGGACCCACTATTTATAAAGTCTGGGGAAATTGGGTAAATAGCCCTCTACAATATTTTAGTTGATGAAATGACATGTTTTGATAAATAATTAGTTAAATAGCCTGGGTTTGAAAAGTATTGGCGTTATAACCTGTGTTTCTGTATTTCAATAAAAAATAAACAAATAATTTCCGTATTACACATATATATATTAATTAAAAAAATATAATAAATTAATTATGATATATAAAATAATGTTTAATATCGATACAAAATTTTGTACCGATTTGCCCCGGTACGAATATTAATTTTTTATGGGCTTCGATAAAATATCAATAAAATATTATATTGGGCGACACATGAAGTACCAGGTATCAACGGATACATCGGTCATACTATACAAATCGTGACATATGTTTTCATACNTTAGATTATTTCAATTCATAAGTCAAATTTTATGATTCAATATAAAAACTAAAATTGATTCACATTCATATAAGAGTATGAATGTGATTGATTAAATTTATAAGAGTATGAAATATCATCAAATAATAACATGATGAAGTATTTAAAATGTGTGATCTTCTCCATTTAATCTCATTTTTTTATTCTTTCACATCATATTTTATAATTTCAACTTGAAATTCCATGAAATCCTAGTAAAAACACCCCACTATTGATGATAATCACAACTTCACACCATTATATTTGTTATCTATAGGGGTGTTAATTTAGTAAATACCGAATCGAATCGAATTTCAATTATCGAATATCGAATAAATAAAAAATTTAGCTACCTAATCGAATTTTGTCAGTTCGGTTCGGTAAATACCGATTTTTTTTGGTTCGTTTCGGTGTATACCGAAATACCGAATTTTCCGAAATTCAATTAATTAAATAAAAAATATTAGTTTTAAATTAAATAAATATTAAATTCGGTATTTGTAAATTACGAAATATCAAACTTTTTTACCGAACACAGAAATGACCGAAATTTAAAAACTGAATACCGAATCGATTTCATAATTTGGTATCGGTTCGTTAAAAATATTTGAGTATAAGATTAGGTATTCGATTTATACCCAATAGTAAAAACCCCTAATTATCTATATAAGCAATGATGCTTCTTTGTGGGTTTATTTGATTCAGAACTCCGGTATCTGGAAACGACAACCCTTAATCTGAAACCCAATCATCGACTGCCACACTGCCTAAAACGCGATTCCGCGTGTCGCGTTTCTAAGTTAGCTTTATCATCTACAAATACCCACAACAAAATAGAGGGAAAAACCAGTCTTTTGAAACAGAGATACCCAATTTTTCTCTGATAAAAGTGATGGGGTTACCTATTTTTCCAAGTCCAGTAGATGGGGTTTTCCCTTTCATCGTAATCAACACAGTTATGTCTGTGGCTATTGTGAAGAATAAGCTTCGATCTGTACTTCAATTTCTTATTAGGGATTTGAATCAGCAATTCGAGGATGATGATGAGTCCGGTGCCAGAAGGGTACTAATCACGGGATACGGTTCTTTAAACGGGAATGAGTGCCGGCGTAAGTGTTTTCCGATGATGGAGTGTTGCCTGTGCTTGTGTAAATTTGAAGGTGAAGAGGAAGTAAGCGAGCTTTCTTGCCGGCATTTCTTCCATAAAAATTGCTTGCAAAAATGGTTTGATAATCAACACTTATCTTGCCCTCTTTGCCGTTCTATCAATTAGAGATGTGATTTTTTTCTTTTTTGTGTTGAAAAAGTGTGTAATAATGAGGCAAAAAGATTAATGTTTTAGTATAACATGGTGAGACTAATTTTAATATAAAATTATTATTGATTATAAGAATTAATAAATTTTATTATTGATATAAATTACTGAAGATCCTATTATAATTTTATGACTTTTCATTAAAGATAATTTATAATTTTATAAATGATTTGTTAATAAAATAAGATAACTTATGGATATATTATATAGTACTCCTAAAAAATTATAAAATTAATAATTCCAAAACTTAATAAAGTAGACTAATATTATATTCCAAAATTTGGAATTGGAGAATAATATTCAACTAGAATTAGATATTTTCATATGAATGTTTACTAATTAAAATAAATTATAATTTTAATCATTTATTTTATATAAAATGAAAATATACATCTAAATTAAAAAAGTTGAGAGAGAAACATTCAAATTATTAAGTATTAAAAATATTTAAATTTATACTAATTGATGTAATAATTTTTTCTAATACCCCAACCACTTTGGCTATAGGTACATTTAACGAGAAAAATAAATAAATTATATTTAATTAATTTTAATCAAATATACTTTTACTGTTATATTGTTAAAAAAAGTTTGTGTAAGTGACAAAAGATAATTAACGGATAAAATCATGTTAAAAGCAAATGATATTGACTCTGACAATGTTATGGATTTAAAAAAACTCGGATGTTCCTGACGCTTGTTATTCTTATCTTGTTGAATGAATACGATAAGAAATAAATGTAAATAAAGAAATCTAGAAAATAAGATTTAACATAGAAAATCTAAAATTGGGAAAAATAATATGACAAATAAACATGTCACAGAGAATATGTTACGTCATTAATTGATTACAATTATGTTTATGAAACATATTATTTATATAGTCCATATTATGATTTACATTATGAAGATTTCTATCAATTAATCAACAATATTCTCTTTTAATATATTACAAGGAAATAATTTTGGTATTTCGTTATTGGTACCAAAATACCAAAATTAAAGCACTTAAAAAACAATCATGAACATCTAATGTATCTCTTGTAATTAGAAAAATATCTTAAAAAGACAATGATTGAGTCATTGATCATATTGTTGTATACATATAATATAACAAATTTCAATTCTTCAAGTTTATACTCGTGTAGAATGTTATGAAAGTTTTGAAATCAAATACAAAATTAATTATTATAAAATAAATGAGAAATTAAGAGTTTATTCATATAAAATCTAAATTATCATTCTCAAACTTATATTACTCGTATTGATATTCATCAATATCATAATAAGAATGTAGTTCACGAAACCAATCTTTAATGTATATAAATATCTAACATTTTTCGAACTAAAAAACTTTTATAAAAATCAAATAGTTTGAGAAACCTCATACAAATGACATTTTAATAAGTCAATATATCAAAATTCGATATCAATAAATGAAGGAATCATGACTCAAATAAAAATTTTAAAATATATAAATATTATATAAACTAATTTGGTAATTCCGTATATACCAAACCAAATTTTATAATTTCATAAAAATAAATATCAAACTAAATTTCAAATAACGAATACCAAATAATGACATAACAAAATTTCGATATTGTATTTAAAATTAAAGAGTCTTTGCTCATCCCAAGTTTCAAAACAGTTAGCTCAAAATACACAATTCCCAATTTTGTACTCAGTTGTCTTGTTCATGACCAAATCTTCATTGCTTTTCATCGTTTTGTATAGCTGCAACCAGTTTCTCTACATCTTCATCTTTAGCCGCTTTCTCCCCTCTCCAGTACTTAATCCTTTTCACAGCTCTTGATGCCTGTAATTCATCCCTTAGTCATTCATTCACACAAACTCCGTTATTTCTGTTATGTTCTTACCTCCTTTTCCCAGTTTGTTCTGTACACAATCCAGAATAGAATCACTGTCTGAACTATCGTTCCTGCTACCATCCCATACCATATTCCCTGCAAAGTTCAAATCATTGAGCTTATATACGTACACATTCAGGGAATCAGAGAGTGTCAGTATAGCCTAGTCAATAAAAAATAAAATTAGGCTAAGCCAATTACTTATGAATTATGATATCACTCCCTTATAAACCAGAATATTTCTATTTCCACGATCAACGAGTATTCACTCTCAAATCGAACTAATCTTAGTACGGTTCAATATGCTCGGTAGTACTCGAATCAGCTCAATACACTTTTCTACTATAGTTTTTTTTGTCTAAACCAGTATAGACCAACCCGAAACCGACTCTAAACATCTGATACTATGTAGAAATTCAGGATTCAAAATGTGGAGAGAATGTCCCTATAGTCTAATATATAAGAGAAATGAATTACATTCCAAAAATTAGGTCAAATCAATTAATTATAATATCACTCCCCTTATAAATTAGAAAATTTCCAATTTCCGACCAATATGGGATAGTATGAACTTACTTTAGCGCCCATGTTGAGAGCATACCCCATAACCAAACCAAGAGGAACACCAAATACATAGTAGCACACAATGTTGACGTAAGCGATCAACGATTGCCATCCCGCTCCGATCGCAACCCCTGTGATCAACTATTTCATTACTTGAGTTCCAATGAGCATAACAAGTGACAAAAGTACCTGAAAGAGCTGGTTGGATACTGTTGACTACAATGGAGAATGCTAGCAATGGAGTTAGATCGTAAACAATTGCTTTAACGTCATCGGCATCGGCGAATAAAGACGGATATTGATTCTTGAATATGAGGAGGAATATTGAGAAGATAAGGCCGACTAAGAATGCCCATATCACCATTACTACAACTGAGAATTTAGCTGTTCTTGGATGAGATGCTCCTAGTTCATTTGAAACTCTTACACTGCATATTACAACACATAATTTGGCTGCTTTAAGTCAATGAAAAACAGAAGCTTTTATAAATGTAATTGTTACCTAATTGCAGCATTGAATCCAACTGCAATCATGTTCATGAATCCCAGTATGTTTGTGCTGCAAAAGATGATGAATATTTGTTTAATGAATCATTTGCAGAGATGCAAAGAAGGGTAAATTTTTACTAACCAGACAGATAAAGCAGCAACGGCTACTTCTGCGTTCTTCAAGTATCCAGCTAACAGAGTCAACGCCATGAAATACCATGTCTCTAAGCTGTAATGCAAATGGTAAATAATTTTGGTGTTTACAGAGCAGAACATGAATGAGAATGAGAATGAGAATGAGAATGAGAATGAGAATGAGAATGAGTTACCACATCATGACAGCAGATGCAAGAGAAAGCTTAACAAATCCCCATATATTTTGTACTGCTCTCAAGGTAAATCCTGGCCAAGCTTTACCGCAGGTTCCGGTGAAAATGTAAATCACTTGGGCTATAACGATGAACCACCAAGAAGCGTCGAGGACAGCAGCGCCGCCGGCTAACCCCCAGCCGAGTTTAAACATAAAAAGCCAGCTGAAAAGTATGTGCAAAGCTAGAGCAGAAGCAGAGATCCAAGCCATAGCCATTATCTTGCTCTGAGCCTGTAAAAACTTAGCCGTCGGAAAATTCAAGGCGTAGGCGAATAGCTGAGGGATCATCCATAACGCCAATTTTCCGGCGATTAGAGAAATGCTCTGCTTTTGGCCGATTAATAACAAAAAGGGTAATGCGAAAATGTAGAGTAACATCATGATTAATGCAGTTCCGAGGAGAATAATCCACGATCTCTGCAAATAAACGCCCAGCATATCAAGCTGTCCGGCGCCAAACGCTTGCCCGCAGAGAGTTTCCACCGCGCTTCCCATTCCCAACTGCGAAAGTCGCAAATCTAGGTCAAATTGTAACATAAAGAACAAAGAGAATCACTCGATTCGAAGAATACCATGACGCCCAGAGATAAACCAGCGATGACGGAGTTCTCGATTGAGAATGCGGATAGCTCGAGTGTACCCACATGGCCGGCGAACGTCTGCGTTGAAGCACCAAGCGTATACTGGCAAAGCGAAGTGAAAATGGCTGGTCCAGCTAAGTACCATAGCTTCCCCGATTCCTCCTTAAACGCAGATAAAAGGCCAGTAAAATTCTCGATCGGAGGGATATCGTCTTCTCCGGCAAAAAAAGACGAGAAAAAGGAAAAGTTTGACAGCCGGTGCAAGGAAGTCAACGGTACTACAAGCTCCGGTATATCATCATCTTCTTCTTCTTCTTCTTCTTCTTCCTGCACAAGAAGCGGCTCTCTGGTTTCACAGTTGACTTCCTCCATTGATAGACACCCAACCCAAGTTCTCAAAATGAAAGCTTCAGCAGATTTTAAGCAGAATAAACAACGTGAATCTTGAATATTCAACAACAGTACATAGATTGACTGGCGAATTTTCTTTTAAAGCGAGATGGATGGGATTTGGGAAACTGACAATTATATAAAAGATGAGTCTTTTTTTTATGTTTAGCAAGAAGGGAGCTTAACAACCAAAAAAACACACGTGCCCACCTAATTCCGACCGTCGTTATTCACAGCAAAAATGTTCACACCGCCGACTTCTAAGTATGAACAGCCTTTAACCCAACCACCTACCCTTCCTGCCAATTGGTCAAATCCTCAAACTTTAGGAACTGCAACCCAAATTTGGTTTGGACAAAGGGCAGTTAAATAATAAACTGTTTTTAACTATTTCAATATGTGAATAATAAATTAGAATTTATTATTAAAATAAAAAATTAGAATGTATAATTAGAATATATCCAATATTATAGGTCCACAAATTGAATGAATGATAATTTATTTATAATGTAAGAATAATTATATTCATTAATTATTAATATAAAATTATAATTTTAAATATGAAAATAACATTTTTAAATATAAAATAGATTAATAGCATTTTTAAAAAATATATAACAAAAAAATGTTGAACACCAAACAAAATAATTAAATATGTAAACTCTAAATTAAAAGAAAAAGAAATCAATATTGTAAAAAAAATAAAGATTTGTTTTTTGAAAAATAAGTATTAAATCTAATTATACATTATAGTTGAATAATCAAAATATATTATCAATCATAATTTATATTAAGAATTTAAAATAGATATTTTTATGTTTCAAAATAGATTATACTATATGCACATTGCCTAAATAAATGTGATTTTTAGTTTATTAAAGAATAACTACAAAAATGTGTTATTTTTGTCATAAATCATACTGAAATTGTAGTTGTGTGATGATTTGTTCATTTAAATTTATAAGTATACTATTATTTATTTTCAATCTACTTTATATGCTTTTAATTAGCAATATGATCATAAAATAAATATCTTAATCTCATTGGCTAATGACTAATACTTATACTAATTAATGATTAACTGTTAATTTGATCTACCAAATTTATTGCCTAACCATGATATTAATTATCAAATGTCAATTAATATTATTATATTATTTAAAATGCATAGGGAAAACAAGCAGAGTGGGCCCAGCTCAGTACATAATCTGGAAAAGGAGACAAGGCCTTCTGACTTTTGGCCCATTATTAAATAATCGATTTAGCTGAGACACGTGTTTCTAAATTACCAACATGTTACATGTGTCACATTTTATATTAACCGCTTTGTTCTACATAATATTTGTTATGTAACAAATACATAACAAATATTTGTTATGGGATAAATTTAACAAATTTGATTCTTTAAATTTTACAAAATATTTCAGTATTCAGATTTTGATTTTTTTAACTATTTATCACCCAAATTTATAAAATTTGACAAACTGTATCATCATAGTTTGGAAATTTTATTAATCGATTAAATTTGATATTCAAAATTTATAAAAATCTATAAATTTCATTTTATGTGAAAATTTAAATTGACAAAATTTAAAAATATTGGAAGATCAATTTTGTCATATACACTAGAATTTAATAATTAAATTTGCTAAACTATAAAATGAAGATTTGTTTATATTTAGTTCATAAATATTATAATTATAAAATTTAGAATAATAAATTTATCAAATCAATATACAACCATTTTTTAGTATAGTCCATAAAATATAATTGTTAAAAATGTAGAATTTGTTGGACCTACAAATTAATGAATGTTACACGGGCGATTTCTTTGACTATTTTAAAAACTTAAAGTAAACGGGCGATTTCTTTGACTATTTGATGAATGTTAATTATTAAATAGACTATTGTCACGATTGATGAAATCAACATAGACTATTACCATTGATGTAAAAAACAAATATTCAAATAAAATCATTAATATTGTCCCGGTTCTAGTCTTAAAATTCCAAAGATTAGAAAAAATGTGGCTCCAGATATTTAAATTAGTATAAAAACGATGATCCAAAAATTTGTAAATTGTATGCAAAATCTTGAAAGGTTAAAACCGTTCAAAAATATCCGTCAAGTGAATAATAGTAATCTTTCATTTTTTTCATATGAATGGTTTTAACAATTTATGTTTTCAAAATTTAGAAATATAGTCATTATATCATTTCAAGTTTAAAGGGTCAAATACAAACTATGAAATATTTAAAATATTAACGAGAATATAGTCAAATATAAACCGTTTTAGAATTTCAGGGGTTAAACATGTAATTCTTAAACTTTGAGTGAATGTTTTTTACAACTTAAAAAAGTTAGGGGTCAATAGCACTTATTATATAAATTTCGGGAACTTTGTATGCAATTTACAAACATTTGAGATACCGTTTTTACACTATTTCAAAGTTCGGGGGCAACGGACAAAAACACTCATAAATATTATAATATTATTTACTCGTAAACGGGTTAGAATAGATTCGTTAGAATTTTTAAGGTTTGATGATTCGAAAGAAAAGCTCAGACTTGAACCTTTTCTAAATCTGCTAAAAAAATCATGAAACAGTTCGATTCGTTTATACTCTTAATTGTAATATAGTAGTGCTCCAAATAGCATCATCAAAATATAATTCTTACTTTGCAGAAGTAGAAAGCTCTTGTTCAAATGGGGATTCCTTAAAAGAAATAATACTAACTCAGAATTTAATGAGGGGATAGAATGTTTTTTATCATATTAAAAAAATTAAAGTAAAATCAATTATTAATTGAGTGGGATTTATAATTGCTCCATAATGTTTAAAATAGTGTAAAGACGGTGCCCATAAAGTTTGTAAATTGCATACAAAACCTCCGAAGTTGATATAATGTGTACGGTTGACCTCCAAACTTTTAAATATTGTAAACACCGTACCCTCAAAGTTTGAAAATTGTGTGATTGATCATTTAACTTCCGAAACCGTTTATATTTGAGCCTTATGCTCGTTCATATTTTAAATGTACGATAGTTTTTATTTGACTCATTAACCTTGAAAAGATGTTATCACTATGTCTCCAAATTTTGAAAATTTTAAAATAACGCATAAATGATCAAAATCACTTATATGAAAAAAGACGAAAACCGTTATTATTCACTCGATGGTCATTTTTGAACGGTTTTGAAACTTCGGGGGTTTCTCACGTAATTTACAAACTTTGGGGGTATCGCCTTTACACTATTTTAAACATTATGGGTCGTGAAGACAATTTTCTCATTATTAATTACACCACTTTTCTTATAAAGTAAAGATTTTTAGTTCCATATATTTACTCTCAAATTTTATCAGCAAAATCTTAAAATATGAAAATTATATATGTTAAGGATCAAATTTACCAAAAATTACAAAATTTGATATGTGATTATAAATATGCAATTCTTAAATTTTAGAAGTTACATAAAATACATAAACGTGTTAATTTTGCATGATAACTGCTAAGCAATTATCAACTTTCCTGTAGAAAAGTTTAGTGTATTTCCCCATCGGAGAATCTACATGAAACTCAGCCAAAGCATCATCACAATCGTTGCTCAAGGCGGCGCTAAGATGCGACGCTACAGTCCCTTTGTCGTTAGACTGAATCGCATCCAAACTCGTCTGCAAATCATCAACGATCCGATCAAAACCTTCGATACAAGTTCCCATTACCGAGTCTTGGCTCATTGAATCCATCGTTGACAGAGCAGGCTGAAGCACGTTAACCTTTTGCTGAATCCGTTGTCCCAATTCAAGCGTCGATTTCACGGAGTTAACGGAAGCTTCGTCCAAACTTGTGGCGCCGTTCACCATTCTGGTGCAGAGGCGCTTGTAGGTGGCGGTGCGGCAGAACGGATTAACTCCGGCGAAACTCCGAGCTTCATTTGCACCTAATAGAAAAATAAAAACTAAGACAATTGCAGCTAATCTTCCTTCCATATCAGTTTCTTTTCGTTCAACAGGAATCAAGAATCACAGACATAGAAAAAGATCGTTTCTTTGTTGAAATATATATAAATAAATGCGACCCAACTTTACAAATT
>RWGZ01001260.1:65394-201213 GCA_009725065.1 Utricularia reniformis | reverse complement strand
GAGAAGGAACCAAAGTGATACCAGCATCAGCTTCGGTTGTTCTCTTGACTATTCCTATTAACAAAATGATAAAATGAACAAAACCTGGCCGCAGCAGTTTCTTGCCTTCTGCAACCTACGGTAACAAGATCTCAACCAGATTTGGAATCTTTGGGGCATGAAAATGAAAATGAAAATCAATTTTTGTCCAACGTAGTCGAAGGTCAAATTTGAACCCGTAATATATTTCAGTTTGGACAGGGGAGCTTCGCAACGGTAAGAAGCTTCGACTCTTAAGTTTAGAAAAACTCAATTTATGTTTTTTCATTTTAGAAAAACCGATTTAGGTTTTCTAATCTTGGAAAAATGCGATTTCGATTTTTCGGTTTTAGGATATGACCGCTCCGATACCATTTGTCACGATCTTCGTAGATCGTGACCGAGAAGAAGAACAAGAGGAGTAGAAATGGGGAACGAAATAGATGGACGAATTGTCCGATTTGACCCTAAAATTTTCCCAACAAGGGAAAAATTTTTTCATAGCATTTTTAGAGTCTTTGTTAAACTTTTTTAGCATTTTTTTCTAAAAGTTATTGTATTGTAACACTGGGTGAAAAATTTGCATAACAATGTCAGAATTATCTTATTTCAATTATAACATTACTTTTTCTGACATTATTGTTTAGTCACTGACATATTTCAATTGACAAATATAACACTGATTTCTGACTGTAACATACATTTATTTTGTACTATTTAATTATAATATAAGAATATATTAATTTAGGTTATTTTAAATATATAAAATACTTTTATGAATGTACAAGTAATGTTTATATATAGTACAATATCAATCTAAATTTATTTTTTTGGTACCACATAATATTGTGTAGTCTATTTTTCGTATATTTTTAGGGTTCAACCCTAAAAAACTAATGAAAAATATATATTTTTTAAAAAATAAAATAGAATTTGATATCGGATATGGTCAATCGGGGAGAGGCTAATATCGAACGATATAGAAGAACAACCGGAACACCTAAAATGAAAACGAGAACGTTGATCACATGGATCACAATCGATCGAACGATTGTGATAGTCTATTTGATATCGATCGGAATAGTATAGATAGATCGATGGGACTGATCAACTTCATGTTAGGTTTTTCCGGTCGCCATTCCATACCGATCAACATTAATCCCTCAACCGACTGACCATAACAAGTATTCTAGACTAAGTGTATTTGATATACATAATTGATTATCTCAACCGATTGAATCATTCGATTACCATCCAACCTTTATTCCTAAAAAATAATTTGTCTAAGCATATAAGACTCATTGCTCGTTATGCCATCAATACATGCTAAAAATTTTAATCTCATTTACTATGCAGATTTAATCCATAATGTAATATATAATATATTTTATATATTTAAACTAATCAAAACTTAATATATTTGCTATATTATAATAAAATATTAAAAGTTAAAGGTCTGGGTAATGTCAGTGTGACAAGTGCTATATTTGTGAAAAAAAATTTATTAGTGATATAAAATAAAAATTTTAAATTTCAGTGTTTTTAAATAATTAATTTTTTTCGGACGTTGGTATGCCCGACAATAACTTCTTGTAACACTGACATCTTTTTTCTTTTCATTATAGGACTGATGTTGACGTTTTTATAATTAAAATTAATTAATATTAACAAATAAAATCTTATTTTAAAAATAGATATTTATGAAAATATTTAATACATGATTAAAGTTATTTAAATCTAAAAAGGCATATTTGAATTTTGTTTTTCTTTTTAATAAAAATGACAAAATTAGATATGAATGAAAAATTAAATCTTATTCTATAACGTTAAAGAAAAATTATATATAATATTTAATTTTGTATATAACCTATATAATTTATTAACATAAAAAATAATATTTCATTTTACTGTTTTTATTAACATGGAAAATAAAATTAATATATAATTTGATATTATTCTAAAAAATTGATCGAAAATTTGTTGATGTTCTAAAATTTGATCATATTTTCGATTCAAGTTAGAGTAAAACTCAAACCTTAACAAATATCGATTCATAATTATCCATTTTAAGATTATGCTTTTATTGTTAATATAAATTAATTTTAATTATATTTTCATAATTATTCATTTTTAGATTATGATTTCTTTTGTTAGTATAAATTGATTTTAATTACTTGAAACGTCACCATCAATGCCATAAACAAAAATATAAAATTGTAACTGTCATGTTATTAAAACTTTTAAATTGTGTACTATAAAAGGTATAATAACTCCCTGACAATACTACTATGCCAAAAAACTCGAGTTTTTTGTTAAATCTAAGAGTGTCAGAAAGTTTTAATTTGTACTCTAATATTGCTTTTATAATAAATTTAGTAATGACACTGACATCTCAAAACTTTATAACTATAGCACTGATGATGTAGTAATGACGTTGATATAATATCATATTTTATTTTAATAATTAAAAATCAATTTCTACGTATATAAAAACCCACCTTCTTCTCATCTCTTCTCTTTACTTTGAATAAATTCCAGTTTTCGGTTACCTCTAAGAAAAAACTGTATATGCATCCTCCTTCTACTGATAAATTCTACATACACTCATCATTACACCATATACATATTCTCGTCTTGAAATACAACAAATCCTCGCCTTTTCTTCAATAAATAAAATACAAGTTGAAATTTACTTTACCTTTAGTTATTCGTCGGAAATCAAATTTTTTGGGTAAGAATTCATTTCATCTTCGTCGGAGCTAAAACAAACATCGAGAACTCCAGTAGGGCTTTAGAGAATTTATAGCCGTTTCTTGTATCAGATTGCATATTTCTACTTTTTCCTATTTGGGTGTCTGTTGGAATTCAATAACATATTCAGAAAAGAAAAGAAATGAGGAAGATTGAAAACTCCAGTGTAAATTGACAGTGAAAAACACAGTAATAGAAAAAAAGCAAAAAAACCTTGAAGTTTTGTCTGTACATTAAATGAACATATCGATGCATATTGTGCACCAATACTACATTGATGAAGTAAAATGATTCAATGACAAAAAAACACAAATAAAAAGTTAATGTTATTTTGTTAACTAAAAGTGACTGCCTAGAAAGGGTAGGCTCAAACACATCTAAGGCTGTTAAAGTCTTTGTTTTAGGTTTTCAACTTCACTTGAAAAGCCTCTCTCTCAGTTTCAACTCAACCAACCCATAAATGTTGCTTAAAAAATTTTTGAATTATGGTAGTTGTGGTATTTTGGAATATCGTAAAACTCCCACTATTTTAATGGATAAAGATAAATCAACACTTGAATTAAGTTTTCACATATTAGTTAATCCAAAACTCTCATAGTTGGAGGTAGTTGATTAGGTACGAACTGATTTGATTCAGGAAAAATCTACAGATAATTCAATAAATTCGAATTGCAGCACTAAGGAAAAGTGTTAGAATTACCGTTGTCTAATTCATTGGGTCAATTTGTAGGGCTATGAAAAATTATGTAAATGGGCTTTTGACCCAAATTGTTGTTAACAGTTGTGTAGGATTTGAAGGAATAAAATTTCAATCTCAAAAACAAAACCAACCGTTGACCATTTTCTCTTCATTTTGCCAGCCCTCTTTTTGCTTACATTTCCGCCACGCCGGAGGTCTCATAGCCGGACAAATGGCTACGAAATCACCGTCTAAATCGAATATATGATTTCTCATAATGCTGCCGGTGCTGCAGAAGCTGCACCTCCATCGATGAATCCTCCACCACCGCCACCACAATAATGGTGTTAATATTACAAATATTTATTATTATATTTACAAATATTTATTATTATATTTATAATAATAAATATAAAACTGTTTCTATTAATAAACACAATAATGGCTAATTTTATGAATTTAAATTCGAGAAAATTGCATAATTAACCCCCCAACTTACGAGTTGTATAAAGAGTATGTAGTCCAATTTACGAAATTACAAGAATGACACCTAAAGTTATTAATACCGTTTGTTTTTTACCTCTGACATTTAGCATCCGGTTTTCCGTAACTTGAAAACCGTTTGAAAACTCATCACAATATACACAAATAGGACCTGTTTGAAAAATTATATAAAAATTACCATTGATATTCGACAATTGTGCATGAAATATTAAAAATTTACGAGTTTATTAAAATGTCAATCATAAACGGTATTGGAAATTTGATGTGTTTTATTTGCATTTAATTGAAGTTTGAGGGCTATAAATACATATTTTTTATCAAAAAATATATCGTATTTGTAATTTCGTAACTTGGAGGACATACCATTTACACAGCCCGTAAATTGAGGAGTCATAGGCAAACATCACTAATTTAAATTCATAGTCAAAGTGGTATTAAGTTAACATGGTTAAATAAACATGTTTACATGTTTATCATAATTTTACCATTTTGATACCTAAAGTTTTATGATTGTTTCTCAAAGTTTTTCAATTTTAACAATTGTGATTCTCGATTAAAATCAAATTTTGTGAACCGATTTTATCACTTTAAGAATAGATCTGATTGCCAAATATTGCAATTTCAAAAGATAAAATTTGCTAAAACTTTAAAATTTGATGAGAAAATATGACATTACAAACTATATAAATTATGGGAACTAAATTTCCTAAAACTATGAAAGTTTGTAAACATGCGCCATTTTCTCATTTTTATTTGGATGATTAAGTTAATAATTTTCCAAGGCATAACTCACAAAATAAAGTGAATATGATATCGATTCGGATGAGTCTAGCTTGATTTGTAGTTTTCGTTCATATTATAATTTGAATAGAAATTTTTTTTTTTGAATATTATTCATATTTCTAAATTTATTGATATTCATTTTTGTTTATGTGTTCGTATTCATATTCATTTATCTATGTATCTTTTAGTTTTGATTTCTTAATTGAATCAGTTATTAATGTTATTACACAAATAATATATAATATTCAAATTCGAATATTTACAAATATGTTCGTATTCATTCAATTTTTATTAGAGATTGTTATATTGTTCTACAATTGTTATATTTTTACTTAAATGAACAAATAAAAACACACACGAATTGAATATTAATTAAGAGTGGCATCAATGTGATTAGATTTTAATTATAATATTTTTAAAATTTAATAATAATAAATAGTTGGTGGGGTTGGTGAGATCGCCCGATACCCACCCCACGGTGGGTCCACATTCTCTTAAGGTTTACGGTAACAGTGGAGAAATTTGGGCGGAAATACACGTTTCTCCGCCGTATATATGGTCATGTCAATATCCATTATTACATGGGTATTGAATTTCCTCCGCGTATATACACTCCGCGGACAAGGGTTTGGATGCCCCTTATCCGTGGAAATCACAATTTTTTTTAATTTATTTAATAAATATGTATTAAATATTAATTGTATTTATTTGATAATTAAATTAATAATTTTATTTAAGATTCAATAATCGTATCGGTTCTGAATCACGTATCGGTTCGGATCAATATGAGTGGTACGATCAGTGTACCGACCGGTATCCAAATTTTATTTTTTAAAAATTAATATTTAATTAGTTTTTTTGGGTTAGACCTGAAAAACTCGGAAATCGACCCTAATATCCGGTATCGAGCGGTACGAAAAAAATATGGATACCGATCAAAATTTTAAATACGAATACAATCGAAACGAAAATAAAGAATAATATAAATTAATAAATAATAATTAAACGACAAGATCATCGAAATAATTAGAATGGTCACTATTTCTCGCATTACTAGAAATAATAAATAAAATTGATGAGATAGAAAAATAAAATAAAATTTGGAGAGATGAGATGATGTGGATGAAATAGAAATAAAAAATGATGTGGATAAGTGAGAATTTTTAGAAGTAGAAAGAGAATATGATGTGGATGTGAAAAAATAATGATGTGTAGAAAGATTTATACGACGGAAATGGTTTTGGGCGTGGACAATGTTACAGATAGTCTAATATTGACATTTACAATGACTAAAATACCCCTCTATACTGTCAATTTTCAAAACCGATATATATCACGTGGTTGACTTGAATACACCTACTCAAAGCGCTTAAATCACACTTGTTGATCTTTACAATTTCTCAATTCCCATGTTTATAGACTAGACGACACGACGCCGTTTCACTGCTTTCTGATATATCCTAATTGCTTGAAGAATGTGAGAAATGGGTAACAGAAGAAAATTTAAAAAATGGCGGATTTCGGAAACGAAGCTTCCCGATCGATAAACTGTGAGAGAAAGCGGCCTCGATAGCCATGGAACAGAGAGATTCCGAAGAGCGTGGTGTTCACATGTGTCGATGCAATATAAAAATTGAAGAGGTGAAAAATCCAAAAAACCCACTCCACCGACCCGCATCGCCTCAGTATATTTAGATAGGATAAATATCAGTTTTGATCTCTCAAATTGTCTTCAAAATCAATTTTAGTCCCTCAATTCAAAAAAAATTAAATTAAATCTTTTAAATTTGATATATTATCAATTTTAGTCCAAAATTACTAAAATATCCTTAATTTCAAATAAATATAATAATTATATTTAACTTAAGTTCAACATTTATAAACCAATGTTTTACCTATCGAAATTTTTGGCTCTATGCTAAAAATAATTTTCGATAAAACAAATGAAATTTTATCGAAATTTTGGACTAAAATTCAAAAAGAAAATGTATGTGAACGTTCGTGAACAATATGTGTTTGGCTCGTATGTGATTGTGTTCGCTCGTTTCAAATAAAATATAAACATTGCTCTAACATTATTTTTTGTTCGTTTATAAGTTGAACGAATACAAATATTTTCGTAAACAAATTTGAACGTTCGTGAACAAATATATTATTTAAATTAATTTTTATATTAATAAATTATTATAATATTTAAGTTTAAATATATTTACAAAACTTTTTGATGTTTTTAATGATGCAGTCTTCTTCTTTGTTTTGTGAAAGATAATTACTTAATAATTTTTTTAAGTACATTTATTTTTTTACGATTTTGTTTGTAAAACAACAAACAAATAGTACAGACATGTTGGAACAAATCGTACGAACAATGTTCGAACAAGTTATTCGAACGAATATGAATATTCACTTAATAATTTGAACAATGTTCGTGAACAATATTTTCACATTCGAATAAATATGAACGAACATGAACATGTTCGAATAAAAATATGAACGAAAATGAACACAACGAGTCCGGTTCGATCGGATCGAATAATAATCCTACACACAAATTTGAGTTTTGAATATTTGGTCGGAAATTGTCACAAAATTTCATTCGTTTTACCGAAAATTTATTTTTAGTATAGAATAAAAAATTTTCATAGTTAAAACATATGTTTATAAATGTTGAACCTTAATTTAAATCTAATTATTATACTTATTTGAAATTAAAGGTATTTTAGTAATTTTAGACTAAAATTGATAATATATCAAATTTGAAGGACTTAATTTGATTTTTTTTTAATTGAGAGACCAAAATTGATTTTGGAGCAAATTTGAGGAAGTAAAACGGATATTTTTCCTATTTAGATACATAATTATCATCAGGTTATTAAATTGCAATATTAAGCTATAAACCTGTAAATAAATAAATGATGAATTTATTATAAGAGTTATTAAATATTAATTCAAGTTATAAACTTTATTATGTACAATAATAAAATTCAGCTAAAAATCTATCAAATCATTTATTTAATGAACTTATATGTTTAACTTGTCTCACATTTGTTATGAAAATTTGATAAATTATAAGAGTAGGGAATATCATCGTATAATTATTTGTTCAAATCTTTAAAATGTGTAATCATTTAACTTTAAGATCTCATCCGATCACAATCTCCCATGATAATTTAAACTAAATTCTATAAGTTAAACAAGATATCATAGATTGCTCGATTCATTTCAAATTTCACAAGTCCGAATATGTTAGATGATTGGACTTGAGACGGAGTGTTTAATTTATCTCACATTAGTTATGAAAATTGTAGAAATTATGTTTATACGGGTCAAGTTTGTCATTACATAATGACTTGTACAAGGGGTGATGTTTGCCTACGGCCCCCCAACTTACGGAGTGTGTAAAGGACATGTCATCTAAGTTACAAAATTACAAATATGGTACACTTTTTGATCAAAAATATGTATTTATAGCCCTCAAACTTCAATTAAATGCAAATAAGACACCTCAAGTTTCCAATACCGTTTATGATTGACACTTTAATGAACTAGTAAATTTTTAATATTTCATACACAATTGTCGAATATCAAGGGTAATTTTTGTATAATTTTTCAAACGGGTCTTATTTTTGACAATTAAGATGAGTTTTCAAACGGTTTTCAACTTACGTAAAACTGGGTGCTAAATGTTAGGGGTAAAAAACAAACGATATTGATAACTTTAGGTATCATTCTTGCAATTTCGTAAGTTGGAAGGCATACCCTTTACACAGCTCGTAAGTTGGAGGGCTAATTATGCAATTTTCTCCTTGTACAAGTCTAATAAATGTATGTTCTCCCCCAATTACGTTCTCTCGTGTTAATTTCGATCAGATTATATAATTTCAATACTATCCACGGATCAAACTGTTCAACCCAAACCAATTGAACTAGATATGAAAACATTGATGTTCAATAGTCAAGTTTGAAAGCATGCATAATTATAAAGCGACATTCAATCATCTTCGATCGAAGAGGATATGCATCGGGTTTGAAAAAACGAACTTAACTTAGAAATTTGTGTATCATCGTATTGCACCAAGAAGATTGGCACCATCAAGTAGTGCTCCTTCTAAATCCTGTGTAATAAACAACAAATTTATCATTCTCCTTTACCACACCGTTTAACGGTAATTTAACCAACCGAAACAAATATAACGAGAAACCATTTATTCATGTTCAAGACTATTGCATAATTCGAATAAATAGTTAAAGTCGATTACCGTTTAACCGATTAACATGTTAAATTTGTACGTTTTACAGTTTTCGGGTAGAATGCATAGAAAAACTTACTGTTTCACGAAGATTGACATGGCGTAGATAAGCCCTTTGTAGATTTGCAACTTTCAGATTTGCATTGGTTAGTTTGGCACCCTGCAAAAAGAGCAAAAACATATATAGACAATGGTTTTTGGAGCTTAATCTGAATCCCAACAAAATAAGCTAAAAAGATGCACATAGAACATTTTCTAGCTATGCAACCCGTAGAAACAACCCGAGACATCTATCCAGGGGCTCCGGTCGAACCAGCATTTTTTAGAAAAAAAGGGGTCACTTGTAACTACCCGTCTCCCATTTACACGATATTGTCTGCTTTAGAAAAAAGACTAGCCCTAATGACTCTCCCCTAATCCTCACGGACTTACTTTTTCCCAAGACATAAATTTCTCAATGGGTCACCCAACCTGCCTCTACTCCAAAGTAAGCACAATTTACTTTTCGGTTCCATTGGGATCCTTACCACTTTGGTGCAATGGTGAATGAATCGTTATACTTATCATATGATCATTCCCCGTCTATAGACGACGTTGAGATTTACATAAGGTGCCTCACACCCCCGATGGGTCTTAGAGTTACCCCGACACAAACACCACCCGAACCTTTTGGCTAACGGTTAACTAACACAATTTTCTAGTATGGTATACTACTGACACTAGTATTTCAAGCAAGTCTTGGTCAGAAAAACACCATTAAACTGAAAATTTAAAGCAATCCCATAAGCCAAGTGAGCAAATAATTCAACAATGGAATGCATTTGGGCTGCAGAAATTCAACCTTTAGATTAGCGCCTTCAAGATTTGCTCCTTCTAAGTTTGCATTTGTAAGATCAGCAGTCTGAAAAATAGTTTCAATACATATTAAAAACCCTCAGAAGAACAGATGAATCCTCAGTTTTTCATTGCTAAAGCTCAAAAAGATAACGTTAAGCTCTCATCAAGTACATAAGCTGAACCTGAAGATGTGCGGTACGAAGATCTGCCCCGCAGAAGCTGCAGTCGACCAAGCAAGCATCTACGATTAATGAAAAAACGAGTTATATTGAGAAACGAGACAAACTTAAATAAAATTGGTGTATGAGATCTACCAAGCTTTATTTACCCTGTAAATTTGCACTCTGAAGATTGGCACCAGCTAAGAGAGCTCCACGAAGATTAGCTCCAGTAAATTCACATCTTTGATGCATAAAATAAAAATGATTAACAATGCAAATAAAATCTAGCGAATCTCGAGAAGCAAAAAAAAAGCCTCACTCTCTTAAAGTGGCATTATGAAATATGGAAGCTTCAGCATCTGCATCCTGCCTCAAATAAGAGTGCAATGATGAGATGAATGATAACGGATTATCTTGAATCTAAAATATGAAGTACCTTAAATTTTGCACATTGAAGATTTGCACGTGAGAAGAATACATTCTTTAGGCACGCATAACTGAAGTCAACAAATGATAAATCCTGCATTTTTATGATAAAATTGTAGAAATTTAGAATTCAATGGACCGGAAGAGTGTTCATGTAGCACAATCCATAAGAGAAGTGAATAACATTGAAAAGGCTACGCCAAGAAAATTACTCCCCTTATAAACTAGACTATTTATATTTCCACAACCGAGCTGAGACAATATTTCAACATAAATGTATATAGCAATGAATCATGAAAAGATGATGCAGCTAAAATCGGATGACGGTTTAGAATAAAGATAAATAATACCAGTTTAGAAAGATCAAGGCCAGATAAATTGACTCCTCAAAATCTGACCCTCTCGGACTGAATGCACTTAATGATATCGACACGGCTTAGTTCAGATTCCATCTTTTCTTCATCCTTCTTTTTATTGATGCATGATTTAATGTCATCCATTAATCCCTGAAGTTAAACAGCAGCCAGGTTAAATTAAAGGACTGAGCACAATAATAATTGTTTTTTATGCTTTTTGGTAGCATTAGAGAAATCGTGAAGGAGTAAGGAGAAATTTAAGAAGTAAATCATCAAAATGGTAGCTCACGAGAAGCTGGTAATACTCAGCTTCACGCAGAAGCTCCGGATACTGAGATTCCTCTAAGTTAGGAATTATACCATCACGCAACCAATTCAAAATATGCCGAAAATGTTTTCCATCTCTATCAACAAAAACATATCCCTGCAACAGCATAAACATGAGCGTGTTACAAAAAATGGATGATCACAATACAATATCACATCAATACATGTTGAAATAATAGAGTCTGGTAGAAATTACGACGGGAGAGCATGAACAAATGAGATTAACGAGAGGAAGTCACACATTTAAAAGACTTGATCAAGCCATTATGTGATGGCATTCCTCACCCATATAAACCTAATCAATCCTACTTCTCTAACCAATGTGGGACAAATTCAACACTCCCCCTCAAGTCCACCATAAGGTTTGGACTTGTGAATTGAAATGAACCCAACCAGCTCCGATATCATTTTGAATTATAGAGTCCAGACGAAATTACGGCGGAGAGCGTGAGCGAACGGGATTAAGGGTAGGAAACCACACATTTAAAAGACTTTATCAAGTCATTATATGATGGTATTTCTCACCCATATAAACCTAATAAATCCCACATCTCTAACCAATGTGCGACAAATTCAACAATACAAGTTGTTCTTTTACGTTTTCAGCAACTAATGTCAGGAGAAAATAAACTATAGTAACCCTAAGAAATAGAAAATCTAATCACATAAATGTCAATCACCCCTTCAAAAGAATGAAGAATCATATAAATCTCAGTTTTTTGTTGTGTACATTGGAGATGATTACTTCAAGAAATTGAAGGCATGGTAAATCACAGGTTTTATTCATCACATGTGTAAAAACCTTTTCTGGATCTTGATGAACTGTATGACGGCCGCTGAACATTGCAGCAAGCATTGAATCTGGTTCACGTTGAGTCAAGGTATCAGCCGTTGTGCAAAATTTCTTGCCTCCTTAAAAAAAATCGTTTAAAAGCTCAATTACTGGATCAATACGCAGTATTCTAAGGGACATTAAAAATCAACAAAACAACAGATCATGAAATCATATACAGTCCTCAAATAGAGTATAATCTAGCGTCAGTTGCCCTATCTGCCGCAAATAAACATCATTCTATAATATGCATATAAAGATAAAGTGAAATAGAAATAATCACCGATGTTAAGATAAACAATGCCTGCGTCCATCTCCGGCGTCGTGATCTTTCAGCGGTATGTATGACAGCGGATGGCAGTAGAGTAAACGACATCGTTTTAGATTTTCATCATTTATTGTATAACAGTCGCATCTGCCAAAGAAAATACGTCAATGGACATTTAATTGGATAATGATATAATCAATTTTTAAAAATAGTAATTCATTTGACCCAATATTTCAGTATTTCATTAAGCTCATATAACAAGCTAAATTACGGGTAAAGATTCAATTTGATCATAGTTTCATGTTGGGTTATTATGTGATCCGAATAATTCGTGTTTAAAATATATTCGACTCATATATGATCATGTTTGTTCGTTCGAATATAAATATTAAATTTGTTCGAACATTTTTTCATGTTCGTTTATAATTTGAACAAATATGAATATTTATGTGAACAAATATGAACGTTCGTTAATAGAAAATAAGTGGCAATCGGCATCTAATTAAATAATGATGTAATCAATTCTTAAAAATGGTAATTGGTTTGACACCAATATTTCATTAAGCCCATATAAAAAGCTAAATTACGGGTAAAGATTCAATTTGATCTTAGTTTCATGTAGGGTTATTATGCGATCTGAATAATTCGGGTTTAAAATATGTTCGACTCGTATATGATCTTATTTGTTTGTTCGAATATAAATATGAACTTTGTTCAAACATTTTTTCATGTTCGTTTATAATTTGAACGAATATTAACATTTTCGTGAATAAATATAAACGTTGGTGAATAGATATATTATTTTATTTATACTTAATATAAATATATTATTAAATATTAGAATTAAAAAAAGTATAATGTATCTTATTTCACATTATCTTTTTATATTTTCTTATATTTTTATAGAAGTATGAGTATTATAATGTTTTCCCCTTATTTTCTTCTAAATATGAAATTATATTATTTGAATTTTCAATTTTTAATATAAAAAATCAATTTTGGTATTTCAATATTAAATAAGAATTTTAATACATCGTTCGAACAAGTTATTTGAACAAACATAAACATTCATATAAGGATTTGAACAATGTTTGAACATTAATTCTCTTTCGAATAAAATATGAATAAATATGAGTATATTCGAATAAAAATATAAACAAATATGAGTTTGATTCGTTCGAATTGATAACAACCTTAGTTTCATTGTTTGGATAATTTTAACCTATAAAATTTTATGAGTAACAACTTTGTATGAAAATGCAAAATTGATCTTTATACTTATTATGTTTGGCAATATAAATCTCCAAATTTTGTTGGTATGATATTTTTAAATATTGGCAAATGAGATCCTCAGTCAATATAAATTTTGAAAAACAATTTTGTAACTTAGAGATATCATTTATTAAATGCTACAAATTTAAAAGATCAAATTAACCATAACATTAAATTTTGGCATTACAAATTATAAGATTAAATTTGCGAAATTGTAAAAGTTTGAGAATCTATGAGATCAATTTGCCAAAACTTTATCAATTGCTAACTATGTTAATGGATAAGATAAATCAACACATCTATTTATATCAGATTCATATAATAAATATAATATCAAATAAAAGTTTATGATAAAAAATTCAAAATATATCATTAATCAATTCATATGAAGTATAAATTATGAATCCTAAACCTCAAACCTAAAACACTAATCTAACAACATCTATTTGGATGAGATTCTAATTACAATAGGGTTGTTATTCGATCCGAACGCACCGTGTTCATCTTCGTTCATATTTTATTCGAATGTGAAAATATGTTCGAACATTGTTCAAATTATTAAGTGAATGTTCATGTTCGTTTGAATAGCTTGTTCGAACATTTTTCGTACGATTTGTTCGAAAATGTTTGTACTACTTGTGCGAAATTCATCCAAATGATTCTTCATATTCTAGCTCATCCCAATTTTCTGTAGAAATTGGTTCATCATAAAAAACAATAACCTCATCTAAAGGGTTCAGTAACGTTGATGAACCCTCGTCTTGTTCCATATTTGACATTTTGAGAGTTTTGTAGAATATCAAATGTCTTCTCTTTTCAGTTTTTTGAATCAAATGAAGAGTTTAGAAGTGATTCATAGCCACCGTTAGAGTAAATGAGTAAAAATTAGAGTTTTGTAAATGTTTTTAAACTTAAATACTATAATAATAAAAATTAATTTAAATAATATATTTGTTCACGAAAATATTCATGTTCGTTCAAATTATAAACGAACAAAAAATAATGTTCAAACAATGTTCATATTTTTATTCGAACGAACGAACACGATCACATACGAGATGAACACATATTGTTCACGAACTGTTCAGATGGTGTAACAACCATATATTACAATATTTATGAACATATCCGTAAAATATCAAATCAAAGTTATGAAAAAAAATCTAGGTGATGCGTAAAATTTAAAAAATTTATTTTAATTAATCGAAATAATTTGAAATATAATTAAATTATTAAGTAAACAGTAAAAAAATAATATATATTTATATAAATAATTTTTCAAACATGATTTTGAATCAGCTACGCTACGCCAAGCCAAGAATGGGTTAGTGGAATAAAAAACAGAATAAAGAAGGGTATTTCATTTGGGTACAGAAGCGAACGTAGAACGAATAATCTGGTGAAATTTAGAATTAGGATACTTCAAAGAGTACTGAACAATTGATATTGAGGAACTATAATTCGGTAACCTTAATCGAAGAGTGAGAAACCCATATCGTCGTCACTTTCTTCCTTTTCTTCCTTCTTCTCCTCAGCCGGAGGAGCTTCCACAGCCGCACTACCACCGCCTGACGCTGCCGGCGCTGCACCTCCACCGATGAATCCTCCACCACCACCGCCACCGATAATCACCTGCAAAAAATACAACATGAATCAAAACAAACTCTCAAAAGAAACAAAAGCAAATTAAAAGGAACCTGAAAAACGGCGGAAGATGGAGTGATATAGGAGAAAGAAGACTGAATACCGCCTGAAGAATCGGAAGCGAAAGCTACTTTGACAAGCTTGCGCTGGAGATCATACGTGGTTCCAGCGGAAGCTTCTAGATCGCCGTTAAGTTGCTTGGCATTCCAATCGCCACCAGATTCTCTAAGCACGAATGTGAAAACGCCCATTTCGTCGGCTCCGCCACAAACTGAATCTCAATGGAGGAAACTGCCGCCGCGTGAAATTTCCCAACTACGCAATTAAACTAGGGTTCTAGTCTAGAACTTCTAGAATTCGATTTTAAATATGATATTATAAAAAAACCGGCCCATAATGCACTCGGATATTGAATTAAAAATATTTTAATTTATAAGAATATTAATATCATAACTAATTGAATTATCTAACATTTTAAAATGTAATTCACTTCACATAATGAAGTGTGAGAATTCTCTTGAATTTTAAGAGAAGTATTTAGCATTAGGAATGTGCATCGGTCGAATATGGATTTTCAAAATTATGTCTTGGTTCAAATTTATTATTTTAAATATGATATTATTTAGTTAGAATCTCAGTTTATGTATAGCTGATTCGAGATGGATTAATCATAGAAAATTACACATTTTTTCTTATAAATTGATTTATGCATACTTCTATTTGCTTTAGCTAAAATACATGATTTATTGGTACCAAGATTAATCAAATGGTCTAAAACATAAGAATTTTCAAGATTCGTTTAAGAATTGTATTCAATGAAGAANCCGGCTATCAACTCTTGCAAACAAATGTTCAAGTACAACTGTAAGCGTGAATCACTCCAAATTGCCTTCTCTGTATACACGTTTTCCTTTCTTTTCGAATTTGACATGTTATCTTCCATTTAAGAAACTGCAAAAGCAATAACATATATCATTACATAACTACATCAAAGACATCAAAGAAACTGTAAAATGTGGGATGAAATGCTGATTAAACACTTATAACAGCTTTAGTTAATGACATAAACACCATATTATAGCAATACATACATGAAAAGATCATGATCTTATACATAATTATATACATAATAGAATTGGTGTAATATAAAGACTATTAAACAAAATCATATACATGAAAATATCAAACAAATAAAGAATAACAATGTAGGATAAGAAACTGTTCGTACAAGCAGCGATGATGAAACTCATAACAATCATCAATCTAATCTTGATTCTAATAATTAAATATAGTCAAGCAAATAAATATACTTTCTCTTGCTTTAATCCTTTTTCTTCATTAGGTAATTATGCAATTTCCAAGTAGTTATGCAACAATTCATCAATCAACTAAAATATATCTTCTACACAAAAGTTCTATCAATATATCGATAATAAAAATCACATAATCACGAAAAGTGGTAAACAAATTTCCCAGATGTATTTGCAATATAAACCGATTAGGATTAGTTACGCTAATTTCACTCGACATAAAGCAATTGGTCAATTCATATGCAATAACTGAAGCAGATTTAAATACCGGCAAAAAGAACAACTTCTACAGCGATAATAGACCCATTTTTATTTCAGAAATGACCAGTTTGGCTAATTCTTCAACAATGTAGTTCATATATACCTAAACTCAGCGGATTTAGTTCCAACTGAAAAGAGTGAACAATAAGGAATTACAAGAGAGAGCTTCACTTCAGTCTTCAGCCAGACATTACAGTTGAGTGAAATCAAGAGAATGGCTCTCTCCCTAGAGGTTTTAAAAACCTTACCGGCGATTATAACACCTTTAAAAAGCTTACCGGCGATTTTCTGCAGGGCTTGGGTTCTTGGATGCAATGCTATCGATAACGAACGAACCTCCAAGAATATAGAAAAAAACCTAAAACCGAAGTTGAGATTTCCTTCGTTTTATTTTTGAGAGGAAAGGTAGTGTGGTCACATATATAATGAAATGCATTATAAGAATGCAAAATGAGGTAATCGGGTCATTTTACGTTGAAGAAGAAAACTCATAACGCGTTTTGAGAATTGATTGTTATAATGAGAATTAAAACAATGGGGTGTTCTGTAAACGAATCCAACATACATTTTAAAAACGAAAATACATTCTGACAATACAATCAGAAGATGCACTCAATAACACTATTTAAAGTTTAGATGATACTTACAAAAACCATTCTAATTTAATATATTTTTATTAGTTATGTATTTAAAACATTAATTGAGTTTAAACTTTAAAGTCAATTTTAAATGATTTTGAATTTTTGATAATCAAATATATAATTATAAAATGTTATATTGCTTTTACAACTTTTAAAATTTTATAAATCAATAAAAGTTATTATTTTATTTTTATAATTTTTAATATTGGGTTTGACTATCCAACACAATATAATAATATATACAATAAATTAGGCAACCCCCTTAGATTTATTATTTTATTTTGCACCCATAATCTTTTGTAAATTACATGAAATAAAGGACTTGATTTAAAATTTGGTACCCTAGGCTACATTTAATTGAGTAAATGTGATGGGCTTCATCTTTAGAACTTGTAGTAAGAACCCTAAATTGGTGGAAAGCTCAGACGATTGGGGGAGAATGGGCAGAGAGATGAGCAATACGATGACGAATCCGAAGCAGCAGTTGCCGGCGTCGTATACGGTGGACCAAATCATAGCCGTCAACCCATACAGCCCAGATATTCTCCCGGATTTTGAAAATTATGTCCCTAGATATCGAAGGATTGTCCGTAGATAATTTCATCGACCAGCATGTTGAAAACTCTGGCTGGTTGATTGACAATCAACCAAAGGACCAATTCATTTTCCTCCCTCCTTCTGTATTCAATCATCCGGAGCTAAAGAAAAGCATCGTGGATGAGGTTCTGTTAGAACATCTTGCTCGAATCTTCCCCATTGTTGGCTAATATCTGGTAAATTGGACGAATTGTTTGTTCTCCATAATTATGTAGTTGATTGACTAGATCTTTGTTATAGCATCTGTTATTTATCGTGCTCACCTTTCCAAACTTGTGTAGCTGCATTTTTTGCTATCGTTTTGTGCATCAATATGCTCCAAATTTGATCTACGATGAGGTTTTATAAGCATGACAATTCACACATGTTTTTCTTATAATCAAGATGTCATCTTCTAACATTTCGTTTTATGAATATCTCAAAATTCTGAAGGTAAATCAGAAGAAAGAGTACTAAACTCAGAAGAAAGAGATCTTCAGGTACTTTACTTTACTGTCACTGTTGATATATTGATTACAAGGTTTCAATGGCGGTAGAAGTTATGGGTGTGTTGCATTTCCCAGATGGGGTGCCAGACGATGGCGAAATCTACGTTCTTTATGAGATTAAAGCACCTATGAAGAAGGGTACAAGTAAATTGGAGGCGATCAGTGTAGAGGATTACACTTTTGAACGATTTAACAGAGTGATCGGTTTATCTGAAAGTTCTGTTGATTTTAAAGACGAAGTAGAATTGATTTCAATTCCCGAGCAACCGTGAAACTCGAAAACTGAACAAGATACTGAAATTTTCACCCTTTTAAACTTCAATTGTGAATTTTTTGTTGATGAGAATCTCAGAAAAGATTTATTTGTACAATTGGGTTGCAAGCATTGTTATTGTTCTGATTGCATTGCTAAATATGTAGCTGCAAGTTGCATGATAATATTACTGCTATAAATTGTCCTGTTTCGTGATGTTAATGTGTTGTTCTGCATTGTGTTATTATGGACTCGGAGTGTCCTCGTTGTAACGGGCTTGTTTGTGTAGATTGCAAGGTGCCTTGGCAGTTTGGTTTTGCTTGTTCTGAGTTTCAGAAGTTGGGGAATGATGAAGGAGCAATGAGGATATATTGTTGATGAATCTTGCGAAGAGAAAGAACTTGAAACGATGTGAAAAATGTCGGTTTTTTGTTGAGAAAGAGTCGGGTTGTTTGTTCATGAGATGTTGGTGCGGGAATAAATTTTATTTTAATTGTGGCACCTTACTGAACACTATTGTAGAAATTGCAATAGACAGATTCTTCGTAAATTGATCTAATTTGGTGCAATTTTTGTTCAAATTGTAGGTTTCTTACAAGTTTGTATGAAATGAAATTTACAATCAGTTTTCATACTGAGAGGTATGTGTTTTGATTGTTGGATTTTTCGTCTAAATTGATCGAATTCGGTGCAGTTTTTGTTGAATTTCAAGGTTTCTTACAAGTTTGTATGAAATGAAATTTACTATCAGTTTTCATACCGAGAGATATGTGTTTTGTTTGTTGTATTTTTCGTCTTAAATTGATCGAATTCAGTTTAGTTTTTGTTGAAGTTCAAGGTTTCTTACAAGTTTGTATGAATGAAATTTACAGGCCAGCTAGAAAAGTAACTCCGGTCGAAGGCAACCATGAATTCCCTCCGATAAAACCGTGAACTTCAAAGCTTCCGGCATCCCGATAATATGAAATCCAGGCCAATTTACCCTACCGGAAGTATCTGCTCCGGCCCCGGTATTTCCATATTCAGCATAATACAATGTTCCATAAATTGAGCTTCTCGACCCTTCCCATTCGATCCAACCTCGACTCGATAGCTCCAAATCAATATCGGTTTTCATTACTACCGATCGAGCAAAGCCTTTCCATGGCCTTCCTAGATACGTATCATATAAGTCCCTTACCAGAGCAAAATCCGATCCAACAGTAATCTTGCTACATTGCACCGAGAATCCGGTATTTTGTCCAGGATCTGTTCAGCCACTCGCTAAGATAGTAACAAACGAACCTCCGATTCTCGGACGACGAAGAATTATATTGCAAGATTGGATAACAACGGCATTTCCAAAGATGAAATCAACCGTTCCTCCGATGTCACATTCCCGATAAAATTGCCAGAGCGAAAAGTGTGTCTTGATGACCCGATATGCTACATCGGTGAAAAACCGATCGGTCCGATGCGACAGTTAATGCAATCGCTTGATGTTTTTCTGGAATCACGGTATTCTCAAATCCGATATATTTCGCTATAAAGTCATCTCCGATAATCCCTTAAGATTACATTTGAACTCATGTTAGCAAGTGAAGAATATATAAAATGTTGTGGTTTTGAGTTCGAACTTACTAAAAGTCGAACTTCCGAGGAGGGAAGAGCCACCCCCGACGCTACTATCACCGGAAATGATCGTAGAGTATTGTCCATCTCCGATCAACGTAATCCCATCTTTCTTACATATAATCTTCTCTTTGTAAACTCTCGCTGCCATTGCGGCCTGGATCACCTCGGACACCGTCTTGGAATCACCACTTCCATCTTTCGCAATAACGACATTTGCGTTCACATTCATGGACGACCCTTGAAGCAACTTTCGATTTTCTGGTGATATCCAGCTCGGAAATCGACCGTCATGATCGCTCAGTGAATGATTATCAAGGAAAGTTGCTATGATATTCTTGTTTACGAATGATAAGGAGTTGCTAACGAGTTGAGATAGGTATTCCATTTTCGAATATATTTTCGACATTTGAGGATCGGAAAGTCCAGTTGCTTCCACTTCGTCTTTGCACGTTTCATGGTACGTCATTGCAGCGCTCAGCCATGTTTGAATGTCGAACTTGTGCTTCTCCGGCGAACTCTCCACGAGTGCTTGATTTAGTCTTGATAACGACATTTCCATTAGCTCTTGACACACATCTCTAATAAAAGCTTTACTAAATTTAATTATGAGAGTAATAAAATAAAATTAAATATTGTTTTTATTAAATATTATTTAATTGAGAAAAATACACATTTAATCTTCAAAGTTTGATACGTAGGTTGTGTAAAAAAATTAATTTTAATTTTTTATTTGTTAATAAATTATAATGTATTTATTTCATAAACTTTAGAGTTTTGCCTCACAGTCCATTCACTTTCTCTAATATTCTCATTATTCTTTTCAACATTAATACTGATATTTGTAGGGGATTTTTCAAAAATACCTTGATTTTCAAATCTTCTTTTCAAAACTACACTCTTTTTAAAATCTATTTCAAAACTACATTTTCTAGTTTTTTTAATTATAATAAATTCACATTTATAATTAATCAAAATTCTGGATCTATTTTTAATTATAACTATGCATGCATTGAAATAAAATATGGTTGCAAGACCCACAAAATTCTTGGTAAACTAATGAAGGTAGTGATATCTTTCTCCTATTCGTTTCAGAGGAAACGAATCGGAGAAAGATATGAAACATCCATTATCACTTGGAAATGGAGAAAAATAAACCGATAACTGAAAATCCATCACTGCGTTCATGAAGCACACAGAATACGTAGGGTTTTGCAATCAGATTTTAAATTCAATAGATGTTTAGTTATAGTTAAAAAGAGACAAACAACTTTGATTAATTATAAATATGAGTTTATTATAATTAAAAAAACTAGAAAATATAGTTTTGAAATAGATTTTAAAAGGAGCGTAGTTTTGAAAAGAATATTTGGAAAAAAGGTATTTTTGTAAAAAACCCGATATTTGTATCTCGTCAATAATTTTAATCATTTTTTTTGTTTTTTATATGATTTCAATAATTTGTATATATATTATTTTTAATTAAGTGATGTTTTTTCAGTTGAAATTTCCAAATATACCTTATTAGTTTAACATTCTCAATTTCTATGTTTCCACATTAAAAAATATTGTATTCCCAACAGCTTATTTTAACACTTTTTGCAAATTTTATCATATTTGTTTCGTATTTTCAATCCTCGAACTTTGTATTTTTTACAATATTGGTTCTCAAAATTATAAAATCATTTAAATCTAATCCCCAAATTTTGAAATTAATAGCCTAAATTCGAGTTTTCAAACGTTGAAACCTAATTTGCAATTAACACAAGTACCATTCTTATGTCTAGCCAATTTAATTAAATATTACGTCTATTTATATTAGGGGTGTTCACTATTCGGTAGAAATCGAATACCGAATTTTGAAAATAGATTCGGTATTCGGTTTTTAAATTTTGGTCATTTCGGTTTCGTTCGGTAATAGAATTCGATATTCGGAAATATACCGAATACCAAATTTAACCTTTTATTTAATTTTAAAACAATATTTTTATATTTAACTATATAATTAAATATATTAATTTGGTTAATTTTTTATTTTATTTTAATTTAATTATGGAAATTAGGTATTTCAGAATATACAGAAACCGAACCGAAAAAAATCTGTATTTACTAAACCAAACCGACAAAATTCAGGTATTCGGTAGCTAATATTTTTATTTTTTCGGTATTCGGTATGATTCGGTTCGGTATTACCGAATGGACACCCTAACTTATAAATATTACATAAAAAATATTATTAAATATTGAATCCATTTTAATATTAGTATCTCGAAATAAAATAAAGAATTTATTCGAGTAATATAATTAAATTCAAAATAGTGAATATGTAATAAGAGATTACCACCGACTGAAGAAGCGCCGAGGCTAACTCCGGCGATACCAGTAAAGTAATCGAACGGCAAACGACTCTCATATATCGCATTTTTGACGAGTTTCGATATGAACCCAAAATCCCGATTCTCCGGCATCTCGAAACCTGCAAGAGTTTTGACACAACGTTGGAAACAACGTGTGCCCGCATTTGATTCTCACAAACTCATCGGCCTCCGAAAATGATTCGGCTACGGATGAATATACGAGAGTAAAGGTGTTCACTATTCGGTATTTACCGATCATCCAACCGATTACCGAATTATTTTCATTACCGAATACCAAATTTAAAAAATCGATTCGATATTCGGTTTTAATTTTTTTACGATTTATGTATTCGGTTCGTTAATTTACCGAATACCGAATAATTATTAATTAATTTTTTCCAAATATAAAATTTTTTTATTCTTAATGGGAATTGGAATTTTCATATCCTAAATTGAAAATGGAGATCTCCTTGGCTATGCTACTTTAGAATTATGTCAATTTCACTTCATAAACATAATTAACCTCATTTTTATGTATTGATTCATCAATGGTCGGGGTAAATCATTCGACCATTTTCGATTCACTTTACTTAGTCAATTCGCTACTTATTGTCTATTGTTGTGAAAGCCACATTTTTTTGTGAAATTATGTCTATTATTGTTTAATGGATAGATTTGTTGCCCAAATCTAGTAAATTAAATGTGTTTTAAGTTAGAACACAATTTTACTCTCTAAAATTTCATATCTAATCGGTAATTTCAGTAAATATCGAATCGTACCGAAATAATTCGGTTTTTTACCGAACCGAACCGTCGAAATTCGGTTCGGTTTTCGGTAGTGAATTTATTAAGTAAATCGGTACTCAGCTTTTCAATTTCGGTTCGGTAAATACCGAACGAACAGCCCTATACGAGAGTGAGGGTTAAGAAGGTGATCAAAACGTTAAGTTTTGATAGACAAACAATAACTATATGAAAGTGATATCATATTTGAATACAATTATTTAAATCGGGAAAATTTTCGGTTCATAATTGTATGCAAAATGAAATTTCAAAGAAACGATTCAAATTTTAGCCGAATTTCAACATTATTATTTAAAACACAAATTGTATTTTTTTTTATTTGTTGCTAGATTTTAATTAAATGAAATTTCAAGAAACGATTCAAATTTTAGCCGAATTTCAACATTATTATTTAAAACACAAATCGAATATTAATTATTTATTACTAATAAAAATTAACCATTTGTTCATAAAACTAAATTTATAAATTAATTTTACTTTGAGCGCAACTAAAATAAACTGAAATATTGATATAACCAAAAATTCGTCGAAATTTAAGACATTGATTTGAATACATGTTTTAAATCAAAAATTAAAATATTGAATTCAACATTTTACGAGGAAGATGTCGAAATATAACAATAATTAAATGGACGGATGACATTTAAAGTCCACAAAATTTATATAATTTGCAAATTTGCTCCAAAATTTCTTAACTTCGCAAAATTAGTTCTCATTTTATTGAAGACAAAACTAGTTTCAAAACTTTATTTTATTTTGGCAACACAATCCTTATACTTTGTAAATATTCACAAATCAAGTTCTCAAAGTTTAATATATATGAGAAAATTTATCCTCAAATTTTGAGGACTAATTTTGATACACGTTAATTGAATTTACCAAATTTTGGAAACTTTGGGTACTTTTTGCTAAAGTTATCAAAATATAGGAACTAATGATGTCAAATTAAAGTTTCGGGATAAAATTTGTCAAAATCACAAAACTTTAGTGATTAAATAATTCTTAATACAAGAACAATAATTCTATTTTTTCAGCTTTATATGGACAATATCTTCCACAAAGACAACAATTATTTTGGAAATGCTTGTCTGAAAAGGCTTAGGTTTCATTTCCTTACAAATAAATCCTAAGAGGAACCTAGAGTGGGTCCCCATTTCATTTAAATTTAGATTTAAAATCAATTATTAAATTATTAAATTATTTTGTTTAAATAAATTATGGTATGCTAAACTGCTAAAGTTTAATTGAGTTCCAATATAGATAAATTTATAATAATTTTTTTTTATCAAAATACATGTAGATATAAAAAATTAAGACA
This sequence comes from Utricularia reniformis, assembly GCA_009725065.1. NCBI lineage: Eukaryota > Viridiplantae > Streptophyta > Magnoliopsida > Lamiales > Lentibulariaceae > Utricularia > Utricularia reniformis. The sequence goes on along the minus strand of RWGZ01001260.1, from coordinate 176,465 downwards.
TAATCGTATTTGATATTACCCGGGAGTATTTTAGTAATTTGCATACCTCGGGAACCTTCTGGCACGTTCCCAAGGTATTCATGATATTTCGGTTCAAATGGACACTGGGGGTATTTTCGTAATTTTGACATCCCTGACGCGATCGACATACCTTTATTGTATTTTCGGTATTCGGATGTTATTTCGGGTTGAAATGACGTCGGGGTATTTTCATAATTTGGACACCCCCGGATCCAATTGGTACGTCCACTATGGTATTTTCGGTATTCTAAGGTGATTTCTGGTCGAAATGGTGCTAGGGGTATTTTCGTAATTTGTACACTTCGAGTCCAATCGGTACGCCCACTATGGTATTTTTTGTAATTTGATGTATTTTTATTGGTTTTGGGCATCTGGAGGCCGCATGGAAAGTTTCCGGAGGAGACACGACTATTTTCGGATAGTTACGAGTCGGAGTGTCTCAAAGGGTATTTTCGTAATTTAGTGTCCAAAAAATGGTACAATGCATGTTCATCGACAGTTTTATATCTTATGAATTTCATGAGGATTGACTTATGCCGAATGTGCTTTGGCCTTTGTTCACAGGTCACGGGTCGATCGAGGAACGCCCCGGATGATCGGAGAAATTATTATTTATATCCGGGGTATGATCGGGTGTCTTTGTAGAGGCTAGGCCAAATTGGATAAAATTGGGATTTGAACTCATAGATGAGTTGATGGGTATAAATCCCCTATAAATATAGGTCCCACGTCATTTGGTCGAGGGTAGGAATCAAAGTGGAATAAAAACTCGGAATATGAAATCTTAAAACCTTCCAAGTCACGAAATCCGCGATAATTTTTCTTAGGAGCTCAAATCCGCGATAAAGTTTAATGTGAACAGTATTGGAGTTGAAAAATCACGGTGAAACATTTTACAATCTGAAAATCCGCGAGAATTTATATATTAGCTCCAAATCCGTGACCAAATGCTTCTACTTGGAAAATCTGCGATAAAGTTTCATACTAGAAGTGAAATCCACAATAATTTTTATTGGTGAACAGTGCTTCGGATACAAAAACTATCAGAAAAGTTACTAAGGCATAAATCCGCGATAAAATTGCACATGAAAGGCTAAATCCACAATAAAGTTTCCAATAAATAGTAATTTCTGCACTATTGCCCTGGTTTTCGGTATCGAGCTCATTTTGCGTACCTGATCGAGATTATAACACTTATTTGGCGTACCTGACCGATGACCTAAGCCCACACATTGTGGGTCCAACCTCGTAATTTCTCGTGTTTTAACAACAACAAAAAAATTTAACTGATAAAAAACAGCAAAAATATTTGAAGACAATATCAGTATTGTTGAAAAATAACGATATAGATATGTATCGTATTTATAGATGTGATATGATCCCGAATAAATTACAATTTATATCGATCGAATTTGTATTATTTCTTAAAGTACAATAATTGCTTCAATTACATTAACTCTAACACATTAGTGGTTCAAATTCGATATTAGTTTACAACTTTATGTATGTGTGATTGCAAGCTCTCGTATATCGACCATTAATTGAGATTATATATAAATCAATAAGAACCATAATTAAAATCATAATAAAAAAACTATATAATAATTATATATATATAATATTATTTAGTTTATTCAAATGTTAGGGTTTCGAGTGTATGCTTCATCATACCCTCAACCGACCAGTATAATATCGGGTATGAGTTAGTCTATCGGGTTTCCTAGTATCCAAGTTTGGTTATTCGATACAAAACCCACACTTGAGCTCTAGTATCCCGTAAATTCATTATATGTATATTTGGTTAATCGGGTTCGAGAATGGTTTTTTTGTCATCCCTACTTATTAACCAAATATAAATATCATGAATTAATGGGACATTAGGTCATCATTATCTTTGGCCAGCCAATGTGTCATTCCTTTTGTCTAGGCGAGGAAAGAGAGTGTCTAGACCAGGATATTCTCTTTTCTATATTTTTATTAAAAAAAATTATTAAAAATTAATTTTAAAATATAAATATTTATAATATATTTATATAATGATTTTATCGATAATATTATGATTTTAAGGTATCCGATATGTAAAAAAAAATATTAAAAATTACAAGTGTCCGGACATTGTTGTAGGAATAATATGAAAGTTATTTATAAAATTAAAGAATAATGATGTGTACAAAGAGAAAACTGATGTAGATAAAAGAATGAAGTTTTGGGGCGGACATGATTGAGGATGGTCTTAGAACCCACACTCGAGCTCTAGTATCCCGTAAATTCATGATATGTATATTTGGTTAATCGGGTTTGAATATGGTTTTTTTCGTCATCCCTACTTATGAACGAAATATAAATATTATGAATTTACGGGACACTAGAGAGCTCGAGTGTAGGTTTCGTATCGAAGAAACCAAACTTGGATATTAGGAAACCTATATTTTAACATATACAAAGCTTCCACGTAAGAAATCGTGCATTATTACATGCTTTATTCCTCTTATTTTTGTCTTTGTTTGATTTTGGACAAAATTACAAAGTGTGAGATGAAAGGTCACTTGTCGTTGCAATCACATTCACAATATCTATGGAATTGCGTCTTTGGCGTGGCGTTTTCTATTAATAATAAATGCACCTTTTAATGTATTGTTTGAAGATTGTGGTCTATATCGTATAAGGAATGGTGAATCTTGAAACGAAAAATTAACGAATGGGTCCGAGATGAGTATATTCGTTGATAAAATTTCGGGTAAATTTTGGATTTGATCTGAAAAATAATTTTTTTTATTAAACTATTTAAAATACAAATTCATGAGTTAGGTTGATTTTTGAATATAATAAAAATTTGCAGTATTATTTTGGTTATAATTGAAGTATATAGTAAAAATTCAATTTAGAATTTGTTATTAAAATCAATATTTATCATAAAATTAAGATATAAATATTTATGCGTAGTAAATATTCAAAATTTTGTAATATATTAATAAAATAATAAATTCGATTGACAAAACTTGATCTGATCGCTAAATTTCACAAATTGGCAGAACTATTTAGTTTTTTACCTATTTCTATTGCAATTAATCGGTTCCCATTTCAATTTTCATGCATTTATTATCATGCATTAATCGATTAACGATCGGTTATGATTTAAGTACTCGGGTTATCAGTCGGGTTAACCAATTATTTTTATTTTAAAAAAATTATTATCACTAAATTAACTAGATTTTAAAATACAAATATAATAAAATATAAACCCTAATTCAAATGGTTACTCATTTCAAAATATCTCAAAAACAACGAAGAATATTTTTTTGGAAAATAGCCATAAGAATCTATATTGCAATAGTAGATATGATTATAATTTATGATGATATTTTTATTGTAGAAATACCCTTTATTTATTAAATTTATCATTGTGTTTTTAGATCATGAAACATTCTTAAGATTAATTAATTAAATACCTTTGTTATTGCATATTTAATTAACACTACAATTGACCGATCAAACAGAATACTCGACAAACTAAAACCACTAAATCAAATAACCGAAACCGAATAAAACCAATACATAGTTGTTCCGATTTTAGTTTAGTAAAATTAAAACTAAAAATCGATTAACTGAACTGATAAATCAATCGTTTTCTAGCTCATAGTCGGACATCATCCTTGTTTAAAATTTGGAACTCATTCAACTTAGCTCTAAGTATAAAAAATGAGAAAATAGCGTTTTTGGTACTCGTAGTTTGATCATTTTGGCAAATTTAGTCCTCCAAGTTTATTTTGGCATTTTCAGTCTTCGAATTTTGGACATTTGGTAAAATCGGTCTTCCTATTTTAGAACATTTGGCAAAATTGGTCCTCAAATTTCATATTTAGTTCTCCAAATGAAATCGAACAAAACCGGTCCATATAGTTTGATCGTAGTGGCAAAATTAGTCTCCGTATTATATAAAAATGAAAAATTACAAATTACAAACTTTGTGGACCAAATTTGCCATAAACATAAAACTTGGAGGACCTAATTTGTCAAATGTGGCAAAGTATGAGGACTAATTTTGCCACAAATAAAATTAAGAGACTTAATCTGCCACAATTATCAAAATATGAGGACCAGAATTGTCAAAATATGAAACTACGATGACCAAATTTGCGCGACGCTCATAAAAAATATAAGAAGAGTGTTTGGCTCTACCTGTTGGACTATTTATTGTTCATATGACTTGTTTGATCATATATATTATTCTAACATGGTCAATTAAACTTATTGATTATCTTTGTCATTATTATCTTATTTCCTTATTCATACAACTCTAGGCTATATTTGTATTTCGTACGTAGGGGCCGGGATTTGTCGGGTTAGGTTCGTGTTTCGGGTGGATCGAAACTTTACATTCATTCTATTGTTTCGTTGAACACTAATACATCAAATTAATTAGTAATGATAATATCAATATAGTGATAGAGTCATAGAGATATATAACTCATGAAAATGAGTAAATATAAAAAATGGGCGGGACGCAAATTCGATTCCTACAATTTCACGAGTTTAGTAATTTTGTTCTTTAAAATTTTATGGTTGTAATAATTGTAATATCTATCATTATATTTTGTAATATTTTATATTAGATTTATATTTAGGTTCTAACTTTGTTTTAACCTATCTTACCACGATAAGTGATACGACACTATTCACGATTCGTAATGTGCAATTTTTAGAGAATTCTAATGGATTCGTTAAAGATTCGTAATTTTTTATTATAATAATAATTTATTATTTTTTATAGGTTAAAATATACTTTAATCATTAATAAAATATTAAAAATAAGTTATAATAAAATTTCATCATAAAACTTAAAAGATTAAAAATTCACTAATATATAAAATTAAGAAAAATAATTACAAGTTAATAAAAAATAACTTATCAAGTTTCTAACACAATAATTAATTTTAAAATGAAAAATAATTAATTTTTACATTTTTTTTTCAATTTTATATTATTACTTAACAAGATTCGAGAATCGAAAGAGAATCACGAATCCTGAAGAATCTGATTCGTATATTTCTTTAAAAACTAAATATTCTCGTAAGATAGGTTTTAACCTTTGAATTTATAACCCATTCAATTTATCACCTTATAAGTAATAAATTTATTAATTAGTATTTAGTCAAATCATTTAAATTATACTAATATATATTTGTTTTAACATATCATATAAATTGACCTGATTTTACAAATTTAATCATAACCACTCAAATACGACTATAAGCAAAGAACCTTTGGTTAACTTGGCTTATAATACTACTTGATTTAGATAATACAAATCAATCGAAAATATCGAACATTAAAGTCCGGCAATAAAAGCAACTCCGGTCGAGGGCAACCATGAAGTTCCTCCGATGAACTCTGAAACCGTAAATTTCGACGCTTCGGACATCCCGATAACATGAAACCCGGGCCAATTTACTCGTCCCGAAGTTTGTGATCCAGCCCCGGTATTATCAAATTCGGCATAATAAAGTGTTCCATAAATCGATCCACTTGCTCCTTCCCATTCAACCCAACCACGTCTTGCGATCCCGCCATCGATATCAGTTTTCATAACTACGGATCGAGAATACGCTTTCCATGGTCTACCAAGATAGGATTCATATGCACCAGAGCTGATCTTACAGCTCTGTAATGAAAACCCAGTATTTTGTCCTGGATCAGTTCGACCGTTAGCTAGGATTGTATTGTACGCGCTTCCGGAACGAGGTGGACGAAGGGCGATATTGCAGCTTTGAAAAATGGCTACGGCATTTCCGAAAATGAAATCTATCGTCCCTTTGATGTCGCATTCACGGTAAAATTGACGGAGTGAATGTGCGTAGAGTGTGTCCTGATAACCGGATATGCTGCATCGGTAGAAAACCGATCGATCGGAGATTACAGTTAGAGCAATAGCTTGGTGTTCTTCCGGCCCGGCATTGTTTTCAAACCCGATGTCCTTTGCTATGAATCCATCTCCAATGATTGCTAAACAAATTCATAATATAAGTAAATCATATAGTATATTCAATATACATATAAATAAATACAAAATTGCTAACAAATTCATAAATAAGTAAATCATAACTAATATTCAATATAAATATATTGTTGAACATTAAAATTTTATAATAGAAATAAATCATAAGTGATATTAGATATAAATATGAATAACGGAAATAAATAATAAATTGTTGAAAAAATTAATAATAATGTAAATCAATTTAAATATGAATATCGTAAATAAATAATAATTTAATAATAGAAGGAGATCATATTTGATATTCATTAAGTATAAATATCGAAAATAAATAATAAATTACCTAACATATTTAAAATTTATAACAGAACTAAATTATAATTTATATTCAATATAAAAATAAATAGCGGAAATAAATAATAAATTGCTAAAAAATTAATAAGAGAATTAATCATTGATCAATATAAATATAAATATAGTAAATCAATAATATATATTATAATAGAAGTAAATCGATATTCAATATAAATATAAATATCGCCAAATAAATTTCGGAAAAAAATTTAAAATTTATAACAAAAGTAAATTATAGTTTATATTCGATATAAATAATAAATTATTGACAAAACTAAATAAGAAAAATAATAAATTATTGGAGAAATTTGAAGTAAATCATAATTGATACTCAATATAAATATAAAATATGGAAAATAAATTTGCTTACTAAATGTTGCACTGCCACGTAAGGAAGATCCGCTCCCGACACTCCCACCACCAGTAATAATAGTCGAGTATTTTCCATCTCCGATCAAAGTAATACCATCTTTCCTACACATAACCTTCTCGTTATAAACTCCCGCTTTAACATATATAACGAACCGGCCTCCGGTAGCCGCCTGAATCGCCTCCGACACGGTCTTATAGTTTCCACTTCCGTCTTTTGCTACAACTGCATTTGCATTTACGGTCGTACCTTGAAGTAGCTTTCTATTAGGTAATGTTACCCAACTCGGAAATCCCTCTTCATGAACACGGCGACTCGCCGGTGAATGATATCGAGGGAGGTTTCCGGCGATATTCTTATTAACCATTGTTAATGCGTTGCTAACGAGTCGAGATAAGTATTCCATTTTCGAATAAATTTGTGTTGTTTGAGGATTTGAGAGACCATGGGCTTCGACTTCGTCTTTGCATGTTTCGTGGAACGTTATTGCAGCACTAAGCCACGTTTGGATGTCGGATTTGTGCTCGTCCGGCGAATTCTCCACCGCGGCAAGTGCTTGATTCAATCTTGCCGTTGACATTACAATTAGCTCTTCGCACCAATCTGTAAATAAAAAATATAAGAAAATATTTTTAAGAAAAAAGTATTTATTCGAAATTGCCATCAAAGTTTTTCCTCGTACTTTCTATAATTTAAGCATTGAGAACAAATTTTTACGTCATTCGAAAAAAACAAATTTGAGAAACAAGTTTACGGATTTTATAAACTTTATTGATTAAATGAGCTTGATTCGTAAATTTTGTTGATAAATAGTGAAAAATTGAAATTTGGGAACTAAATTTACCATAATTATCAAAATAATTTTATTATTTAAAAATACTTATTAGTATTTTGATTTTTAAAATAAAATAAAAAACGCGACAAGTCAATTTACCGTTGGTTGTTTCACTACGAAGACTATCTCCGACCGAACCATTGAAGAAGACGATCGGAAAACTCGCATGAATCGCTTTTTGAATAAGAGTTGAGATGAAACCAACTGTGTGATTTTTTCCGGTTACGGGTTTCGCTAATGTTTCGGAACATAAATTTGGATACATCGTGTGTGCGCATTCGGATTTAATGGCATCATCGACCGGAGTCGAGGAAGTGGCTATTGTGGATGAATAGAAGAGAACCATAGTTGTGAAGAAGATGATCAAAACGCAGCGTTTTGATGAAATTGACATTTTTCCAATTTTGTTTCTATAGTGGAAAAGTTGGGTATGACTTGATGGACTAAGTTGGCACATATATTTATAGAGGCAATGTGCCTCAAATTAATGGAATTAATACAAATTTAAATGTTTTTAGGTTTCAAAAACGGTTGGATTCAATAAATTAAGTTATGTTAGATGTTCGATTATATTTAAAAAAATTTAAAATTGATAATTCTACTAGGATTGGTTCGGATCTATGTTTTCAAACCGCGGCTGAACCGCCCGGTTGAACCGATTCGACCGTGAACCGCGTATTTCACGGTCCGGTTTGAATTGAACTGCTCTAGTTTTGCATTTTTTATTTTTGAACTAATACGATATTTAAATATTATTTTATTATATTTTTTTTCAATATTTTTCTTTATTTTAATTTTAATTATTTACGTAATATATAAAATAATATCAATTATTTTTTACAAAGTTCGTATAAATTTTTTTCATTTTTCATATATTAATAAAATTATATCTTATATTTACATTATAAAGTAACATAATATTTTATTAATTTTATGAAAATTATGATATAATTAAATCTTTTCAAAGTTTTTGCAGTTTAAACCGGTTCGAACCACGGTTTGAACCGGTTCTTAGTGAACCAGACATTTTCCGGTTCGATAAAAATGACCGGTTTAAAAACATAGGTTCGGATTAGACTTATTTGTTCGAATTATTCAAAAAAAAGATATTGATATTTAAAAATATATAATAGCATAATATATATAATATTATATATAAATATTATTAGGTTACGAGCCTTCAACAAATTCGTAACTTTGATCAGACTAATTATGTTCATTTGCACTTGTAAGAAACAAAATTGTAATAATTCATTTGAAATATAATATTATTAATTATTATATTTTAATTGAATCTTCATGAACTCTTCTAATCTTATCGAATCTATGTACTAGAATCCATGAGTACCTACTAATTTAGATGTTTTAATATCTCTTGTGTGAACAAGCCAAATAATCGGGTTTGGAATTCCATGAGCGCTTGTATTTGGCTAAAAACGAGCATTCGTCCATTCTATTTAGCCTAATGAAAGAAAAATATTTAGCGTTTCACCCATATAATAAAATAGATATTTTATACCGAAGTTCCCCTAAGTCCTAATCGAGATTTAAGCTTTACAAATTCTTAAATTTTATGGTATATACCGAAACCGAACTAAATAATTTCAATACCTCCAGAACCGAATCAACATATTTCAATATAAAAAATTATGGTTTAATTGATATTTTGTTTTCGTTGTTCAGTTCGATAACCAAATGAACACCCCCAATCATGATCCTTGTTTCTAGATAGATACACAAATGTCATATTTAAAATATGTGATTCTCGTCCTAACTTAAATTAGACCTCTTAATATATATTTGTATTCGGACCTTAAATATTTTACATTTAAAAGTTTATATCATTAGATTGGATTAGTATCGTACAAGTGGTTGGCATACACAAATGACACCCTAACCATAACACTACATAATATTTATTTTCTCGGGCAAATTATCTCAAACCACAAGTTTAATAATATTTAAAAATATCTTCATACAATTTAAATAAATAAATAGTGCTCGATTAGACCTATAACCCATATTAAATTGAAATAATGCTATCTTTATCCTCAAACTTTAGGGTTTTGTCAAATTTGGTACTTCAAGTTTGTAGCATTTGGCAAATCAGATAAAAAAATGACAAAATCGATCCACGAAATTTGATTTTGGGCGATGATCTAAATTACTAAAATTGAATACTTTAGGAATTAATTATGTCATAAATAATAAACTTTGAAAACTAATGTTGTCAAAACTTACAAAGTATATAGACGAATTTTGTCATATTCATATTTTGAGTATCACAATTATAATATTTTAGGAATTAAAATTGTCAAAATCATAAAATTAAGAAATCAAAGTTACGTTTCTCTATATTAAATTAGTCACTATTTTATTTATTAAAAAATAATAATAATGAACTTAATTAAGTGCGGATGACACGTCTACGTTAATGATCTAGTGGAAGAATGAAAGACCCAGAAGTCTATTACTTTTGTCTTTCCTTGTTAAATGACTTTCTTCCCGAAGGGGTTGGTTGGACGGTCAGGATCATTTCGGACAGTGGACTTGATGTTTTAATGAAGACAAAGTAATGAAATTCGTGGCTTAGAATTCTTTCTAAAAGAATGGTTTGAAGAAGAATTCTAATGGCTACATTTAATTCAATAAGGTTGTGGTGCAAAAAAAACGATACATATTCGATACGAGCGAGACGATGTAGTATAGATTATTATCGTGTACATTCAAACGAATATTCTATCGTAATAGAATGATTTTTTGTAATCGTGATAAATTAAGTAATTCATACTTTGACTAATGTTGTTTTCGTTTAGAAAACGTATTTTTACTCGGAATACTATTCGATAAGATCATCAAAGCTATGTTTGTAGGCTGTTTTTGGGCCGGCTCAACTGGTACCCGTTTTAAAAACGACTCACTCAATAACAAAAAGGTCATAATTTACTAATTTGAAAACAATCCAATTTTTCACATTTTTTATTATTGTTCTAACTCAGTAATCACTCATAAACCCTAATCAACCGCCTTTTTCTTTTATATTATAATTAAATCAACGATTGAGCAAAAATGAATCACCCGAAAAGGTAGAAGGTAGAATGGAACATAAAAAACTAATCTTATCTACGAACAATATTCAAATAACTTTTTATTGGATATACTTTCTTTGAATATTTAGATATTATTGGTTTTATTTGTTTGTTTTTTAAAATATATGAACGGTTCAATACCGGTCGGTTAAACTGGTCCGACCAAACTGATAGCATAATGGTCCGGAAAACGGTTAACGGTTCACAAACATAGCATCAAAGTTTTAAGATATTGTTGTAATAGGGTCGCAAACCAAGTTAGAAAAATCTTAACATCATCTATAGATGAGGAATAATCAAAACTTAAGTTGAAGATTTGTAGATTAGTATGAGATATTTTCTCTATAAAAAATGTAGGGGTGGACATGGGCCAGTCCAACCCGTACAGACAGGTCAACTCGTGGGCTAACCCGCTAAATATCATTGTACGTGTTGACGGGTTCAACGGGTTCGACCCATAACTTGTTGGGCCGGACACGTGCCACCCCTATAAAAATGGCCTGAATTTTATGGAAATCAAAAAGTTAAGTGTGTTTATCCTGATATTTTCGAGCATGGATGATCCCCTAAGAAGTTGCTCAAAGATAAGGAAAATTTAAAATCGTGAGGAATAGGTTGCGAGCTCCATGAGTCGATCTTGACCTTAAGTGGACATTATCGTACTAGTTGGAATATATGATGGATGGACATTGTCACTCCAGTAAATAAACTCGATGACTCGGATTAGGGATTCAGATTGTGTAAAAGAGTTGGACTATTGTGTAATATTGGTTTTATTTAAAAATAATAATTTCATAATATAATAAATTTAAATAGAAAATAAAAATAAAAATAAACTTATTTAAAATTTCATGACCCGAGAATGGAGGACAATTTTTTTCCTAAAATTATAATGTCTCTAAGTCATTAACATTTAACGATACGTTAAAGAACAACATATTAAATCACATAAATTGTTAATAGTAAAACCTGTACAACAAATTTAATATAAAATATGTATAAAAATATTTTTTCCAATATATTGATGAGAACTCTAGGATCAGGTACCCTATAATGGATGAGACCCAATAACAATTGAGTTGATCAATGTGGTAAAAGCGAACGTATGCAGCCCAGTAGCATACTTAAGATAAAATGGCTCAATGTTCCGCGATGAGACCGAAGATAACCTTGGCGAAATAAAACAGTTTCTGACAGCTGGCCCCCTGATTCGGTCCAAACGGTTACAAACCCACGCATTCCACACTTCGGCCCTCCACATGTTTACCACGCCTCGGGCCAGATCACGTAGACCACGCTTCGGTTCCGGTCACGTTTTACATCGCGAGACAACAACCTCTAACAAACATGTCAGAGGCAGTTACAGAGCGTGGATTACACACGCCCTCAACTCTATAAATACAGAGCACAACGACGGAAAAATGAGGACCTTTTGGACGAGTAAGAACATGATGTTACTCTGCCGGAGTTCTTATTGCTTTCTTATATCTTGTTATCTTCTTAAAGACTTTGATGTATTCTGTAATGAATTATCCAATTAGTGAACAGACTAAGAGCTTATCTCGCTCTTAGTCAAGTGGTTTTTTCCCCAATTCCTGGGGTTTCCACTATAAATCGTCTTGTCTCGCTGTTATTTACATTTTTAGATCGTCTTCCCACCAAAAAAAAATCATAACCGAGTTCGTTTGTTGACGAACCGGACGACTGTTGGTACCCCTAAAAATGGACCATAACAGTTTGGCGCCGTCCGTAGGGACGATTCTCTAATCTCATTTGAGGTTTCTACTAGGGATAGGATAATCAAAGGCATGACAATTGAAACTTCGACGAATGACAGTGACGTGCTTCCCGACAGTCTCCCAGCATCAACATTCACTTTATAGGATCTGGAAGCTGTCGTCAGAAAGGTGGTACTGGAAATTACGTCGGAGAGAAGTGGAACAGAACCACCGACTGTTTCAAGCCCTGTTCCAAGAAGTAGAGGGTACGAGAGCGACCCTGATGAGCGTAGCACTGATGATGAGGAAATCATCAGGCGCGGTGTAACAACGAGAAGGCCAAGATATCGATCTACTCCTCCCCCGACCAGGGCTCTAACTCCTACTCCTAGGAATGACCAGAAGCAGATGCAGCAACGAATCGACGAGCTCACTAAGGAGTTGGAGAGCATGCGTGCGCTAAAGGATTGCGAACTCAATCTGGGGAGCAATCCAGGTTTATTCAACAGGGCCATGGAGGCCCCAATCAGACGAAATAAGGATAATGACTGGTGGCATAATCTGCATGCGGTTCAGACATCATCCCAACAATCTGAAGGCATGTCCGCCGCCTTGGGAGATTTGATGCTCCCCTTTTCCGAAGAGATATGAGCGGCAGTCCCAGATCAGCATTATCGCAACTCCGAGGGGTTGCCGACGTTTTGCGGTAATGGTGATCCAATCGATCACGTTGCTGATTTTGAGTTATGCATGGGAACGGTTCGGGCCTCAGATTCACTGAAGTGCCGCATCTTCGCGGCAGGATTACAAGGCGACGCCCGAACTTGGTTCAAAAATTTGCCGGCCCGATCCATACAGCCGTATGGCGGATTTATTTTGGCTTTCTCCGAGCAATTCGCTCCAAATGTAGGACCGCCTCGAAGCAGGCAGGAACTATATCAGCTGAAATACATCCCGGCAAAAATGAGTCTTCTGTTCTTCATGGAGAAATTCAATAGGACCGCCTGGGGAATCAAGCTTGAGCTCCGGGACAAGATTGATATTTTACAACAGGTCTTGGGACCGTGCGGCCTTTCGTCCAGTTTGGTAAAGAGCCCGCCATCCACTTTGGGAAAACTTCTTCAGAAAATCAACAAGTATATTAAGGTGGATGAAGCGCTGGGGCTAGGCTATTGGAAACCTAGCGGGAATTCTGAACCCGCAGATGATCATAGGGTTTCCTACCCTAAGAAGTAGCCGCGAGAAGTAGCGGCTGTAGCTGAAAAAGAGGTCCCCCCGAAGCAGGAGGACAATCGGGTGTATTGCGAATTACATCATAACCACCATCACCCAATTTTGAAGTGCCCGCTGTTGAAAGAGACAGTAGCGGCAATGAATAAATAAAGGCCCGACCGGAATGGTCAGAAGGGCAAGCGAGTTGAATCCCCCCGAAAGGGCCATCAGGGTGACCATCATCATAGGCCGCAGGAAAGGGATAATCGGGGACAACCCCGAAATTATAATGATCGGACGGAGGACCGACGGTCTCCTCCTCCAGAACAAAATAGAGGCCAATACGGTCGAGAGAACCGTGGTTAGGGCCGAAGAAGAAGGTGGCGGGGCCGTGGCGGTAGAGCCCCGCAAAACTAGGGTGGAAGACAGGAGCAGGTTGCTTCTCCACCCGCTGAAATGGGTGCCCAACCTCCTCAAAATGAGGCGGCACCCATAGAAGTAACCGGAGATATTTATGTTATCTCCGGTGGTTTGAAAATAAATGAGTCGGTCCGGGACCAAAAGAGGACAGTGCGCGGAGATTCCGCTGAGAGCTCTGAATCTGTAGCGTTGGTCAAGTATGATCCAGCTGAGCAGGCCTCTCCCTTCGGGGAGGATATCACTTTCACTATGGCCGATCGGGAAGGGATTATCGATCCATGCGATGATCCCCTTACCATTACAGGAATCATTGGGAACTGTCGGGTCCACAGGATCTTAGTGGACACAGCGGCTTCGTGCAATTTGATGAAGCGCGAAGTTGCTGAAATGTTGGGAGCTGTTGCTCATGACCTCCCGATCGCTAATATAACTCTATGGTCATTCGACCAGAGAAGCGTCATTCTATGTGGAAAGATTTTATTCCTAATTACCCTTTGAGAACCATCCAGAGATCGATCGGAGGATTTGGAATTCATTGTTGTTGAATTCTACTTGGCTTACAACGTCATTATCGGACGGACCGGCCTCAGTAAGTTCGAGGCGGTCCCTTCTACTTATCATATGATGCACAAATTCCCCTCTATTCATGGAGTTATTTCTGTAAAGGGGATATAAAAGTAGCTAGACAATGCTACATGAGCTCGTGCCGAACATTGGCACCCGTTAAGAGGGCCCGGGTGGATTTTCTGGAAGAGCCGCCGTACCCGAGGCAAGCAATGCAACCCGTGGGGTTCAAGTTGATTAATCTGGTTGAGGATGACTCAACCAAAACTACTCGCATCGAGGCACATTTAGCCCCTGCTTTTGAAAAGGAGCTGATCCACCTGCTGAGAAGCCATGTGGATATATTCACCTGGACCCCGGACGATGTTCCGGGGATTGACCGATCCGATAGTGAGCACCATATCAACAATGAGCCTGGAACGAAACCTGTTAGGCAGAAGATGAGATGTTATTCTCCCGAAAAAATCTAGATCATCCGGGCTGAGGTGAACAAGTTGATACGATCAGGATTCATCAGAGAGATCCATTATACTGAATGTGTTGCAATCCCAGTAGTGGTTTCCAAACCGGATGCGAAATGGCAGATGTGCATCGATTTCACCAATGTTAACAAAAGCTGTGAGTCGGATCCCTTCCCCCTGCCGCATATTGACCGACTGGTAGATGTTGTGTCTGGCAGCACAATGATGAGTACCATGGATGCTTATTCCGGGTACCATCAAATATTCCTGGCTGAGGAAGATCAAAAGAAATCATCATTTATGACCGAAGATGACGTTTATTGTTATGTGGTTATGCCGTTCGGTCTGAAGAACGCTTGAGCAACATCTCAAAAGTTGGTCAACAAAATCTTTAGAGAACTGATTGGCCCTATGATAGAAGTATATGTTGATGATATGATTGTTAAATCTATGAATGATGAAGATCATATTTCTTATTTGTCTCGTTGTTTCGAAGTATGTCGCAAATATAAGCTCAAACTAAATCCAAAAAAATGTTGCTTCGGGATGCGAAGTGGAAAATTTTTAGGATATTACGCTTCCGAAAAAGGCATATAGGTTAACCCTGAAAAAGTGCAGGCTATCATTGATATGCAACTTCCAAGAAACAAAAGAGAATTTCATAGGCTTACTGGCCGGCTCGCTGCGCTAAGCAGATTTATTTCAAAATCCACAGACCGGACTCTGCCTTTTTTCATAGTGCTAAGAAAAGCAAGCCATCTAAACTGGACTGAAGAATGCGATCAGGCCTTTTCTGAGCTAAAGACTTATTTAAGCACTCCCCCGGTGATGGTGAGTCCAACCTATGATGAACCTTTGGGGTTTTATCTTGCTGTATCAGAAGTTGCCGTCAGCGCAGCTCTTGTGACCATCCGAGATGACGTTCACAGACCCGTTTATTATGTAAGTCATTCTCTGGTGTCTGCCGAAACCAGATACTCCACCTTGGAAAAATTCATGCTGGCTTTGAAGAAAGTTGTATCCAAGCTGAAACATTATTTTGAAGGCCGAACGGTTTATGTCTATACGGATCAACCTCTGAAAGTGGTCCGATCCTTAAGCAAAAGGATTTAAATGAGAGGTTAGCAAAATGGGCTATCAAACTCAGCGCTATGTATCTGGAATTCTTGCCCCGAAGGGCGATCAAGGCTCAGGTTATAGCCGATTTTGTGGTAGAAATGACCCGATCGGCCATATATCTAAACCAAGAGGATAATTGTTGGACGGTCCACGTAGATGGGTCGACCTTTGGAGGAAGAGGAGCGGACATTACCCTAACAACGGTACAAGGTGACTTTATTCATTCTACAGTAAAATTTTCCTTTACTAGAACAAATAATGTGGTAGAATACGAGGTTGTATTATCGGGAATGACCCTGGCCCGAAAGATGGGAGTTAGCAGAGTGCGAATGTTTTCAGACTCAAAGTTAGTAGTGGAACAGTTCGCAGGGAGATTTGAAACTCATGATCCGATGATGAAATTATATTGTGCCAAAGTCCTGGAATTATCCAAAAAGTTCAGTGAATTTTATCTTGAACACGTGCCACGAGAACAGAATAAGGTTGCTGACGCACTTGCCAGATTGGCAGCGGGCATACCTGACATAGAGCCGATCACTATTTCGGTCCATATCCAGGACCGACCTTCGGTCGAGATATCAATGACCGAACAGTCAGTTGAAGAAATTGGGGCTCTATGCCATGAACTCAAGGCTTGAATATTAACGCTACTGAATCTCATGGAGAACCCAATTGGATTGACCCATTTATTAAATATCTTACAAACGGCTATCTTCCTGAAGACAAGTCTGAAGCCAGAAGAATAGAAATCCGGGCTAAGAGATTTATCTTGGTTGACGGACGATTGTTTAAAAAGAGTTTTGAGGTCCCGGTTCTGTGTTGCTTATCCCCTATTGAGGCTGAAGTCGTCATGATTTATGTTCATGAAAGGATATGCGGCATTCATTCAGGGGCTCGATCTTTATATCACCGCATCATCAGAGCTGTATATTTTTTGCTGACTTTGCTTGGAGATGCCAAAAAATACACTAAACGTTGTGCCATATATCAATACCATGCTCCGATCCCACAGCTGCCTGGGGCTCCCTTATCGGTCACCCCATTGCCTTGTCTGTTTGACAGTTGGGGGATTGATATCATTGGACATTTTCCTCAGTCAATAGGGCAAAGGAAATTATGTATTGTGGTGGTGGAGTATTATTCGAAGTGGATTGAAGCAGAAGCAGTAGCCATCATCTCAGAGAAGGTCGTTAAACACTTCTTATGGAGAAATATTGTGAGCCGCTTCGGGGTTCCCCGAGCACTCATATCAGATAATGAGACTCAATTCTGTGGAAAAAGCATACGAGATTTATGCATCAAGTTGGGCATTGCCCAACATTTCTCATCAATGGCCAATCCCCAAACTAATGGACTTACGGATGTATCTAACAAGGTTATCCTAAAAGGATTGAAGACCAAGTTAGAAGATTTTAGAGGGAAATGATATGAACATATCTATGATGTCTTATGGGCATACCGAACTACACTTCGTTCAACAACCCAGGAATCACCTTTTTCATTGGTGTATAGGTCCGAAGCTGTTAGCCCGGTGGAGATTGCCATCCGATCATCCCAGATATCTCAGTATGATGAACATATGAACGGTGAAAGGATATTATTGGATCTCGAGATGATCGAAGAAAATAGAGATGCGATTTACGCGCGGATGCGCGCTTATCAGCGAACTATGGAACGGGCCCATAACAAGCGAGTCCTCCCAGTGGAATTCTTTGAAGGCGACCTCGTCCTCAGAAGCATAAAGGTGCAGAGGAACGTTGGAAAGCTGGACAGAAATTGGGAAGGACCGTATCGAATATCAAAGAAACTAGAAACATGTGCGTATAAACTTGAAACATTGGATGGTGTAGAGGTCCCCCGAACTTGGAATGTCATGAATTTAAGGCGGTATTTCTTGTAAACCTTCGATTAATATGTTTGACTCAATAAACGTACATTCCTTTAAACGTAAGCAGAAAACAAGTAAGTACAAAACAAATTGTTTCTAATTGAGTGATGGACCGATCTTGAAGTTGGATAACTTAGGACGAATCTGGACTGGTGTCCGAAGCTTCTTATCCGCAAGGCTCCCAAGTTGTAGTGATCGCTCTGACAAGTCAGATGCTTCTGTACTTGCCCAGTCCCATGGATGAGTTGTAATTCTCTCAGAACTCATTACGAACTAAGACACCCCCTTCAACGACATTCATTCTTGGGAAATGGCCCTTGTACTTAAGAAATCCACCACGAAAGAGGAATGGGGGAGTCAACATATCAAAACACAAGTTCGGTCCTATAATGAGACATATGATGAACATAATCTTGGCCAATATAACATACGGGACTTCAGTAGAACCAAGGTTTGGCCAAAACATATATGGACTCATATTGAACCTGGACCGCATCTTTCCAATTCAGTTGTGATCCCAAGGATGGAATAAGAGCGATCCACATACAATGTAAAACGACCGATCCAGTCAAAATTGACCTGAGTGAGCCAAACATAATATCCGGGACCGATGGGTTGGCACCCTATAAGCATCCCCGATCTTACACTTGGTGGTTAAAACACTCTCGTTAATATGAAACATATTAGTTCACTTAAAATGTCAGTTACAATACTTTATTCTGACAATTAAAAAGATAGGAGATGAGAGGAAAAAATCTTATATTGAGAACAAAGAACAAAGTATGGACAAAATACAGTTTGGATCTAACTACCATGTCCATCTTCCTTATCTTCCACTCTCTGCTCCTGCGGTTCGGTCCGGGCCGCGAGCTGCCTCAACTCTTCTTCTTGATCGGTCACCTTTTGGTTGACCGATTTCTCCATCTCCTCAAAGAGATAGAAGAAAGGGCTCCTCCGCACTACCCGTTGCTTCACATTGTCCTTCAGATGGACGGACCGAAGCAGCAGCCATACGCTTGAACCTTTAGCTAGGCATTGTTTCAGTTGAGTCTGCAAAATAAATGGATAAGGATTACGAAAGGACGGAATGAAAATATTACTTCATACCCGATCCTTCTAACAGATATGAACAAGAAAACATCCCATTCGGGGTTGGGGCTCCGGTCCTACCCGCGATACCTATTTCTATCAACCTTTTCTCCCGAAGCAGTTCTGTTCGTTTAAGGCGTGCTTCGGGAGGAGGGAACATCGCAAATGTGTTTGCGGTGTCCGGACGGGAGGGGTTGAACCTGGTTCGGTCCAACTGGCCTATGCGTGGGTGAGTTATAAGTGGCCACACCTTTAACATATCCTCTTTTGGGACTGTTATCCACACATAACAAGATTCCCACGCATGGAGAGACTCTTCTTTATCAACTATAGCGCACTCCTTGGTACGCACCGCTATATAATATAATTTGCGACATCCTAACATACCCTTACCCCTTCGGGACCATACCAAGAACAAGTTGAAAAAATGTTCCAAGGTCGGGGCCCTGTTCTATTGGTGGCAATAGAATATAAACGCCACTATATACACATAGCTACCCGGAAATAACGCAAAAGTCGGGCAGTGAATTTCCTTAAGTACGGCTGCTACAAAGGGATGCAGCGGAAAACGTAGCCCGCACTTTAAAGAAGCATAACTAACCGGAATAGCGGAAACCGGCACATTCATTTCCGCCGGAAGGAAACAAGGAATATCTTCCCGTCCCTTCCAGATAGAATAATGAGCCGGAATCGAAAACCTAGACCTAAACTCTTCAATATCCAACTCAGACATGACTGGGTATCTCATTTTATGAGGAGTCATGGTTTATACCTTAATGAAAATCGATAGGAAATAGGTTTGAACGCGAAACAGAACAAAGGTGCATAGAGCTCGATTTGGGCGATTTCTTCCTTCGCGAAATGACGATGAGGAGAAACAGTATCCAAAACCCTGATTTAAATAGTAATCGATAGGAAATAGGTTTGAACGCGAAACAGAACAAAGGCGCATAGAGCTCGATTTGGGCGATTTCTTCCTTCGCGAAATGACGATGAGGAGAAACAGTATCCAAAACCCTGATTCAAATAGTAATCTCCCGACCAATTGTAAGCTGCCACGTAATATTATCTCAGGCGGTTGCATTATAAACACACTCATCACGCCTGCTGAATAATTGAATGTGAAGAGGCGCAAGTCTGGATATTAATATTTAAAAAATAACATAAACATACGTTATTGAATTTTAAATACAAATTCACTTATCTAATTAACAAAGTGAAAGATCGGTCCCCTGGACGCTCACCACGAGCAGGTACGGTCCTATATTCACCCGAATGTATATAAACATTGCGTGATCGGCCTTGTATCACTTCTACGATGACAATCAAGCCCGAGAGGCTAGTGGTGAGAACTCTAGGACCAGGTACCCTGCAATAGATGAGGCCCAATAATGATTGGGTCGATCCATGTGGTAAAAGCGAACGTGTGCAGCCCAGTAGCATACTTAAGATAAAATGGCCCAATGTTCCGCGATGGACCGAAGATACCCTTGGCGAAATAAAACAGTTTCTGACAGCTGGCCCCCTGGTTCGGTCCAAACGGTTACAAACCCACGCGTTCCACGCTTCGGGCCTCCACACGTTTACCACGCCTCGGGCCAGATCACGCAGACCACGCTTCGGTCCCGGCCACGTTTTATATCGCGCGACAACAACCTCTAACAAACCTGTCAGGGACAGTTAAAGAGCGTGGATTATACACGCCCTCAATTCTATAAATACAGAGCACAACGACAGAAAAAGGAGGACCTTTTGGACGCGTAAGAACATGCTGTTACTCTGTCGGAGTTCTTATTGCTACCTTATACCTTGTTATCTTCTTAAAGACTTTGATGTATTCTGTAATGAATTATCCAATTAGTGAACAGGTTAAGAGTTTATCTCGCTCTTAGTCAAGTGGTTTTTTCACCAATTCCTGGGGTTTTCACTATAAATCGTCTTGTCTCGATGTTATTTACATTTTTAGATCGTCTTCCCACCAAAAACAAATCATAACCGAGTTCGTTTGTTGACGAACCGGACGATAGTTAGTACCCCTAAAAAAGGACCAAAACATATATATATATTTGAAAAATGCAAAGAAACTAATATTCCAAAGTGGAACACATCAGCAGAAATTGACATAAAAGTGGAGCAATAATAGCAAATAATTAAATACAAAGTTTAATAATTAGAAGCACTAATCACTTTATCATTAAAATCATAATTTCATTAAATTTTTTTATATATATTAAGAAAATAAAAAATATTTTTTTATTACTTTTTCGGGTGCCTAATTCTTTAATAAAATTATCAATATAAATTAATGATTTCATTTGAAATCATTAATTAGAAATTGACGTAAAAGTGGAGCAATAATAGCAAATAATTAAATACAAACTTTAATAATTAGAAGCACTAATCACTTTATCTTTAAAATCATAATTTCATTAAATTTTTTTATATATATTAAGAAAATAAAAAATATTTTTTTTATTACTTTTTCGGGTGCCTAATTATTTAATAAAATTATCAATATAAATTAATGATTTCATTTGAAGAATAATCAATTACAATTAGGACCTTGAAAAAAATTATATTGAATCACAAAATAAATACAAAAGAAATAAATACAAAATTAATGATTTTATTTTGTATATAAAAACAAAATAAATTTATTTTTAAATTAATTTAAATATTTTAAAATAAATAATATATATATACCTAGGATGCACGATTTACTCGGATTTGTGCAAACCAACGCACCCTGTGTGAATGGTGCGTTAATATTAAAAAAATCAAAAATATATATATTTTAATTAATTTATATTAAATTTTATGCAATCTAATCTTGTTAGAAATCAAAATAATTTGAAATATCATTTGATTATTAAATAAATTGTAAAAAAATTAAATATTTATATTTTTTAAATCAACAAATTCTTAAAACACTCAAATCGAATAAAAAATTAACGAATCTCGCACCCTTGTTTGTGCATAGATATATATATATTACCTTATAGTATATTGAAGGTTCCCTTCAGATAACATTTTCTAATTAAAAAATTTAAATGTTTCTTTTTATTTGAAAGATATATTTCCCCAAACATCATAATTTGTATTATTTTTAAGTTAGACAATTTATTGACGTTAACTTTTACACAATTTGTGTCACGTGAAGTATGAAAGTACCCCAAGACATTCAGACAAGAAATGCACAATTCCGTTAAAAAACAAACGGCAAAAGTGACCGTTGGCGTTAAAAGGAACATGTTTCACAAACGAATCCTTCAACCAGTAACCTAACCTGAAGAACACATAGCCATCCGGCATCCTAAACCATTAACAGTCCCGAGTTCAAACCCGAGAAGACGATAATACATCAAGAATACCGTCTTTCAGTGCCGTCTAAACGCAAGTTATCGATACCCTTTATCGTGGAATCGAGCATTTTTCGATCAGAAAACTCACCACTTCTTTGATTACTAGAAGTTCTGCTTACAGTTGCTGCCGTAGTGTTTATATCGGGAGTACGATAGCGAGAAGCATCGGAATCATTTCCGAATGGAGGAGTGAACCTTGAGATTCCGCTCGATGTTCCTTGGCTCGATATCTGGCAAATGACAGAATATTGCTTCTTATAAACTGTCCCGTTTCACGGAACCGAAAGTTCTTCGCAAAAAAATGAGGTGGATTTGAACTAGAACAGGCATTGGCAAAATTAGAGTCTAACCATCACATCCTTTGGAGAGAAAGCAGAACCAGAGGGTATTTTTTGTCTAGATAAGCTTGCGGGATTTAGAATATGCCCGGATATTTTTCTCCGGGAGACGTCTGCCGAAGCCCCTGTTTGTCTCGTGTCTTCATCTGCAAAATTTAAATACGAACATTCCCATATAATATTGAACAGGAGATCAAAAGATAAACCGGAGAAATACCGGGGAACTGTACACCACTTGGGAAGACATGAGGAAGTACCGAGCTCATTCCGGCATGCGGAACCTGCAACGAATATGCATTACAGAAATGAGTGAACATACGATTGGAAGGTAAACTTTTGTGGTTAACGTTAAACTCCGACCGGAGGCCTCGGTGGAGTAGAAGCCATCTGTGACTGTTGATATTTCAAAATAGTCCAATCGAAGATGTAGTCAAATTGAGAACCTGCATGGAACATGGAAATATAGTACTTCAAAAGCAAATCTATATATATATTATCAGTTTCCGTTCAATGAATGTAAATTTTAAGCTAAAAAAACAAAGTTTCGTAAACGAAAAAAATTCAGACCCTCACGAATGAATAGATCACGGAATAATCTCTTCAAATAAGCATAATCTGGTTTGTCCTCAAACCTCAGTGATCGGCAATAATGAAAATAAGATGCAAACTCAGTGGGAAAACCCCGGCACAATGACTGTAAAAATAGAATGCACCCGTTATATTCGATTGTGCAATAACACAAACGAAATCAATTATCCAAAGAATATGACCTCAATGGTAGTTGAAACTTTTTTCTCCCTAATTCTTTCGTATTTCTGATTTTTATTTCCAGCTTTCAAACCCTGCCAAGGAAGGCTGTAAAAAATATACGTCAAGCTAAAAAGGCGGGCTTTGTTTTTTAAACAGAAAATATGATGAATCACCTTCCACGTAAAAAGTACATCAGGACGAACCCGAGAGCCTCCAAATCATCTCGTCTGCTTTGTTCTGGTTACAATTTTAAAAACATCAATTCACAACTGCAGCGAAGCTAATTTCCATGACATAAAAATGTGGGAAATGCTTACCTATTCCCAAATGAGTATTCATACTGGCATATCTCGCCGTTCCTGTCAAGTTTTTGTTCTCCCTGCAGTATTTGGACAATATAAAAAATATTAAAAAAGGTGAAGC
Source organism: Utricularia reniformis (assembly GCA_009725065.1). Lineage (NCBI taxonomy): Eukaryota > Viridiplantae > Streptophyta > Magnoliopsida > Lamiales > Lentibulariaceae > Utricularia > Utricularia reniformis. The sequence goes on along the minus strand of RWGZ01001260.1, from coordinate 152,457 downwards.
GGGAAATAAAAATATGTACAGTAGGAAAGACGATGCTTTTATAATAATTCCATCTATATACATCAAGAGCCACAAATCCAATAAAAAAACCATTAGAATACAAGTCATGTAAAAGTTTCAGTACAAAACGTCGTTTGCTGAGAATCAATACATACCAAATAAATTAAAAATTGCACTGACTAAGTTGAATAGTAATAGTTTTGTCGAACTAAGAATAGTAATATATATATAGGCATAGAGAATCGATAATGTGCAGGGCAATATGTCATTAAGTCACAGTTCCATTTCAATGAAGTGTAATTACAAGAAGGAAAATCAAGTAACTGTGGTCTGACCCACCTGTAGGGAATGTGCTGATTAGTTGAACTATCCCGATATTTCTTTGCCAGACCAAAATCAATGATGTAAACCTGAGATGATGTTAAAATATGATTTTATTTAGGATGTAAATTAAGTAAGATCTACCAGTTCCAAAAACATAAGATTAGAGATCAAATTACCTGATTAGCACGTCGACCCAAACCCATCAAAAAATTATCCGGCTTGATATCTCGATGTAAATACAATTTAGAGTGCACCAATTCAATACGATTGATCTAAAATTACATGCGTGAGAATATATAAAACCTTGATAATATTGTTTTTGAATTTGTAAGAAACTTATACCATTTGATCAGCTAGCATAAGAACCGTCTTGAGGGAGAATTTCCTGTTGCAAAAGCTGAATAAATCTTCAAGACTAGGCCCAAGTAAGTCCATAACTAGTACATTGTAATCCCCTTCAACCCCAAACCATCTTACGCATGGTATTCCGGCTGCAATTTCGTGTAAATAGTAAAATTCATGAGGTTAAAGTTCAAAGTTAGAAACTGAAAGAAAATAAAATTCTCAACATAATAATTACTTCCGCCATCCAAGATTCTATAAAGCTTAGCCTCCAACAGCAACTGAGGTTGCTTCGTTTTTTTGCTTTCCTGAGGGTAAATACTATGGCAATCAAAAGAGCTATCCTTTCATAAAACCCTAAACACTAAGAAACATTTTCAAACAAGTAAAATAACATTCAAATTCTGCATTTGCCTGTTAATCCTCCATCCGCGAAAAACCATTATTTCAAACTACAACTACAATAACATTGAAAAATGACCATATACAAAAAAAGAACTTACTAGTTTAACAGCAACCTCCTCATTAGTCTGACAGTTTGTCCCTGAAGCACACAAGAAACAGGAATACACAGTAAAAGGGTAAATCCCAAACAACCCAAAATACGAAAAGAAAAAAATAGCGCAGAATTTATAACGCACCAAGATGGATCTCCCCGAATGAGCCACCCCCTATCTTGCGACCCAATCTATACTTATTCCCCGCTAGGGTTTCCATCAAATGAAGCGAAACAAGTTTCTAAAGCACCTCAAACAACCAAATTCATCGTAAATTGAATGAAATCGATGTTACGAGCACTATAACGCATTAAGATCTTGCGAAATTCTCCTCAATTGAAGGGTATATGGTATTGAGAGGAACCGAAACGAGGCATAAATTGCTAGTGAAACATCTTAATACTTAATAGCATTCTCGACGAAAAAGAACGTGGGATTGTGAGGGCACAATTACGCTCCACGAACATTTCATTTTAAAAGTCGGTGTATACGTTATGAATGAGAATGAGAATGAGAATGAGAACGAGAACGAGAACGAGAACGAGAATGAGAATGAGAATGAGAATGAGAATGAGAATGAGAACGAGAATGAGAATTAGAATGAGAATGAGAATGAGAATGTATCTATGTATTTACCTAATAAATTTTAAAAATACATATAAAACATACCTTAAATATATCTATGTTAATGTTTTATTCTCGTGTTTAATCTTATTACATTTATTATAGTTTTAAACAATTTTTTATAATTTACTAATTATCGTTTACGTGTCATCAACATTTCATTCATTTAATTACTAATGCAATATATCATATATTTTAGAGTCTATTATACTACATTTTAAATCCTTTAATATATATATTGTTGTTCTCAATATATTTATTATTAAATTTTTATTTTAAATACAATTATTGTGTCTCTATATCTGCTTTTGACGTTTAAAAGTGCTTTTTATAGGTTTATTGATTTTATAATTTTGATTCCCTAAAGTTCATAAGTGTGGCAATCCAATTCCTCACAATCCATTAATCTCTTACGCGAGTTATTTTTGTTGTATATATATTAAAAATATTATTTAATTATTTTTAGTGATCCAACTCGAAAAAAATGAAATCCAACACTAAAATTCGATATCGGACGATATTAAAAATAATATTTATACTATCTCAATTGTATACTGATCAGTATGAAAACATGGATTAAAACATACAAAAGGCAAATCAAAACATATCTTTCAATCCACATTATATTGTCGGAAAAGACTTAATTCCCAACTATTACATAACAAATGCAGCCACATGCCAAACCACTTTTTTGCGAAGGCAACCATGTTCCAAATTTTCGACCATGAACGGGTTTTCCGTCCATATTATCAGGGATGGCTAAAAACAATACACGAACTCGATCAACCATATCCGATCACACTGGTCTGATTCTAGTTATATGAGATTAGTTTGCTTGAGGGCTAGACTAACTCAATACGATAGTATGCGAATATGACGAAACCTATATCCGAAACCCGATTTACACTTATATAAATTAAATAATTTTTGTGTATTTAATATATTAATAAATAATCAAAATACACAATTTTATACTACAATATTATTTTTCTCATTTTTATTAATTGGGTATTTATTCAATAAAAACATATTTTTTTATGATATTGTTTTGGATGAATAAAAATAATGTCTCTCTAAGATTTGGAACCAACTATTTACTAAATAGAAATTATTTATTTCATATATTTTTTATTTATATTAGTTTTGTTGAATAATACGTTTATACCCTAACCCACAATGCAATAATGCAATAATTGTGGGCCGTTTCATATATTTATCTCATTATTGCAATAATGCAATAATGAGAAGGTAAGAATGATATAAACGACTTTTCATAATGCAATAATGCATTCTAAATAAAACATAATGTAATCGTGTAAGTCTGTGTTTGTGGGCCATTTGTGAGCTGCTTGGTCGGGCCGACTGATCGGTACCTGTTTTAAAAACTGCCCAAAAAATAACAAATATATTTAAAATTTAATAATTTCAAATTAGCTCAATTTCAACTTTTTTATTCTTGTTTTAACCCAATCATCATAAACCCTAATTAGTCGGCTTTCTCTTTTGTATTATAATTAGATCAACGATTGGACAAGAATGAATCATCCGAGAAAGTATAAATAAACATGAAAAATTAGTCTCATTGCAAAATCAAGAATAGAGACAGACGATACATTTATGAAATTTACATCTTTCATGAGATGTTTCGAAGAAATAGATTTGGAAGACATTGAATTTGATATTTGATTTTCATTCTCAACTTTTGACTTGAATATTTGAATGCATTTATTTTGGATATATTTTTTTCAATATTTAGATATTATTGATTTTTTTTTTGAAATATATGAACGATTCAAGATCGATTTGTTCAACCGGTCCGATCAAATCGATAGCATAACGATTCGAAAAACGGCTAACGGTTTACAAATAGGTGTAAGACGCTATTATAAGTGTTCTGTAAATTATCTAAAACGTGTTTTAATAAATAAAATACATTCTCATATTGCACAAAATAGTCTAAGCTTCTAGCCAATGTTTTTTAGTTGAAATTATAATATAAACAAATATTAACAAATCAAACTAGTTCGTGAATAAGAGTTCTATTTTCTAATAGAAATTTCACAAAACCTAAAAGTAATTACACCGCCGGCGTACGAGCCCTTCGGGCGGCACGAATAGCGCTGCTCGTATCATAAATTCTCTTCACCTTGACCTTCAAGTAGTGAAGATCCTTCGCGGCACTTCTTAACTCCGTCGATCCGATTAAATTCCTCTCAATGAAGTTCCGGCGACGTTTCTCAGCGGTTAAATTGCGACAGGTAGCGAGTAAAGGATCAGCGTCTGCTACAACGGTCCGGATCTGATCGGCTAGTTCGGCTAGCGCCGGATCTTCGTTACGCCTGTTCTGGTAATCCTCTAGGAAGGCTTTGAAGAGACAGATGTCGTCATCGAGAATCTCGACATGATTCTCGGCGGCGGTGATTAAACGGCCATTGTAGAGCCAAATCCACTTTAGATGTTCCAGTACAAACAGAACTGCTATTGATTTTTCAGGATACCGGCGTCTATTTGGCGGCGTACGTGATCGTGTAAAAAGGTAAATTCCGGCGAAAGCGAATAATTTAAGCGCAAAGCGTATCTGCTCGCGCATCGTTCCGGTCAACGAGGGGGCCGTACAGGTAATTTTCTGTGGTTGAGGAAGATGCTGAACAAAATGAAAATTGCATTTCAAGTCCTTTATTTTTGTACCCCTACAGTTTTATGTTATTCCATAACGACCTCTTCATTTGAATTCTAATTTATAATTTTCATAATTAAAATTTAGCTGTGAGTTTTGCTTTTTGGTACAAAATATATTTTTAATTTTTTTCTCGATCTACTCAGCAAAACTTGGTTCCGACCAGAAAACTCGGTACGGATTTCATCGTACCGATCGGTATGCCAGTATACAAACATTGATTCTAACAACCCTTATAAATTTAGTTGAAATTTCAGTGAATTTTGGCTTGCAGAAATAAAAATGTTATTTATACTGAGACTTATGACTTTTTTTATTTCATTAATTTAAAATCCAATTTATATTTATCAATTTTAATATAACAAAATTTTGAATAAATATTGTTTGATCATTTTACTAATTTCTTAATCTTATAATACATACTGATTTTTAATAATTAATTTTATGTTAGTTCAAAAATTAAAATTTAGATCATTCATACTTCAATTATTAATAAAATAATAATAATAATTCTTATTATATTAAAAAAATAACAGAGTTCATGAATTGGTGTTTTAAATAACATGATCTATTCAAAATATAAAATTTACCTAAAATTAAGTATGAATATGTTTCTCAATTGCACGATATTATTTGCTTTGAATTACGTTAGCTCAAGTGACTCATTTAATTCTCATAACTTCAATTTTTCCCTATTTATATATTTCCTAATGAATCACCTATCATGTCTCTACTTTAGTGTGACAACGCTTAATTTCCGATTTTGTTGGGATCCTTATTACTTTACTATAGAAAAAAGTGTCATGTAAGTGATAGGGGAATCATTATATTTAACCTTCTATTATTCCTCAACTATAATCGATGTTGAGATTTGTATAAGGTGTACCATACCCCGAGGGGCCTCATCAATAACCTTCTATTATTTCTCAACTATAAATCCGAACAAGGTTCAAACAAGTTGTTCATTCAAATAGAATACAAACGAACACGAAACAAATCAAATTCGCCTCATTCGAATCAAATAACAACCTCTTCAAATACTACTTCTTTCCATCCTTTGGGAACTCCAAGCCTTGAAGGTTTAAAAGTAACTCATCAGAATTTAAGTACACTTTGTTGCCTGAAGAAGCAACAAGATGAGAAATTTCTCGAGACGCTTCGATTCTTCTCAGTGTTATAAATGCCGGGTTGTTCGCGATCGCTTGACCGATCAGCTGCGCGCTCTTCGCCTCTCCCTGTAACAAACATTTGTATAACAAAATCCATAGAAGTTGTGCTTTAAAGTTTGCATAATGTTTTTTACCTGAGCTCTAATAATAGCACTTCTTTTATCTTGTTCAGCCTTATCAACTACGAATTTCGCCCTTTCGGCTTCTTGTGCTGCAACCTGTTTAGCTTCGATGGCAGCGGTGAATTCCCTTCCAAACGTAAGGCCGGTGATGGAAACATCATCTAATGCGATGTTGAAGTTCATAGCTCGTTCTGTCAGTATTCTCCGTATTTCCCTACTTACATTCTACATATAGAACTAAAACATTACCAATCATGCTCATAAAGAGTAAATCATGAGTGAGATTGTCGTAAAATAAACGAGCAAACTCATCTAAGTTAGTGTACTTCTTGCAGTTCAGTAAATTTCCAATGAGAAAATGACACATTCAAACCTCAAACTTTTGTAGTTTTGGCAGTTTTGGTTCCCATAATTTGTAATGAACATATTTAGTCCATGAACTTTAAAGTTTTGGCAATTTGGCCTTCTAAGTTTGCAACATATAACGAATCAGTCCCCAAAATTTGATTTTGGTCGAGGACCTCATTTGCCAAAATCAAAACTTTTGGGACCAAATATGTCATATAAACTAAACTTTGGGGTTTGATTTTGTCAAAACATAGAAAGTATGGAGACCGAATTTGTCATCTTCATACTTTGGGGATCAAAATTGCCACAATCATAAAATTTTGAGAACTAAAATTGCCAAAACCATGAAACTATAGGGACCAAATTTACGTGTTGCCCATTTCTAATACTTTTCTAACTCATTCAACAAGTCACATGTAATAAATATAAGCCATAAAGCATTCAGCATTTATTACCTCTCTCTGTGTAATAAGCTGGCTAGCATTGTATTGAGCAACCACAGTTTTCAAAGTCTCATGTATAATTGAAGGAAGGACTCTTTCGTTGTAGTTTTCTCCCAGAGTTCTGTAAATGGTCGGTAACTGATCCGGCAAGGGGCGCGTAAGAACCCGCAGACCAATTTTCACCTGCAAGAATTAAGCAAATATGGACTGAATAACATAGTCAAAAAGTAAATTCCCCGGAGAAAATACAACACGAAAAGCCAATCAAGGTAACATATTTGGTTCAAGGCTTTTGTTGCATTTCTTGAGTCGAGTGAGAGCTTGTCATGAATGTACATGTCTATAAAAGTAAAGGTTTACCATTTGAAGGTCACGGCTTCCGGAAGTGCTCTCTACGAGATGGGGTCGTGCTCGAACATCATAAATAACAGGCCTTTCGAACCATGGGATCATAAAATGTGTTCCTTCAGGATACACCTGTTCAATAAGGTTATTTTGTAAGGTTAAAGCAACAAAAACTATAAACTGAGGCATGCAATACAAAGAAAACAAAGACATTCTATGGAGTTGGGGTCCTTTTCAATGAAATATTTAGAATAAAAAGCCGAATGAAACAAGCCAACGACAAACTTTACAAAGATCGAAACAAAATAGAATTCTAATGAAGGGTAAATTATAAAGAAGAAACACAACAAAACCTTATCTTTTATCCCAATAATGCGGTTGAACACAATTGCACGGTGACCTCCCTCGACATTGTAGAGACTGTTACCTAGCCCATAAATGCCAATCCCAGCAAAAACCCCGAGCTTAATCAGGGCAGAAACAGCCCCACCACTTGGTAACTTGGGTATATTGACAGTGTTCATGATCACCTACAGCTCTGCTTATGCATGAATTACAATAAAATCAGATGATAATTTATCTCAAACTTCCAATATTCAATCTTGGTCAAATTAAAGTAATCAAAAGTTATAACAGCAACAGTAAGCTTTTCTTTCACAACAAGTGATCCCCACTAAGAAAAAAGAAGAGAAAATAAATATTCAGATCATAACTCGCTTAGCATTAAAATCTGAACCAAAAAAATTGACCAAAAATACATAAAAAAATGCACTATCTGTAAATAAAACAGCCCTTCGGTTGAATCTCTATTACCATTACTAGAAAATTAGCAGCGCGTACCAGAATGATATACCTCTGAGACGCCAAATTAACAGCAAAGCTTGGAGAATTATTCACTCTTAAATGGGGACTGTCAATTTCAAAGGGTTTAGGGTTTATACTTTTCTTACTAATACTATATAGGCCGGAAGCGGCCCAATAATACTGGCCCATATTTTGATATTATAAAGAAAATTATGGAGCATCATTGGCTATAACCAAAGTCACTTTATAAATATATAATAGATAATAAAAATACTTAAAATACATTAAGTATTCATATTTATAAAAAACAATATATTTTTAATATTCAAAATCTCAATTTAGATTGAACCATTAACTTACTATAACAAGTTATCTTTACCATGTATTATATAGGAGTAGTGTTTTTAGGTGACCCTCGAACTTTAAAACGGTGTAAAGAATGTATATTCAAAGTTTGTAAATTACATACAAAGTCCAAAATTTATATAATGTATGTTGTTGATCCTCGAAATTCCAACACCGTTTATATTCGACTTAACACTTGTTAATATTTTAAATGTATCTATGATTTGTATTTGACATCGTAACATTAAAAAATTATAATGAGTCTCTACAAACTTTGAAAAAATAAAAAATAACACTTAAATTATTAAAATCAATCACTCAAAAACTAATGAAAATTACTATTAAATGATTAAAAACAAAATTTATTAAAAATTAAAAGTTACACAAATTAATTAAAAATTTTTAAAATATAAAATACGTATAGGCATGTCCAACCCTATGCAAAACCTTTTAATTTAAAAAATTTGCCGTGTGTCCGTGCACATGTGAAAAAATTTGCCGTGTGGACAAAAAAGTAAGAAGAATAGTAAATCCACGCGCCGGCGAAATCTTGGAAATTGTTGGAAGCCATTATTATCGCCTGGGATGTCTGATTTTATATATATGCATTCCCCTTTTTTCTGTTTTGTTCTTCAAAAATCAAAACACTTTCTTTTACCGTTTTCTCTCTTGTTTTTCGTTTCTTGCTTTCTTTTTTTGAACGCCTTTTTGTTCGGCCCGTCTCTCCCATTTTTTCTATGTAATTTTCACTGCATTTGAAGGTTAATTGATGTGTTGTGTTCTTCTTTTGTGGGCATTACGATTTGTATTTCTTTGTACAACTTGCAGTTTTGTTAAGGGATCCTCCTTAATGTTGTAATGTGCATATTTTTCACATGGTTTTTGCTGTATTTTATTCAGGAATTGAATCAAGCTTCGATCTTGGATCATAAAAGTTCTACAATTCTATTGAAATCAAGTTATAGAGATTTATTTGAAAAATGGGTACTTCTTGGGATGATTCAAATGAGAATGTAGTTTCAAATGAGAGACTTTTTGCTTCAACAAAGCCTTCTTACATCCCGCCACATCTTCGAAACCGATCCTCCGCAAATGATCGTGTTACTTCGTATCGTAATGCAGCTCCGATACCTGATTATGGACGTGGTACGAGTAGCCAAGGAGTGCGAGGTTTTAGAAATATAGAGCTTAATCCATTTGTTAAAGATGGTGATTCCGAATTAGAGCGAGCATTCGAGGAACAAAAGAATACAGGCTTAAATTTCGAAGCTTATGATGATATTCCTGTTGAGACAAGTGGGAGAGATGTGCCATTACCAGTTAAGACATTTGCTGAGATAGATTTAGGTGATGCACTAAATTTGAATATTCAGAGATGCAAATATGTTAAGCCGACTCCCGTTCAACGATACGCAATTCCGATAGCTTTAGTTGGTCGTGATTTAATGGCTTGTGCTCAAACCGGTTCCGGAAAAACAGCTGCGTTTTGTTTTCCCATTATTAGCGGAATTATGAGAGGTTATCCTCAACAGAGGCCTCGTAATGTTCGTATGGTTTATCCATTTGCGCTTATTCTTTCGCCTACTCGAGAACTCTCTATGCAGGTAAATGTTACATTTTTCGTGCATATTCGACTCTTCGTTTATGATCATTTTAGCTTTATTACAGATACATGATGAAGCTAGAAAGTTTGCCTATCAAACGAGTGTAAGGGTCGTTGTTGTTTATGGTGGTGCGCCTATAAATCATCAGGCCGGTGATTCGATTCAGACAATTATGTTCTTTAAGGTTTATTACAATGATTGTAATAACATTTTGTGTTTAATCTTTGTACAGCTACATGAACTTCAGAAAGGTGTTGATATTTTAGTTGCAACTCCGGGAAGATTAGTTGATTTGCTCGAACGAGCGAGAGTTTCGTTGCAAATGATTCGATATTTGGCTCTCGATGAAGCTGATAGAATGTTGGATATGGGATTCGAGCCTCAAATTCGAAAGATTGTCGAACAAATGGATATGCCTCGTCCCGGTGAAAGACAAACTATGTTATTTAGTGCCACTTTTCCGAAGGAAATACAGGTTTTTATGATTAACGAATAAATTTTCGATGATTCTTTTCGTATATTGCGATTGTTGATGTTTTTGTTGTAGAGAATGGCTTCGGATTTTCTGTCGAATTACATATTTTTAGCTATCGGAAGAGTTGGATCGAGCACCGATTTGATTGTTCAGAGAGTTGAATATGTTCTTGAAAGTGATAAAAGAAGCCATTTGATGGATCTTCTTTATGCACAATCACAAAATGAAACTCAAGGAAAGGTTAGAGTTCGCAAATATGATCCTCAAAGTTTGTATGTTTGACAAATTCTATCCTCAAAGTTTTTAATTGCAAAATTAGTACACAAATATTGATTTTTAGCAAAACTATTCATCAAAGTTTAATATGTGTGGCAAAATTGGTCCTCAAATTTCGAGGACTATTTCTGGCACACGCAGATTGAATTTGGTAAATTTAGGAGGATTGTTTTTGCTAAAATGATCAAAGTACGGGGACTATAGATATCATATTAGAATTTGTAGGATCAAATTTATCAAAACCACGAAACTTTGGAGACTGAATACGTCATTTTCTTTTAAAGAATCCCATTTTTTCGCAGCTCTCTTTGACATTAGTGTTTGTCGAAACAAAGAAAGGTGCGGATTCATTAGAAGATTGGTTATCTCGTACCGGTTTTCCGGCAACTTCGATTCACGGCGACAGGACACAACAAGTGAGTAAATTCAAGTTCAAGTTAAAGCACTTATAAGTTAAGTGAATTTTCTTTGTGATCATAGGAAAGGGAATATGCATTAAGATCATTCAAAACCGGAAAAACACCGATATTAGTAGCGACAGATGTTGCGGCTCGTGGTTTAGACATTCCTCACGTTGGTCATGTAATAAATTTCGATCTTCCAAATGATATCGATGATTATGTACATAGAATCGGGCGTACGGGTCGTGCCGGGAAAACGGGATTAGCAACAGCATTTTTCAATGAGAATAACTCTTCATTAGCAAAGCCACTTGCTGATTTGATGCAAGAAGCAAATCAACAAGTACCTGAATGGTTGATGAGGTTTGCAGCAAGCCGTGTTTCGTATGGAAATCGAAGTAATAGACGAGGTGGGGGTGTACGTTTCGGTGGTCGAGATTTTAGACGAGATTCTTGGTCCGGGAACAATGACTCGTATCGTGGTTTTGGAAGCTATAATGGTTCTGGTCAGGGAGAAAATAGTGCTTGGGATTAATGATCTATGTGAGGTTTATGTTATTTTGTAGTGTTTATGTTGTGGTTTCAACGTTAAACTCGGGTGTCGTTTTTCGTCATTGACAACTTCGACAATGTTTTAAGATCAAACTTCGACAACGTTAAAATGCAGTAGCATTTACGTCTTAAGATCAAATTCTAGCAATACCTATAAGCACGTAGTACTATTTGTTCCTTCGTTGGTTGAATGTTTGGCTTATCACTTATTGATACTAATTGTAAATAACATAAATAAAGTTTGCATAAGATAGTGTTTTCATATCAGACGGGATATTGTCGGTATGTTAAATACCGGGTTTGATCGATATTTTTTTTGTATGCCCGGTATTGTGTATTAGGGTCGGTTTTCGGTTTTTTTCAGGTCAAACCTTAACAAAAACTAATTAAACATTATTTTTAAAAAAATAAAATTGGTACCACCATGTATACTATCCGATCGTACCGCTCATACAGTTCCAAATCGATATGAAATTCCGAATCGATATGAAAATATTGGTATAAGGTATATTTACATGCAACACTTAATTGTACTCTATTGATGTCAAAGTAATGTCCATGTTTGGAAGTGCACTTCACCGTCTGGTACGGTGGACGTACCGTAAATTTTTCAATATTGATCAAACATGCTTAACAAGTACGTTCGTTTCACCGCTGAAAACTGCGGTGAAACGACAATACGTTTAAAGAAACGGTGGACAAAACACAATTATTTAATGACTTTTATACCCTTCGTTTGAAAGTAGGTTTTACAATTCTTTGAAATCCTGCGAGGAATGGGTGAGGAAGATGGGTACATATACTTTCTTATACTTCCCCGTATTTCAACTTTTCACATTAAAGGTATCCATATTTTAATATTCATATGGTTTTTCGAACAAGCTTCTTAAAACACCCCCCTATTTACTGCTATGATGGGAAATTCTCTTCGGAGTTGCGAATATAAGACGAGGCACAAACATTCCGACTCAAGTAGCACTCGTTCCAGCAACAATGACTATTTATAATTTCATTCGAAATGTGGACAAAGAGGATTCGGCATTGTAGAGATGGAACACGATTGAAATCATTCCCTGTATTTCAAGTATATATGATCAAATTAAATGAAGTTAGGAAAGTAAAGACCTAGTTTTTATAGAATAAAAACAAAGAGTCTCCGTAAGAACAATACGAAGCTTGTTTTTAACCATCGACTAGAAAACGAACTTTGCCACTAAATATTACTAAAGATACCAGAAATATTATGAGAAAAACGAAGAAAATGAATAGATAACAACGTTGCGAATATTCATAGCGAGGCCGTGACTCCCGTCGAATGCTTGGAAAACTTTTGGGTTTGTTGCCGCCAATTCCGCAAGATCGAAGATCATTTTTGTGTTGATCCCTCCTATTTATATTTGATGCTTCCTCTAACCCTATAATATTTGTATTAAATCCGAACCTAAATCATGCATAGCTAATATTTCATTCAAATAAGTGATTAAATATCCTAAATCATATATTTTGTGATTCCAGCATCCGTACATATTTTTCTACAAAAGTGTGAATACCTGAATGATTCAATATGTTTTGAGCTTCAAAACGACGAGATAAAACCCGTCTTCATCGATCGATTCGACTACTTCAAACAAATGTTGTGCAGCAGTTTGCATTAATGTAGTTTCCTGAGGCAAACTAGAAATGACAACATTTGGGAATCTCTGTTTTTGTTCTTCAACACCTTTTTTGCCTTGGGGATGACTGATTACTACCCTTGCTCCTGCAACATACAAATCTTGAGTAATATTGAACAAAAATGGATATAGAGAGGATAAAATGACGCATTCGGTTTCCAAACTTTAATAGTTTTGACAAATTTGATCATCATAATTTGTAATGGCATGTTTAGTTCCCAAATTTAAAAGTTTTGGCAAATTACATCATACAAGTTTGCAACATTTGGCAAATAAGATCCCTGAAGTGACAAAATCGGTCCCAAATATTTGATTTTGATCGAGGATCACAATTGCCAAAATTGAAAACTGGCGATCAATAACAATTATGCGACACAGACTAAACTTTTGGACTGATTTTATCAAAACTTACAAAATATGGGAACCGATTTTGCCATCTTGATGCTTGGAGAATCACCATTGCTACAATTATAAAATTTTAGGGACTAAAATTGCCAAAATGATGAAACTATAGAGACCAAATTTACATGTTATGAATATTACCTGGAGAACACTGCTTCGCAAGGGATGCGAGAATCTGATCGAGTTCAAGAGACAATGCAGGAAGCAAGTATAGAAATACAACATCAAAAGGAGACCAGATTTCGGGTATATCTATAAGTTCGCCTTGCCAACATTTGATCTTATCGTGCTTTTCTTTGATCGATGCCAAAATGAAAAGAGAATCATGAACAACTAGTAGTTGCTCAAAGTTTGATGAGGAAACAAGTTTATCCACAAAGGATTCAGAACCAAGAGAAACCATAATCCTTGAAGTTTCAGTGATGTTCCCTGCAGAAACGATTCTATCGATATTCTCCTTAAGATCTAAATCATCATTTGAATCAAGAAATGACCAATCTTTTTCACCAAGATCTTCAAAATCCACTACACTTACAGCTCCATCATTTGAAGAAAGCACAGGACATATAGGAAACTGAAGCCAGACAGGGTAATTTTTCGAAGAGAGTTTATGGGAGAGACTAAGCTTAGGATACCAATCAAAGGTACAAAAAGATGAATACTGAAAAAACGGAAGGGTACGGATAGAAAAAGGATTAAGTCCAATGACTGATGAAATTGTATGCATGATTTTGAGCAATGTACCCTGTGAGTTAAATTATAATGTCAATATCAAAAGAACCAAGACACAAATTCACTTGGTATAAGAAAGGAAACAGAAAATGAACATAAACAACATCAAACATCAACTATAAAAGGTAAAATAACATTCTAAAAAAAGAACCAAATTTCAGGCTGAGATGGGACAGGCAATATGCATTACAACACGAATTCAAGTAAAATAAGCCATTTGATTGCTAAAATACGCAAAAAAAGCTCATTGCAGAGAAAAACTAACACTCTTCCAGAAAAACAAGGAAATTTACAAGAAGTATCAATTATTTGCGTCACTGAGGGGCTCGTAACCTAAATTAAAGAAAGATGAAACCACATCCTATACAATTTCGCACTCAATTAAGCAAAAATCTGACGAATTGAAGAAAGGCCTGGGACGTTTATCGAACAGTTGTTTGTGCAAGAGAATACCTGCAGCTATAGCAATACCAATACTTGAATTCGTTACCTTGGCCAATTCTCAAAGATTTCAAACTGCAACCGTAACAATTGTGGAGATAAACCCACAGCGAAACTAAAATATGTTACCTAATGAATTAAATATTAATTGGGCCAACAGATCTGGCCCAAATACGCTAGGCCCAATCATATATTTTAAACTGAAGCCCATTCATTAATGACATCATTTTTCATTTTTTTAAAACACAAGAAAGCTCAGTATACTATCCGACCCGAAATGGAATTCCAGATCGGTATGAAACATATATGTCAACTAGAAGTGTTTATTCGGTAAATACCAAACCCAACATATGATATTTTAAATACCAAATATCGATCAAATAAAAAATTTAACTACCGAATTTTGTCCATTCGATCGATAATTACTAAATTTGTTTTCGTATATACCGAATTTTCTGATATTAAATTAAATAAAATAATCATAATAATATATTTAATTATATAATAACAAAAATATTATTTTAAAATTAAAATAAAATGTGGTTTAACCAACCGAAATTGAACATTGATATTCGGTTTCTACCAAATATTGAATACCCTCATCTTCAGTGTTTTAAATTTCCGGTATACTGGAAATTTCGGGTGTACCGGTATTTTGCCGGCCGAATGGACAAAAATTCGGTAGGTTACTGAAACAAAAATGCACTCCAGTTCGTGTATTTTCGGGTCGGGTTGAGTTTTTACTGGTCAGATCGAGTTTTGGCGGATTGAGTCGGATTTTATATTAAAAAAATAAAATATGAATATTTTATAATTAAATTTATTTTAATATTCTCGATACGGATTCGGTACATATTTGATATACCATAAACCTATTCGATATACCGATCCAATGAACTTGTCTGGTATATCGATGGGTATCGATATTTAAAACATTGCTCATATTAACTATTATAATTTTAAAAAGTAAATGAAATGTAATTGATAACAATTAAATGAATGAGGGAGCTGGGGGGGACCATCTCCTGGAAGAGAGCGAAGAATAATATTTACTGCTATTTCTGTGTCGTCTTCCCCAAACCCATTACAATTTAATACGCAGAAAAAGGATGATCGATCGAGTGTCGAGTCAAGGAAACAGACAAAAGAAAGCTTGCATTTGACATCCAGATCCTTCTCAGATCTCAAGATAACGATGTTTCACCTGCAATTTTCCATTCCTCCAAACCCCCATCGCAACTTTCATTTTCCACCGTCCGATCTATTACACCTCCTCTTTTAAACCGTAAGCTGGATTAAAAGTAATCATTTTTTTATATTCATTCATAATTTCGTATCGTTTCAGACCCGTATAACCTGTACAGACGATATATCACTCAATACCAAATATTTCATTTTTTTTATATATTAAAAAAAATAAAAATAATTTTAGGGTCGAAATCGAAAAAAACCTGAAATCCGATTGTAAAAACCGATACCAAGCGTCATCGAAAAAAATACTAATATTGTTTGGTATTTGACATACCAACCGGTATCATTATGAAAACATTGATTAAAACTAAGATAAAGAAATTGTGATTTTATTCACAAACAAAAAATAATAATGGTACATTCATGGCTAAACAATCATGATTTTATAATAGTCGCTAAAATGACTTCGTATCACCATGGAGATTTGGCATTAATTAAAATATAAATCTTTTTACTTTATTACTTAAAATATAAAATAATAATGGTACATTCATTGCTATACAATAATAATTGTTATTTTTATATAAATCACAACGATGAAACAATAATTTTATAAAATATTTTAATAAACTATTATCATTCACCAGATATTTCTATTTCTATCCAAACAAATTCATACATAACTTGTCACACGTAAAAATAGGCAATATAGTTTCATCCATTTGATTTTCAAGTTTTTCAACTGTGCAATTATAAAGGGGTGACATTTGCCGGTGACCCTCCAACTTTCACGTGGTGTAAAGAGCATACATTCTAAGTTACGAAATTGCAAATATGACACCTCAAGTTACCAAAAATATGCAAATACGACACCTCAAGTTAATAAAAATACACACATATGACCCTTCAACTTTAATTAAATGCATGTACGACACCTCAAGTAAACAATACTGTTTAATATTGACCATCTACGACATTGTTATTGTTTTACGTCCAGATGCACATTTCTCGAACTTGAAGTATCAGTTTTGTATAATTTTTCGTATAAAAGACTTATTTGCATAATTTGTGAACATTGACAACTAATACTGCGAACGAAAAATGTTTACAAATTTAACGGAAAATCATGTGTTAAATACCAGGGGTAGAAAACAAACGATTTTGATAACTTGAGGGGTCATTCCTGCAATTTCATAAGTTGGAGGGCATAGTCTTTACACAACTTGTAAGTTGGGGGACTATTTATATAATTTTTTCAAAGCTCAAAATTTGAGTAAATCAAAATAGTCCTCTTATTTTCCATATTTTGCAATAATAGACGTCCAATTTAAGTGCATTTGACAAAATTGATCTAATATTTTCAATTACGATAATTGAAGTTTTTCGTAAAAAACAAATTTTGTGATAAAAATTAGAGTTTATCAATTTTAAGGATTAAATTTACCTGATTTTGAAAACTTTGTTGATGGATAATTAATAAATCAAAGTTTAGGGATTTAAAATGCATATAAAATTTCATTGAACAAATTTATTAAAATAATTAAATTTCACTACTTAATACATTGTCTAATAATGAGAGCAATTTTATTAATAGTTTAAAAAATGTAATTATAGAAAATATAAATTACTTTTCAAATTAATAGTTAAAACATGATTTTTCTTATTTTAGAACAGTTTTGAGAACATAAATATAGACAATACAAAAATTCATGTTGCACGGAATTTGTCATTTAAATTATAATATATATTCAATAATAATTATCTAAGTAATTAATAAAAATATATAAATAAAACAACATATAGTAAAAAGTTAATCTAAGTAAAAACTAAAGAGGGTGACGTTTGCCTATGATCCCCCAACATACGGGCTGTATAAATGACATGTACTCGAAGTTAATAAATTGCAAATATGATACACTTTCTTGAGTAAAAATATGTATTTGTAGTCTTCCAACTTCAATTAAATGCACATAAGACATCTCGAATTTCCAATACAGTTTATCATTGACACTTTAATGAACTCTCGTTAATATTTAATATTTTATGTACAATTCTCGAACATGAAAAATCAATTTTGTATAATTTGTTAAGTGTGGAGATCGGTATTGGTATCGATCTGTTACACTTGAATGACGATTGGTAATGTGGTTGATGGGGCACACACGAAAGATGAGATGGTCGGTATTGGTACCGATCGGTTGAAGACCGAAGTAAGCAATACCGAATGTGACAAAGGGACCGAAACAATCAATAGAGGACGAAAGCAGGTGATCCGAAGATGTGAGATGGAGGCAATCGGTCGAGGACCGAACTGAGATATGGTGGGACCCACTTGTCTAAGATATCGGCAGTTATGGAAGAAGATATTGAAAGAAATAAGATAATATCAAATCGGTATATATGGATGTATATATATGATTTGATTATGGATAATCATATATGGAGATATGATAAAATATTATGAATATTTGATTATTACCTTAATATCTCAACCACCTCATATATATAAATGGGTCTTATGGTTCATTGTTATACATTTCAATATTCTTGTATTTCGAATTTTTCTCTTCGTGTGTGTGTTGTAATCTTCTCAAGTGATAGTGAATTTGGTCGTTTCCGCCGGTCACGTGGTTTTCCCTTTTCGGGTTTCCACGATAATTTCTTGTGTCGTTGTTTTCTCTTTGCTTTAATTCTCAAGTTCTACTTAATCTATCGAGGTTTTTCGTACACATGTTTAATCCCCAACATAATTTTTCAAATAAATCTTATTTACGTCATTTGTGAGAGGTTTTTAAACGATTTTCAACTTACGAAAAATTGGTGCTAGAATATTAGGAATAAAAACAAACCGTTTGTGGTATATCCTTTACAAATCTTGTAAATTACAAGACTAATTATACAATTTTATCAAACTAAAGAACTATATTCCTTGATTTTTATAATTTTAGAAAGCATAAATATAGACTACAAAAAAAGTTCACAGCACAAAGGGAATTATGTCATTCAATTAAATATATAACTAATAAAGTAAATAAAACAAGTATAATAAATAGTTAATGACCAAGTCATTATATAGTACTTCCTCCTTGGTTCTTATATTTGCAGTTCCGATGTGGGACAGTGCATTACATAATCATTAAAGAATGGGCTTAGTTTTATATAATGAATCTGGAATTCTGCACTGACTTCTCATAAGTTTGGTTACTTTCAAAGATTGATGATCTATTGGTCGATCGATAGATGAAAGAGCGATGTATGTGAAGTTTCAAAAGTAGGGTTCTTTTCAATTTTATGTTTGGCTCCACTTTGTGGGCCTCAAACTTCCATATCATTGTTATTTTAAATTTGTGTGATCGTATTACGATGAGAGAACGTATACGAACAGAATTAAATGAGGAGATCATATATTTAAAAGACTTGATCAAGATATTACGTGATTGTACCATACACTTTTATAAATTTAATCTATCACACTTCTCTAAATGTGGGACAAAATCAATAATTTCGAGTTTGAGTTTCGACATAAATATGAATCCGGAGTTTGAAGTTAATTGAACCCATATAAAACCACGTTTTTTAAAAAAATTGGGTAATTTTCGAGTTTTGGATTGGACCTAAAAGCAAATTTTTTGGGCAAATGATCAATGTTTTCATACCGGGCCAGTATGACCAGTATAAAAAAATATTTTTTTTATTTTTTTCCGAATCGACCCGATAAAACCCTGGTTCTGACCTAGAAACCCGATACTGGATGGTATCGGTCAAAATACCGATGCAGCCAGGTATTTTGCGTACCGACCGGTATAAAAACAGGGCAAATTATAGAATTTTTGGTCATATTATTTAAGACACATATTTGTTAGTTATGTTGATTTTTGAATATTATAAGAATTTTCACTATTATTTTATAGATAATTGAAATATAAATAATCCAAGATACAAATTTTAACTTGGAATTTATTATAAGATAAAGAAGTAAAATTTGGTACGAGTTAAATATTAAAAACATCTTAATTCAAAGTTTTGTATATGAAAATTGATACACCTAACTTTCTATTTTATATTAATAAAATAAGAGATAAAGCCAAATTTTAAAACTTTCGAACGAAATGAATTTTATTTTGATTGCTACAAGAAATTCACTGAAATTTTTGAATTTCAAAAAAATTTCAATGAAATTTAAACACTCGTAAAACACAAGATCTCAATATGATACATAATAGGGTTTGAAGTTTAATGGTTTAAGATTTAGGGTTTGCTTAAAACATATGCAGACATCGCATTTTCATCAAATACATAAATGTGGTCTAAACTTGAGTTGTTTTATAATCAAATTACGGTTTAGGATTTAGGGTTTAACTCTGAATCGGGACTAAGTTGCACAAATAAGGGTGCAAAAGTGTGAGATTTATTATTTTTTTACGAATTCAATTAGGGTGTGTTAATGCTTTGTTAATTAAATAAATATAAAATTATTATTACTATTTTTAGATTTTATTCAAAATTAAATAATACTAAACCATTTCAATATCTAATATGATGGATTATCACACAAATTAATTATTTTTTTTCTCATTTGTTTTACATTTTGTAAGATTTCTAAAATTCTTTATTTTACTTTTCAAATACTGTTGCATGAATTATTTCGAATTAATATTTAGATTGTGTTAGAATCTATGCGGCATCGACTCGTCCGACTGACTCGGTGAGACTAGACTCGACTCGACACGGTTCGCCAAAAGTATAAGAGTCAGATTTTAGACTCGGTTCGGATATTTAAATAAAATAATATTAAATAAAAACAAAATTAAAAAAAGTAATTGTTAGAATTTGTAAAAATAGCATAAAGTCAAGTTTAAAACTATAAATATTTATCAATTCAGTATATAAGAAGAGTTAATTTATAAAAAATGAATATCGTTCATCGATTCTACCATCTCCCCAAAAACAACCACTTTTTGATCTATCATCATTTGTACAAAAAATTCACAAGTAGATCGACAACATTAAAAAATCGTGAAAGCACATAAGATATGTTTCCGATGAATAAAAAAATCAAATTAAGGAAGAAATTAAAACGACGTCATTTTGTGTCAAGTGTCAAGAGTCGGAGTGAGTTGAAGAGTCCGACTCGATTCGACACGGGAAAATGTGAAAAATTGAAGAGTCGGTGTTGCATATGTTAGAATCATTTTAATATTTAGGGTTTAGGGTTTTGAGTTTTGAGAAATTGATATGTGTCATTAGCAATTAATGAAAAGACGAACATCTAAAAATAAACGGGATTGAGATTCCCGACATTTAGTAGTTGGAAGATGTGCAAAAATGCACATCAAAATTGAGATTATTAATATCTTTGATCGATCTCATGTGATCTGGCTAGTTGGCTTCTTCTTATGTGGTCCTAAGATGTTTATTTTATTTGAATCTATTTATTTATTATTATTATGTTCAGACAAATTATGCTGATGGACCAATGACTTTTTTGTGGTCCTAAAAGGGTTGTTTTTTGATGTCTGACACATTACCCTTTACTGCTCTTTTTTCCAAGTGTATATCAATCAATCCACATTTTAGTATCTATCTTTACTTCAAAAATATGATACTATTGATATTTTTTCCGTACCATTCTACATGGGTTTTAAGATTGGATTTCGGGGTTTTGTGTTCGATTCTAAAAATATAATAAAATATTATTATTATTTTTTAATACATAAGAAAGAAATCGGATTTGGTACCGTAAGTATCATTACAGAGTTTCGGATAGATATGAAAACATTTATATGAATCAAATGAGTTGAACTTCTTTTTTTAGGTTCGAGTTCGTAAACTAAAGAATGGATGATTCGATGTTCTTTTTTATTGAGTTTTGAGTTCACTTCGAGTTCGAATTATTGAAAAATATTATATATTTTTAGTATATATAATATAATCATATTTTTGGCTCTCGAACCAGCTCGCGAAGAAAGTCCTAGGTTTGATTTGTTATAAATTCGAATGAGATCAGTACAAAAAAATTGAGCTTGATGGAATCGGATCGAATGGGTCATGAACCGGCTCAGTCTAGTCTCATCAATTTTGAATTTGGTATAAGAACTATACAAAATGTGTCATTCTTGATGAACAATTATTAATTATTCAGATATGATATATACATAATTATTTTATTATATGTAAAATCATATAATATTATGTAAATGTGTGTTTATATTATTTAGAATCTTCATAGAAAACAAAAACATAAAATGAAAATGAATAGAAGCAAAAGTGGTGGGGGTGAAAGTGAATTATTAAAGAGAAAAGGGACCTCACATAGCACGCTCACAAATAATTAATTATCATATTATCGAAATATGTGCAGTTTCTAGTCAAACCAAAAATGAAAAAAAAATGTTTTTGAGGTTAAGATGAAATATTCAAGAGAAAGAGGACTTGCTTGCTATTTACTAATTTTATCATAATTGTGTCACTAAGCAAATAGAATTTTGGGTAAGGTGCAAATTTGATCTCAATAGTTTCATGGTTTTATCAATTTTGATCGATAAAATTTATGCTTACGACAATTGTGATCCCCAAAGTATAAATATAGTAAAATTGATCGTCATACTTTGTAAGTTTTGACGTAATCAGTTCCAAAAGTTTGGTCTGTATGAAATAGATAGTCTTCAAAGTTTTTAATTTTGGAAAATGAGTTTCTCGGTCAAAATCAAATTTCGGTGATCGATTTTCCTACTTTGAGGATCTGATTTGCAAAATGTTGCAAACTTGAAGGACCAAATATGTATAACCTTAAAGTTTGTGGACTAAATATACCATTACAAATTATCATGATCAAATTTACAAAAAGTGTAAAGTTTGTGGATTGAATGCATCATTTTCTCCATAATTTTAGTTACTAATACCTCACAAACATAATACAACCTTCGTACCGGGGCAAACCATAAACGTTCTTCGTAAACATTTTGTCAATATACTCATGCGTCATATGATCTTTTGTAATAATAGTAATCGAGGATTTATAATTCGTAGAAATACCCCGTTTGTCGTACGTCAATTGCGGATTTGTACAAAACAAGTAATTTTATAAACTTTTGTTTAACTAAGTAAAGATAAATGTGAAAATTACGTAGAAAACAAACTCATAGTAACTCTTGAGTGTACATTAGTGATTTTCGATATACTTTTCTCTTAACAGTTTTGACAATATAAAATGTTATTTTTACAATTCTCAAAATTATAGACATTTGCAACTCTTCGGAGTTTATAATTCTATACGAACGATTATAACAATATCTAATATTGTTTTTGTAATTTTTAAAGTTTTGAAAAATATTCAAATATGCAATTACGACTCTTCAAAGATCATAGCAATTTATAAATTATAATGTTATTTTTACAATTACGGGTGCGTGGGTGCACGGATTCAAGCAATACACACATATTTTTTTTAAAAAAATAGGGTTAATGAGAGTGAAATAATAAGATGTGTAGAAGTTCTTGTGAGTGAGGAAAAGAAATACATAGGTGATTGGAAGACGGTGAGAACAAGAAGCTAACAAATGTGAATTAAGAATGTCATATTTCATTCGTAAATTGTTTTAAAACTTATTACATTTTACATATTTGTGTATTTTGAAATTTTAAAATATTTATATTTATTATTTTATTATCTTGAATTTGACGCAACCTAAATCAGATATTTCTAAAATCACCTCACCCCGTACCCCGCACCTCGCACCCGTATCCCCGTACATGTGCAATGTAGGTTATTTACTACAAATATGATAAATAGTTAAATAAAAGAATATTTGGGGGTGAAAGTGAAACATAAAAGAAAGAAGGGGGAAATGGTAATAATGCAATTATAGACTTATACATGACATTAAGAACTCCGAAGTCTATAAGTCAATATAAACGATCATAATAATTTATAACGTTTTTTTACAATTTTAAAGTAAATTATTTACTACAACTATGATCAATAGTTAAATAAATGAATCTTAGGGGTTAAAGTGAATTATTAAATTAAGACGGGGAAATGGTAATTATCCAATTGTAAACTTATACACTATATTTACGATCATAACAATTTCTAAGATCATTTTTATAATTTTATAGTTGAGTAAAAGAATCTTAGGGGGTGAAAGTGAATTATTAAAGAAAGAAGGGGGAAATTGTCATAATTCAATTATAGACTTATACATTATATCGACAATCATTACAATTTATAATATTATTTGAGTAGTGTTTAAAGTTTGTAAATTTAATGCAAATCCCCCAAGTTGATATAATATATGCTGTTAATTTTTCAACTTTTTAAAGTTATAAATATCATGTTCTCAAAGTTTAAGGATTGTATGGTTAGTCACACAGTTCTAGAATCGTTTATATTTGACCTTAACAAATGCATTAATAATACATATTGTATCCTTTAACCTTAAAAAGATGTAATAATTATGTCTTTAAACATTGAAAATTTTAAAAATCACATGTAAATTGTTAAAATCATTTAACTGCTACTATTCATTCGAGAGTCATTTTTGAACGATTTTGAAACTTTGGTGGTTTTTCATGTAATTTACAAACTTTGGGTATCGTCTTTACACTATTTTAAATATCGACGGCCAATGTCGAACTTTTCTCAATATTAATTTTATACTTTTAAAGCTGAGTTATTTACTATAAGAGTACAAGTATCAGTCAAAGCTAAAGAGTTAAATAAAAGAAGAATCTTAGGGGGTGAAAGTGAATTATTAAAGAAAAAAGGGGGAGAAATAGTAATAATGCACGCTCACGCTCAAGTTCACGTTCACAAACAAACACGCAGTATCATATTCACTCCACCTTGTCCGAAAATGAAACGAAGTGAACAGTTTCTATAAAGACAACGACCTCGCCGCCCTTTCCCTCAAATGCCGACCTTAACTCAAACCCCATGAATCAGCTTTAAGCCATACCCATAAATCTCGAGTTTATGAAGAATGAAGCACTGTTAAAACGAAGTTATTTTTGCTTTGATTTACGTGTATTTTGTTGGGGTATGTGGAATAAGTTTCAGGTAGAAATTGAAGTGGGTTTTGGTCCCCTACACTCACTGTTCTGAGCTGCCAGCATCTGATGATCTTGACTTATCAAAAGTATGGTATACAAGAGGCTGTTAATGGCGGAAAACTGAGAAGAACAAGTGAATCTCATGAAGAAAGAAATAGATAGTGACGTTGCATTGAGAATTACCAGAAAAATACAACACTCATTAAAGAAAAAAACCAGTCAAGTCAAACCATCAGACAATACAGAAAACCCTATTTATGTAACCCTAGTTCTTAATTCGAATTTGAATTTAATTCACGGGTTCCTTGGTTTAGCTCAAAAGTTTTATCTTTTTCTTTTCTTATTGTGACTTATCATTAACTCAAGGGGACAAACTCAATAAAAAATATTGTGCCTATACTCTTAACAATAATATGTGTATATGAAATATTAGATTAATAAAAGTCGGGTATATTTCATATGAGTAATGTGTATGGTCCTCAATATTTTTTATAAACGAATCCAAACAACATTTGATGGGATATTTATTCATAATTTAACATGTGATTCATTTTTCATTTGCACGATATTCTATGTTTTGGATTGGTTTGATTTCAAATAGTCCGAGAACTATTCTATTGGATCATTCATTCTGTTGATACCTTAGGTGAGCAAACTTAATTTTTTAGCATAAGATTCATTTAAGTAATATCGAATAACCATATTTAATATTTTTTTTCTTTAAAAAGAAACACGCACACACGTTACATCCGGGGATTGAATCCATAACATAGTTATATTTCATTAGGCTAAACCCCTAATGGTATCATATTTAAGATCTTATCATTATTGATTATAGATGATGTTGCGATTCTCCTAAGATGAATGCATTGGCATTCCATGTTTAACTTACCATAAGCAATGGTGATAAGTATATTTATAGATTCCGGTCGAATTCTCTACGTTAAGATGGAAATATAGTTGGGTAATTTTGCTTTATTTAGATGAAGTTTGGTATATTTCGGGACGATAAACGTTTGATGTGCAAGGGAAGGTAAAAGAAGCAAACATTTAGAGGACCACTTTACATAAAAACTAATGACATGTTGCTATTTAAGTAAGTGGCAAATAAGTACTCATCCATGGTCCTAACTCTTTGGGGGCTACTTTAGTTCCATTTTCTTTTAATAAATATGGACTCAAACCCGTATTCCCCGTTTCAATTGGTATTAAAACATTTCTCTAAACCAAGAAAGTCATACTGTCGGTACTATTCATACCGATCGAGATCGGTACGAACGATTTTTCGATATACTATAGGTAAATATCGATATTTAACGGTATGAATGCATGGTCTAAACATCTACGAATGCTGCTATTTTCAAGTTGACGATACACGAATAAAACCCGAAAACATTGTTTTAGATAAAGACATTTTTCTTCCTTGGTTTTCAATGTTGATCCATGCCATGCCTTGCCACGGATCTATCTATTTCAAGGTCCCACTAAACAACTCACACCATTCCCAAATCTCTTTTTCTATCTTTCTTTCTTATTCCCTTTTCTTCAACTTCATTCTTCTTCACAAATCCAATATTTTTCCATGGATAAAACCGATAGAGAAACTCACGATTTCATGAACGTAAGCTCGTTTTCTCAGTTACCCTTTATCCGTCCATCTTCGGGAAAGGATAAATCGAGTGGTATTCGTCTTTTCGGTAAGGAATTCGGAGGTAATACGAGTATTTCTAATGATTTATCAGATCAATCTACTGAAAATAGCAGCAATGTTCAAGATGGTGAAGGAAGTAATAACAAAGGTGTTAATGGTGATAGTAGTAGAAAATTTGAATGTCATTATTGTTGTAGAAATTTTCCGACTTCTCAAGCTCTCGGAGGACATCAAAATGCACATAAACGAGAGCGTCAACATGCGAAAAGAGCTCATTTACAATCATCTATGATGCCTGAATCTGCTGCTTTTTGTGGTATGATGAATTATGCAAGAATTGGATCAAATCAAAATTTTCCTATGCCTTATCATCATCCTTGGAATACTACAAATTCTTATGCTTCTACTACCAATTGGTTTTACAATCCTTATAATCAAAGACAACCTATAAATGGAAGCCCTTTAGCTCTATGGCAAATCCCGAATCCTCATAATTCTTCGTCTTTTCCGATCGTCGGATCGAGAGATGATCAGTTGAAATCTATGGCTACAATGGGAAGTTCCCAGATCCAGTTCGGGTATAAATCGAAGCCGACGAATCAAGATCAGTTGAGTTTGGATTTGCATCTTTGAATTTGAATACTTTGTCAATAAGAGGATCTTGTTTATCAACTAAACCAGAAATTTCAGTTGTTTATTTTAATGTAGATTCATGCAAAGTATTTGTTTCTTTAAAAACTTTCGAAACAATAGATTATGCTTCTCGTTATGGATTTTCATACCGATCTTGAATTTTCGCATAAGATTGAATGGTTACGGGCAGCTGATATTGTATATTAATTATTTAGGTATTTTTTCTAAAATTAAATAACTATAGGGTACTATTTGATTATCGTATATTTAGTTTTACTTATTAAAATATTGGGTTTGTTTGGATTAACGTATAAAAATGTAATGTAAATGCATGTTTGGTACCTAAAATTCATAATTTTAACAAATTAATTCTCAAAATTTAATCTATATTTATTATTTATAGTTTCGTATTTGATTATTTTGGCAATATAGATCACCAAAGTTTTTATAGGTAAATTCACTATATATGATAAAATTAATCACCAAAATTTAATTATCAATTTTACAACAGACATTAAATTTGAGGACATGTTTAGCACAATTAAAAATATTGAGAATTAAATTTATTAAATCATACAAATTATGAGTATAAATTTATTATTATTATTAAATGGAGTAAAATAGTTTTGTATGACGTGTCTATTTTCGACAACCGACAGTTCATCGCTTTCCATGATGTGGAAGAAACACTACCACACATGGACATTAAATGACCAAATTATCCTCCAAAAAACGACAACTTCCATAGAAGAAAAAACAAGTACGATATCTTCTACTAAACCTTACTGTATCTTCCTTTTTTGTTCATGCTTTTCATGTATCAATAAATATTTATACACAATATTCGCATTAATTTAAGTAAGAAAAATTACATTATAATACTTCACATTATCCCAAACACATCTCAAATATTTTATATACTCGGTTTGTTTAGAACTCAAATTAAAACTGCGGTGAAGTGCGGTGCGATGTCCAAATCGTGATTTTCTTATGATATACAAAACACAAGTTTAATTGCGATGTGATAATCGTTAAAAAATTATGATATCATCACAGCTGCTAAGACCAGCTGTGATCTCATCGTGATTTTGGAAAATACTAATTTACCTTACGTCTATTAATTATAATATATTATATTTATTATTTTATATATATAAGGGTATATTAGTATTTTTATATAAATCACGATCATCATATCTCACCATATATCACCACATCTTACTGCACATCACCACATCTCACCATATCGCAGTTTTAAAAAACTATACCAAACAAACCCACTGTTTGGAACATGAAACAAAAAACAAAAAACGTATATTCAAAAGTTTAAATAAATTAAAACTTTCGTTAATTAAAATATAAACATAAAAGAAATATATAAAAATAAATAAGATATCAAATTATTGATCCAATAACAAATTTTTTTATTAATGTTTGAAGAATTAGATAGAGGAATGGAATATGAGGATTGCAAGAAAAATTTAAAACATAACCGAAAAATTATTAATAATATTATTTTAATAAAAAAATATTTTTACGAAGATAAAAACGCATTTATTAAATTTATGTTATTAAAACATGAATACCGTTTTAAGAATGGTACCAGGATGAAATCATTAACAAAACCACTAAAATTTGCTTGCTCAAAACTCATAAGATTCTTGTAGCAAAACATTTACACTGTAAAAATTAACTAATTACAAATAATATAATTCCACTACATTTCTAAACTTGATGCAAAAGAGGCTCATGAGTTAACCGAACACGTTCGGGACAAATTATAGCGAGTGTCCACATTTATAACAATTTATCTACGTAAAAAATTTCAATAAATCAATCCATTTTGATTCACAAATACATTATTTCATATCTTAAAGAACGAGAAAATAGCATGTTTGATACTCAAAGTTTCGTGATTTTGATAAATTTAGTCTCAAAACTTTAATTTGACATATATAGTCACCATAGTTTGGTCGTTTTGACAAAATGGTCCCTAATGTTTCCAAATTTGTCAAACTCAGTCCATTTGTGACAAAACTAATACCCATAATTTGAGTACTAATTTTATACACATTAAACTTTGAGTACTAGTTTTGTCAAAAAATAAAAACATGATGACTATATTTACCAAAATTAAGAAACTATATGGATCAAATTTAACAAATCATACAAAATTGGAGAACCGAGGAGAAAAGGAATAACATGTTTGATACTCAAAGTTTCGTGATTTTGACAAATTTAGTCTCAAAACTTTAATTTGACATATATAGTCGCCATAGTTTGGTCGTTTTGGCAAAATGGTC
Organism: Utricularia reniformis; assembly: GCA_009725065.1. NCBI lineage: Eukaryota > Viridiplantae > Streptophyta > Magnoliopsida > Lamiales > Lentibulariaceae > Utricularia > Utricularia reniformis. The sequence continues at coordinate 123,032 of RWGZ01001260.1, read as the reverse complement.
CGTGATGTTTCCAAATTTGTCAAATTCAGTACATTTGTGATAAAACTAATACCCATAATTTGAGTACGAATTTTACCACACATTAAACTTTGAGTACTAGTTTTGTCAAAAAATAAAAACATGAGAACTATATTTACCAAAATTAAGAAACTATAGGGATCAAATTTAACAAATCATATAAACTTTGAGAACCGAAGAAAAAAAGGAGTAAAAGAAAATCTAGACAAGGATGCATTTAATTATGTGAGAATGAGAAAGAAGAATCATTAATAAATACTACCTGTGTTTTTTAATTCCATTATGGTCTTGAAGTGGATCCACTTAAGTCATGGAGATTAAGGTTGCTGTCAACGTTGTCTTTCCTGGCGCCATTTGTATACTGGTCCCGTGTTTTGATTGATGATCTCATCATCAGGGCTAACTTGTGTTAATCATCTTCAAATACAACTCTTCTGACTTATTGTCAAAACTGTAGAGAACTTTGTCTTTAATCACTGGACTAACTTAAAAAATATTAAACATGATCACAAAACATATTCTAAAGGCACAATTTTTGTTTTTCTCGAGAAATTTTTTTTCTTAAAGCACTAGAGTAACTTAAAAAACACCAAACTTGATCAAAAAACACATTTTAAAGACAAAATTCTTGTGTTTCTCGAGAAAATTTTGTTCTTGAAGTACTGCAGTAACTTAAAAAACACTAAACATGATCACAAAACACATTTTAAAGGCATAATCCTTGTGTTTTATCGGGATAACTTTGTTCTTGAAGTACTGAATAACTTAAAAAATACCAAACTTTATCACAAAACATGTACAAAACACATTTTAAAGACATAATTCTTGTGTTTATCGAGAAAACTTAGTTCTTGAAACACTGGAATAATTTAAAAAACACTAAACTTGATCACAAAACACATTTTAAAGGCATAATCCTTGTGTTTTATCGAGATAACTTTATTCTTGAAGTACTGAATAACTTAAAAAATACCAAACTTTATCACAAAACATGCACAAAACACATTTTAAAGGCATACTTCTTGTGTTTCTCGAGAAAACTTTGATTTTGAAGCACTGCAGTAACTTAAAAAACACTAAACTTGATCACAGAACACATTTTAAGGGCATAATCCTTGTGTTTTATCGGGATAACTTTGTTCTTGAAGTACTGAATAACTTAAAAAATACCAAACTTTATCACAAAACATGCACAAAACACATTTTAAAGACANATAGGGTACTATTCGATTATCGTATATTTAGTTTTACTTATTAAAATATTGGGTTTGTTTGGATTAACGTATAAAAATGTAATGTAAATGCATGTTTGGTACCTAAAATTCATAATTTTAACAAATTAATTCTCAAAATTTAAACTATATTTATTATTTATAGTTTCGTATTTGATTATTTTGGCAATATAGATCACCAAAGTTTTCATAGATAAATTCACTATATATAATAAAATTAATCACCAAAATTTAATTATCAATTTTACAATAGACATTAAATTTGAGGACATGTTTAGCACAATTAAAAATATTGAGAATTAAATTTATTAAAAAATTATGAGTATAAATTTATTATTATTATTAAATGGAGTAAAATAGTTTTGTATGACGTGTCTATTTTCGACAACCGACAGTTCATCGCTTTCCATGATGCGGAAGAAACACTACCACACATGGACATTAAATGACCAAATTATCCTCCAAAAAACGACAACTTCCATAGAAGAAAAAACAAGTACGATATCTTCTACTAAACCTTACTGTATCTTCCTTTTTTGTTCATGCTTTTCATGTATCAATAAATATTTATACACAATATTCGCATTAATTTAAGTAAGAAAAATTACATTATAATACTTCACATTATCCCAAACACATCTCAAATATTTTATATACTGGGTTTGTTTAGAACTCAAATTAAAACTGCGGTGAGGTGCGGCGCGGCGCGATGTCCAAATCGTGATTTTCTTATGGTATACAAAACACAAGCTTAATTGCGATGTGATAATCGTTAAAAAATCATGATATCATCACAGCTGCTAAGACCAGCTGTAGTCTCATCGTGATTTTGGAAAAGACTAATTTACCTTACTTCTATTAATTATAATATATTAGATTTATTATTTTTTATATATATAAGGTTATATTAGTATTTTTATATAAATCACAATCATAATATCACAATTTTACCAAACATATTTAAAAATTCACGATCATCATATCTCATCACATATCACCACATCTCACTGCACCTCACTGCACCTCTCACCACATCGCAGTTTTAAAAAACTATACCAAACAAACCCATTATTTGGAACATGAAACAAAAAACAAAAAACGTATATTCAAAAGTTTAAATAAATTTAAATATAAACATAAAAGAAATATATCAAAATTTAAATGGTTGAAATTAAATACAAAAATAAATAAGATATCAAATTATTGATGCAATAACAAATTATTTATTAATGTTTGAAGAATTAGATAGAGGAATGGAATATGAGGATTGCAAGAAAAATTTAAAACATAACCGAAAATTTATTAATAATATTCTTTTAATAAAAAATATTTTTACGAAGATAAAAATGCATTTATTAAATTTATGTTATTAAAACGTGAATACCGTTTTAAGAATGGTACCAGGATGAAATCATTAACAAAACCACTAAAATTTGCTTGCTCAAAACACATAAGATTCTTGTAGCAAAACATTTACACTGTAAGAATTAACTAATTACAAATAATATAATTCCACTACATTTCTAAACTTGATGCAAAAGAGGCTCATGAGTTAACCGAACACGTTCGGGACAAATTATAGCGAGTGTCCACATTTATAACAATTTATCTACGTAAAAAATTTCAATAAATCAATCCATTTTGATTCACAAATACATTATTTCATATCTTAAAGAACGAGAAAATAGCATGTTTGATACTCAAAGTTTCGTGATTTTGATAAATTTAGTCTCAAAACTTTAATTTGACATATATAGTCACCATAGTTTGGTCGTTTTGGCAAAATGGTCCCTAATGTTTCCAAATTTGTCAAACTCAGTTCATTTGTGACAAAATTAATTCCCCTAATTTGAGTGTTAATTTTATACACATTAAATTTTGAGTACTAGTTTTGTCAAAAAATAAAAACATGAGGACTATATTTACCAAAATTAAGAAACTATATGGATCAAATTTAACAAATCATACAAAATTGGAGAACCGAGGAGAAAAGGAATAACATGTTTGATACTCAAAGTTTTGTGATTTTGACAAATTTAGTCTCAAAACTTTAATTTGACATATATAGTCGTCATAGTTTGGTCGATTTGGCAAAATGGTCCGTAATGTTTCCAAATTTGTCAAACTCAGTCCATTTGTGACAAAACTAATACCTATAATTTGAGTACTAATTCTACACACATTAAACTTTGAGTACTAGTTTTGTCAAAAAATAAAAACATGAGAACTATATTTCAAAAATTAAGAAACTATAGGGATCAAATTTAACAAATCATACAAATTTTGAGAACCGAGGAGAAAAGAAGTAAAAGAAAAACTAGACAAGGATGCATTTAATTATGTGAGAATGAGAAAGAAGAATCATTAATAAATAATACCTGTGTTTTTCTATTCCATTATGGTCTTGACGTGGATCCACTTAAGTCATGGAGATTAAGGTTGCTGTCAACGTTGTCTTTCCTGGCGCCATTTGTATACTGGTCCCGTGTTTTGATTGATGATCTCATCATCAGGGCTAACTTGTGTTAATCATCTTCAAATACAACTCTTCTGACTTATTGTCAAACCTGTAGAGAACTTTGTCTTTAATCACTGGACTAACTTAAAAAATATTAAACATGATCACAAAATCAATTCAAAAGGCACAATTTTTGTGTTTCTCGAGAAAACTTTTTTCTTGAAGCACTAGAGTAACTTAAAAAACACCAAACTTGATCAAAAAACACATTTTAAAGGCATAATTCTTGTGTTTCTCGAGAAAACTTTGTTCTTGAAGCACTACAGTAACTTAAAAAACACTAAACATGATCACAAAACACATTTTAAAGGCATAATCCTTGTGTTTTATCGGGATAACTTTGTTCTTGAAGTACTGAATAACTTAAAAAATACCAAACTTTATCACAAAACATGCACAAAACACATTTTAAAGACATAATTCTTGTGTTTATCGAGAAAACTTAGTTCTTGAAACACTGGAGTAACTTCAAAAACACTAAACATGATCACAAAATACATTTTAAAGACATAATCCTTATGTTTTATCGAGATAACTTTGTTCTTGAATTACTGAATAACTTAAAAAATACCAAACTTGATCACAAAACATGCACAAAGCACATTTTAAAGGCATAATTCATGTGTTTCTCGAGAAAACTTTGTTCTTGAATCATTGGAGTAACTTAAAAAACACCAAACTTGATCACAAAACACGTTTTAAAGGCACAATTCTTGTGTTTCTCGAGAAAACGTTATTCTTGAAACACTTGAGTAACTTAAAAAACACCAAACTTGATCACAAAACACATTTTAAGGGCATAATCCTTGTGTTTTATCAGGATAACTTTGTTCTTGAAGTACTGAATAACTTAAAAAACACCAAACTTGATCACAAAATACATTTTAAATGCATAATTCTTGTGTTTCTCGAGAAAACTTTGTTCTTCAAGCACTGGAGTAACTTAAAAAACAACAAACTTGATCACAAAACACATTTTAAAGGCATAATTCTTGTGTTTTATCGGGGAAACTTTGTTCTTGAAGCACTGGAGTAAATTAAAAAACACCAAACTTGATCACAAAACACATTTTAAAGGCGTAATTCTTGTGTTTATCGAGAAAACTTTGTTCTTGAAGCATTGGAGTAACTTAAAAAACAGCGATCGCAAAACACATTTTAAAGCCATAATTCTTGTGTTTATCGAGAAAACTTTGTTCTTGAAGTATTGGAGTAACTTAAAAAAGAACAAACTTGATCACAAAACACATTTTAAAGGCATAATTCTTGTGTTTATCGAGAAAATATTGTTCTTGAAGCACTGGAGTAACTTAAAATACAACAAATTTGATCACAAAACACATTTTAAAGGCACAATTATTGTGTTTTATCGGGAAAACTTTGTTCTTGAAGCATTGGAATAACTTAAAAAACACCAAACTTATCACAAAACACATTTGAAAGGCATAATTCTTGTGTTTCTCGAGAAAACTTTGTTCTTGAAACACTGGAGTAAATTAAAAAACATCAAACTTAATCACAAAACACATTTTAAAGGCATAATTCTTGTGTTTTATCCGGAAAACTTTGTTCTTGAAACACTGGAATAACTTAAAAAACAACAAACTTGATCACAAAACACATTTTAAAGCCATAATTCTTGTGTTTTTAGAGAAAACTTTGTTCTTGAAGTATTGGAGTAACTTAAAAAAGAACAAACTTGATCACAAAACACATTTTAAAGGCATAATTCTTGTGTTTTATCGAAAAAACTTTGTTCTTGAAGCACTAGAGTAACTTAAAAAACAACAAACTTGATCACAAAACACATTTTAAAGGCATAATTCTTGTGATTTATCGGAAAAACTTTGTTCTTGAAGCATTGAAGTAACTTAAAAAACACCAAACTTTATCACAAAACACATTTTAAAGGCATAATTCTTGTGTTTTATCGAGAAAACTTTGTTTTGAAACACTGGAGTAACTTAAAAAACACCAAACTTGATCACAAAACGCATTTTAAAGGCATAATTCTTGTGTTTATCAAGAAAACTTTGTTCTTGATGCACTGGAGTAACTTAAAAAACAACGATCATAAAACACATTTTAAAGACATAATTCTTGTGTTTATCGAGAAAACTTTGTTCTTGAAGTACCGGAGTAACTTAAAAAAGAACAAACTTGATCACAAAACACATTTTAAAGACATAATTCTTGTGTTGATAGAGAAAACATTGTTCTTGAAGCATTAGAGTAACTTAAAAAACAACAAACTTGATCACAAAACACATTTTAAAGGCATAATTCTTGTGTTTTATCGGGAATACTTTGTTCTTGAAGCACTAGAGTAACTTAAAAAACACCAAACTTGATCATAAAACACATTTTAAAGGCATAATTCTTGTGTTTATCGAGAACATTTCGTTCTTGAAGCACTGGAGTAACTTAAAAAACAACAAACTTGATTACAAAACACATTTTAAAGGCATAATTTTTGTGTTTTATCGGGAAAACTTTGTTCTTGAAGCACTGGAGTAACTTAAAAAACATCAAACTTAATCACAAAACACATTTTAAAGGCATAATTCTTGTGTTTATCGAGAAAATTTTGTTCTTGAAACACTGGAGTAATTTAAAAAACAACAAACTTGATCACAAAACACATTTTAAAGGCATAATTCTTGTGTGTTATCAAAAAAACTTTGTACTTGAAGCACTAGAGTAACTTAAAAAACACCAAACTTGATCACAAAACACATTTTAAAGCCATAACTCTTGTGTTTATCGAGAAAACTTTGTTCTTGAAGTATTGGATTAACTTAAAAAAGAACAAACTTGATCACAAAACACATTTTAAAGGCATAATTCTTGTGTTTTATCGAAAAAACTTTGTTCTTGAAACACTAGAGTAACTTAAAAAACAACAAACTTGATCACAAAACACATTTTAAAGGCATAATTCTTGTGTTTTATTGGGAAAACTTTGTTCTTGAAACACTGGAGTAACTTAAAAAACACCAAACTTGATCACAAAACGCATTTTAAAGGCATAATTCTTGTGTTTATCAAGAAAACTTTGTTCTTGATGCACTGGAGTAACTTAAAAAACAGCGATCATAAAACACATTTTAAAGGCATAATTCTTGTGTTTATCGAGAAAACTTTGTTCTTGAAGTACCGGAGTAACTTAAAAAAGAACAAACTTGATCACAAAACACATTTTAAAGACATAATTCTTGTGTTGATAGAGAAAACATTGTTATTAAAGCATTGGAGTAACTTAAAAAACAACAAATTTGATCACAAAACACATTTTAAAGGCATAATTCTTGTGTTTATCGAGAAAACTTTGTTCTTGAAGCATTAGAGTAACTTAAAAAACAACAAACTTGATCACAAAACACATTTTAAAAGCATAATTCTTGTGTTTTATCGGGAATACTTTGTTCTTGAAGCACTAGAGTAACTTAAAAAACACCAAACTTGATCATAAAACACATTTTAAATGCATAATTCTTGTGTTTATCGAGAACATTTTGTTTTTGAAGCACTGGAGTAACTTAAAAAACAACAAACTTGATTACAAAACACATTTTAAAAGCATAATTTTTGTGTTTTATCGGGAAAACTTTGTTCTTGAAGCACTGGAGTAACTTAAAAAACATCAAACTTGATCAAAAAACACAATTTAAAGGCTGTAATAAAATAAAAAAATGTAGGGAGATGATGAAAAACAAAACATAAGAGAAAAGATAATAAATAAAAATTTGTTTAAAGGAAATTCTTCGTGCTTCTAATGTCTTATTGCCGGGGTATAGTCATTTCTCTATTAGCATCAGAAAAATTGCTACAATTTCAAAGCCAAAAGTTAAACTTGCCGCAAACACTTCTCTGTATACGTAAACTTCAACAAACCCCATAAATAAGGATTTATAAATGAGCATCAAGCTTCAGCCACAACGATATAACATCGAGTACCAAGTCGAAGAGCCCTAGAATGACACCCAATTGCAAGAGATTGAGATAAAAAACGCCATAACTTTGAGAAATCTGCCAAAAGAACTGAAAATATTCCAGATTTTGAGTACCAATTCGAAGAGCCCTAGAATGACACCCAATTGCAACAGTTTGAGATTAAAAACGCCATAGCTTAGAGAATTTCTCCAAAAGAACTGAAAATATTCCAGATTTTCAGTACCAATTCGAAGAGCCCTAGAATGACACCCAATTGCAACAGTTTGAGATTAAAAACGCCATAGCTTAGAGAAATCCTCCAAAAAAACTGAAAATATTCCAAATTTTCAGTACCAATTCGAAGAGCCCTAGAATGACACCCAATTGCAACAGAATGAGATTAAAAACGCCATAGTTTAGAGAAATCATCCAAAAGAACTGAAAATATTCCAAATTTTCAATTCTTTACCTTCAACAACAAAATCAACTCTTCGGAAACCAAAGAATGGGCTGGAAACTGGAAAGTTAAACGAAGGCAGTTCATGATCTCATCGTCGATTCTTAGGGCTTGACATTGTAGGCTCATAATGGGCCTGCTCCCGTCCTTTCCAGTACTAGCCCAAATATCCTCTTTTATATATTCTTATTATTTTATTTTTATCAATGTTTTAAAAATTGATACCCCGATATATCGGACAATCTCATTGAATCGATATATCAGATACGTTTCGGGTATATCGGATATGTACCGAAATATTAAAATAAATTAAATTATAAAAAATTTATATTCTAATTTTTTAATATAAACTCTACCCGACCCGCAAAAATCAGACTCGACCAACAAAAATCCGACTCGACTCAAAAAAAACCCATAACGACCGATATTTTGTAAAATACCGGACGAATCCGACAAATCCGAAATTTTCGGTATACCGGAAATTTAAAACACTGATTTTTATTCAAAATACATTTATACAAAAAAATTCGAGCTACATAAAAATGATAACCCTAATTTCATCGATCTAATAATTTTTGTTCTGGAAAATCATGTTCTCATATATCCTAAAACTTCAATGTGTACGGTAAGATTTATCCTTAATATTTTAAAGTTTTTGGCAAAAAAACAAAATTTGGGATATTTTCACACTTTTGGGATCACAATTACGAGGTTTGCAAACTTTGTTACTATTTTTGTCAAAATGCAAAATTGCTGAAATTGTACTATTAAAAATTGATAACCAATTTTGTTGAAATCAATAAACTTTGAAATTACAAATGTCATTTTCTCAATAAATAAAGGTGAGATACAAAAGTCATCCACATAGTTTTATCGATTTAACATTTTGGTTTCTAATATTTTGAAATTATGATAATTGAGATATCTAAAATGGGCGATGCTTAGATATGGTCCCAATGATTTATGAGTTATGACAAATTGAGTCCCTATTGTTTTGAAAATTTGGCAATTTTGAACCTCAAAGTTTGTTATGGCAAAACATGTCCCCGACTTTTGTATGGTTTGGCAAAACTAGTTCCTATTGTTTATCAAAATTGATAATATTAGTTCTCAAACTCTTCAATTTCGGAAATGTTAGTCCCCAAACAAAAACAATAACGTATTTGATCCTCGTAATTCTAGAATTTTGGCAAAAATAATCTCTAACGGTGTTAGATGTTTTCAAAGTTTTGAATAATGACAATTACGGTCGTTAAATAATTTTGCAACGATGGTCCACAACGTTTTGAAAAACGTAAAACCTAACGGCCGTTAAATAATTTAAGTATCAATTTCGCCAAATTCCCAAAATTTAGGGACTAGTTTTGCCACTAAACATAAATAATGATGACTTGTTTTGTATTTTTAAACTTTGGGGATTGAATTTGCCAAATTTTAGAAACTATAGGGATGAATATTGACAATTAAATGAAGTTTGAGGATTGCATACGCCAAAAAATAATTTGGAGATCAAATTTGCCAAAATTAACAAATTATAGGGACCAAGGCCGCCATTTTCCGTATCCAAAATATATAAAAGACAAAAAATATTTTCATAATTTGTTATATTTTAAATATCAATGTGTGTCATAAAGTCATTCCCCAAAGTTTTCAATTTCGGGAATTAAAGTCTTCCGCTAACATAAAAGTTTGGACATGTTTCGCACTTTATGAATCAAATTTATCAAATTTTGTAAGCTTTGAGAATAAGTTTTGCAATAATATCAAAATCCAAAGATTAAATAATCTTATAGTAAAGTTAAGANTTGTGTTGTATATGGAAAACTTTGTTCTTGAAGCACTGGCGTAACTTAAAAAACACAAAACTTGATCACAAAACATATTTTAAAGGCATAATTCTTGCGTTTATCGAGAAAACTTTGTTCTTGAAGCACTGAAATAACTTAAAAAACTCCAAACTTGATCACAAAACACATTTTAAAGGCATAATTCTTGTGTTTTATCGAGAAAACTATGTTCTTGAAGCACTTGGGTAATTTAAAAAACACAAAACTTGATCACAAAACACATTTTAAAGGCATAATTCTTGCGTTTATCGAGAAAACTTTGTTATTGAAGTACTGGAATAACTTAAAAAACACCAAACTTGATCACAAAACACATTTTAAAGGTATAATTCTATTTTTTTTATCGGGAAAACTTTGTTGTTGAAGCACTGGAGTAACTTAAAAAACACAAAAGTTGATCTCAAACCACATTTAAAAGACATAATTCTTGCGTTTATCGAGAAAACTTTGTTCTTGAAACACTGGAATAACTTAAAAAACCTCAAACTTGATCAAAAAACACAATTTAAAGGCTGTAATAAAATAAAAAAATGTAGGGAGATGATGAAAAACAAAACATAAGAGAAAAGATAATAAATAAAAATTTGTTTAATGAAAATTCTTCGTGCTTCTCTGTTCTTATTTCCGGGGTATAGTCATTTCTCTATTAGCATTAGAAAAACTGCTACAATTTCAAAGCCAAAAGCTAAACTTGCCGCAAACACTTCTCTGTATACGTAAACTTCAACAAACCCCATAAATAAATATTAAGGATTTATAAATGAGCATCAAGCTTTAGCCACAACGATATAACATCGAGTACCAAGTCGAAGAGCTCTAGAATGACACCCAATTGCAAGAGATTGAGATTAAAAACGCCATAGCATAGCGAAATCCTCCAAAAGAACTGAAAATATTACATATTTTCAGTACCAATTCGAAGAGCCCTAGAATGACATCCAATTGCAAGAGATTGAGATTAAAAACGTCATAGCATAACGAAATCCTCGAAAAGAACTGAAAATATTCCATATTTTCAGTATCAATTCGAAGGGGCCTAGAATGACACCCAATTGCAAGAGATTGAGATTAAAAACGCCATAGCATAGCGAAATCCTCGAAAAGAACTGAAAATATTCCATATTTTCAGTACCAATTCGAAGAGGCCTAGAATGACGCCCAATTGCAAGAGATTGAGATTAAAAACGCCATAGCATAGCGAAATCCTCGAAAAGAACTGAAAATATTTCATATTTTCAGTACCAATTCGAAGGGGCCTAGAATGACACCCAATTGCAAGAGATTCAGATTAAAAACGCCATAGCATAACGAAATCCTCCAAAAGAGCTGAAAATATTCCAGATTTTCAGTACCAATTCGAAGAGGCCTAGAATGACGCCCAATTGCAAGAGATTGAGATTAAAAACGGCATAGCATAACGAAATCCTCCAAAAGAACTGAAAATATTCCATATTTTCAATACCAATTCGAAGAGCCCCAGAAGGACCCCCAATTGCAAGAGATTGAGATTAAAAACGTCATACCATAGCGAAATCCTCCAAAAGAATTGAAAATATTCCATATTTTCAGTACCAATTCGAAGAGCCCCAGAATGAAACCCAATTGCAAGAGATTTAAATTAAAAACGCCATAGCATAGCGAAATCCTCCAAAAGAACTGAAAATATTCCATATTTTCAGTACCAATTCGAAGAGCCCCAGAATGACACCCAATTGCAAGAGATTGAGATTAAAAACGGCATAGCATAGCGAAATCCTCCAAAAGAACTGAAAATATTCCATATTTTCAGTATCAATTCGAAGAGCCCTAGAATGACACCCAATTGCAAGAGATTGAGATTAAAAACGCCATAGCATAGCGAAATCGTCCAAAAGAACTGAAAATATTCCAGATTTTCAGTACCAATTCGAAGAGCCATAGAATGACACCCAATTGCAAGAGATTGAGATTAAAAACGCCATAGCATAGCGAAATCCTCCAAAAGAGCTGAAAATATTCCATATTTTCAGTACCAATTCGAAGAGCCCTAGAATGACACCCAATTGTAAGAGATTGAGATTAAGAACGCCATACCATAGCGAAATCCTCTAAAAGAACTGAAAATATTCCATATTTTCAATACTAATTCAAAGAGCCCTAGAATGACACCCAATTGCAAGAGATTGAGATTAAAAACGCCATAGCATAGCGAAATCCTCCAAAAGAACTGAAAATATTTCATTTTTTCAGTACCAATTCGAAGAGCCCTAGAATAACACCCAATTGCAAGAGATTGAGATTAAAAACGCCATAGTATAGCGAAATCCTCCAAGCGAAATCCTCCAAAAGAACTGAAAATATTCCAGATTTTCAGTACCAATTCGAAGAGCCATAGAATGACACCCAATTGCAATAGATTGATTTTAAAAACGTCATAGCATAGCGAAATCCTCCAAAAGAATTGAAAATATTCCATATTTTCAGTACCAATTCGAAGAACCCTAGAATGACACTCAATTGCAAGAGATTGAGATTAAAAACGGCATAGTATAGCGAAATCCTCCAAAAGAACTGAAAATATTCTAGATTTTCAGTATCAATTCGAAGAGCCCTATAATGACACCCAATTGCAAGAGATTGAGATTAAAAACGGCATAGTATAGCGAAATCGTCCAAAAGAACTGAAAATATTCCAGATTTTCAATACCAATTCGAAGAGCCCTAGAATGACACCCAATTGCAACAGTTTGAGATTAAAAACGCTATAGCTTATAGAAATCCTCCAAAAGAATTGAAAATATTCCAAATTTTCAGTACCAATTCGAAGAGCCCTAAAATGACACCCAATTACAATAGAATGAGATTAAAAACGCCATAGTTTAGAGAAATCATCCTAAACAACTGAAAATATTCCAAATTTTCAATTCTTTACCTTCAACAACAAAATCAACTCTTCGGAAACCAAAGAATGGGCTGGAAACTGGAAAGTGAAACGAAGGCAATTCATGATCTCATCGTCGATTCTTAGGGCTTAGACATTGCAGGCTCATAATGGGCCTGCTCCCGGGCTTTCCAGTACTAACCCAAATATCCTCTTTTATATATTCTTATTATTTTGTTTTTATTAATGTTTTAAAAATCAGTATCAACCGGTATATCGGACAAGTTCATTGGATCGATATAACAGATACGTTTTGGGTATACCGGATTTGTATCGAAATATTAAAATAAATTAAATTATAAAAAATTTATATTCAATTTTTTTAATATAAACCGACCCGACCTGCAAAATCTGACCCGACCCACAAAAATCCGACTCGACTCGAAAAAAACCCGTATCGGCCGGTATTTTAGTAAAATACCGACCGAATCCGGTAAATCCGAAATTTTCGGTATATCGAAAATTTAAAACACTGGTTTTTATTCAAAATACATTTATACAAAAAAATTCGAGCTACATAAAAATGATAACCCTAATTTCATCGATCTAATAATTTTTGTTCTGGAAAATCATGTTCTCAAATATCCTAAAACTTCAATGTGTACGGTAAAATTTATCCTTAATATTTTAAAGTTTTTGGCATAAAAACTATGTGAGATACAAAAGTGATCCACATAGTTTTATCGATTTAACATTTTGGTTTCTAATATTTTGAAATTATGAGAATTGAGATATCCAAAATGGGCGATGCTTAGATATTGTCCCTATGATTTATGAGTTATGACAAATTGAGTCTCCATTGTTTTGAAAATTTGACAATTTTGAACCTCAAAGTTTTGTTATGGCAAAACATGTCCCCGACTTTTGTATAGTTTGGCAAAACTAGTTCATATTGTTTATCAAAATTGACAATATTAGTAATCAAACTCTTCAATTTCGGAAATGTTAGTCCCCAAACAAAAACAATAACGTATTTGATCATCTTAATTCCAGAATTTTGGCAAAAATAGTCTATAACGGTGTTAGATGTTCTCAACGTTTTGAAAAATGACAATTACGGTCGTTAAATAATTTTGCAACGGTAGTCCACAACGTTTTGAAAAACGTAAAACCTAACGGCATTTAAATAATTTAGGTATCAATTTCGCCAAATTCCCAAAATTTGAGGACTAGTTTTGTCACTAAACATAAATAATGATGACTTGTTTTGCATTTTTAAACTTTGGGGATTGAATTTGCCAAATTTTACAAACTATAGGGATGAATATTGACAATTAAATGAAGTTTGAGGATTGCATATCCAAAAAATAATTTGGAGATCAAATTTACCAAAATCAACAAATGATGGGGACTAAGGCCGCCATTTTCCGTATCCAAAATATATAAAAGACAAAAAATATTCTCATAATTTGTTATATTTTAAATATCAATGTGTACCATAAAGTCATTCCCCAAAGTTTTCAATTTCGAGAATTAAAGTCTTCCGCTAACATAAAAGTTTGGACATGTTTCGCACTTTATGGATCAAATTTATCAAATTTTGTAAGCTTTGAGAATAAGTTTTGCAATAATATCAAAATCCAAAGATTAAATAATCTTATAGTAAAGTTAAGAGATTAAATTTGCCAAAAATATAAAAGTTGCCATATAAATGTCATTTTCTCATTATTTAAATATTAAGTTATTATAATTATTTTTAAAAAATTAAACTCACTTTTATATATATTTTAAATATTTTACTTTCATATAAACTCAAAGAAATATAAATAATCAAAAAATTAATCCCATAGCATTATATTACACACATGACAAAACTTTGAGATAATCCCGTGAAATATAAATATGTATGCTATTATTAGCACATATCATTTCGAAGCATGTTTCAAGTATGACTGATTGAACGATGCAAAGATGCTCAAATAAGATAGTTTCGATGGTGAATAACAACTTTTTATGCACATGCGAAGGAGCTTTAAAAAGGTAATTTTGGAAGCTCGATTCGAGTGCGACATGTTAGAGATTGAACACGTGTGCGACACAATCTCGATAGATTAAGTAGAACATTTGAATTAAAACAAAGAGAAAACAACGACACAAGAAATTTAACGTAGAAACCCAAAAGGAGAAAACCACGTGACCGGCGGAAACGGTCAAATTCACTATCACTTGAGAATATTACAACACACATACGAAGAGGAAAACTCAGAATATAAGAGTATTGAAGTATATGACAATGAACTCTAAGACTCCTTTGTATAGATGAGGTGATTGAAATAATTAAGGTAACTAACAAATATTCATAATATTTGTTCATATCTCCATATATAATTATCCATAATCAAATCATATATATGTGACTATATATATATTTTATTTCCTTCAATATCTCATTCCATAACTGTCGATATCTTAGACCAGTGGATTTCACTATATCTTTGTTCAGTCCTCGACCAATTGTCTTCATCTCATATCTTCGGATTACATGCTTTGGTCCTCCCCGATTGTTTCGGTCCCTTTGTCACATTCTGTACTGTGTACTTCGGTCCTCGACCGATCGAAACCAATACCGACCATCCCGTTTTCTATGTGTGTCACAATCGACCACATTATCGATCATCATTCAAGTGTGACCGATCGATACCAATATCGATCTCCACACTTAACACAACAAATTGATCAATGCAAACGGGCTCAAATAAGTTCGTTTCAAGTTGAGTATTGTGTAACTGAAAACTGATCGATCATCCACCCAAATGATTTTATTTTGCTTAGGGTATGATCATATCAACACTAATATATCGTATTATATCAGAACTACGAAGGTGAAGGTGTACGGCAATTAATTTAAAATTAAAGTTTTTAATACTTGAAAATATACATATTGTGATGTTATTCTTATTTTTCAAATAATACGTGGTGGTTATTTTTCAATTTAAATATTTTGTGTATTTATCATTTTTGAAAAAACCCGCTTAAATATTATGATCAATAGTTTAAATAAAGAGATGATATGATTCGTGTCTACGCTCCTTCGTACTGATGATCATTCTCCAAAGCCCTATTTCTTGAAATCGATCTTCAAACAAAGCTTCGTTTTCTTTCTTCTTTTGCATTTGCGTTGAATCTTCTTTACTTCATTATACAAGAAACTTCATTTGTATTAGCTATTTGGGAGAAAGTTACACTTCTGTTGATTTACGGCCATTTTTTCGATGAAGGCTGGCGGAGGCGGCACGATTCTTCTCACAGTTGATGTTTAGATTTTGGGATTTTTTTGAAATAAAGAAAGTAAAAAACTGGGAGGAATAAAATGATGAGTCTATATCGGGTGCACCTGCCGTCTGAGATACCTATTGTGGGTTGTAAGTTGACGCCGTATGTTCTTGTCAGATTACTTGATGGCTCGTTTATCAGCGGTGATTTTACGGAGTTGAATCCTTTTTATGGTCATTTCTTGCGATATAAGTGGTGGGTATTTTAAATTTTATTGATACATATTACTTTCAGCTTGTTCTGTATATTGGGTTGTATTATACTAGTTTTGTTTTCAAGTTGGTTTTTGTAATAACTATGCTTCTCATTAATTTGATTTTTGGACAGGTACCGCATAGAAACTGATACAAAAGTTACAATATGTAGTGTTCACCCCACAGAGCAGGCTAAGATACAATGCCTTGGGTGCATTAAGGCCAAATTACCTGATTCTAAGAGTTATCACTGTAGTAGTAACTGTTTTTCTGATGCTTGGCAACATCATCGGGTGATGCATGAACGTGCTGCTATTGCATCGAAAGAAAATGGGAATGAAGATGAAGCAATTAATGGTAGGTTTAATAGTACTGCTGAGACAACATCAGGTGCTGTTAATATGGGCACGTCTCTATCGAATCTCAGCTTATCAAATGCCACAACAACATTGTATCCCCCTGTGATTTCTCATAGAAATGGTAGTGATACATGGTTTGAAGTAGGATACTCTAAGACTTATACACCAACAAATGATGATTTAGGCTATGCACTTAAATTTGAGTGTGTTATTGTACGTGCCCAAACGAATTTGCCTGTTGGAGTTCCAACTATTTTAACCACTTCCCTTGTAATCCTTGCTCCCTCACCCACTCCACGAAGAATGATATCTGTCTGTGGATTTGATATTCCAGGGAATGCAGTGTTGGAAAATCGTGTTTTTTCTGGTGGGAAATTTACTGTGCTTTCTTACAACATTCTATGTGATGCTTGTATCACAACTGAAAAGTACAGTTATTGTCCATCTTGGGCGCTTTCATGGACCTATCGCAGGGAAAAGCTTATACGAGAAATAGCTGGATACCGTGCTGACATTGTTTGTCTACAAGAGGTAACCCGATGTCCAAATTTTATTTCTTTAGCCATTATCATTTTTATTATTAGGATTGCTGTATTTTACTCTATACAACTGATCTGAAGATCTAACGATGTTTACAGAGTTTTGATAATTTGGGTAGTGTACTTGATGAACAAGTTAGTTAAACTATGTATCATCAAACAGCAGAGTAGTATACTTCTTTCTTTTTACAATTTGTATTAAGGAAATCAACGTATTTGCCTGTTTAAAAATTGGCATTTTTCAAAATTTTATGCTGTTTGGATTTAAAATGATCAGCACATTGTACCTTACAACATTTTTTAGCCTTCTAATATGTTTTTTCAGGTTCAAAGTGACCATTTTGATGATTTCTTTTGTACTGAGTTTGATAAGCATGGATATGAATCAGTGTTCAAAAAGAGAACAACTGAGGTTGGCAGAAACATTTTGTGTTTTCTCATTGAGATCAACAGTAATTCAGTCCATATTTTTATGGAATAGGTTTTTATTCGGAACCCAAATACCGTAGATGGCTGTGCTACCTTTTTCAGACGTGACAGATTTTCACTTGTGAAAACATATGAAGTTAATATACTATCATTTTTTATCCCAATGCTTCAGATACTATGTGCTTGTTGAATAAAATCATCATTGGATGCAGATTGAGTTTAATAAATCTGCACAATCACTGGTTGATGCATCTGTTCCAAGTGCTCAGAATAAAAATGTTGTAAATCGGTTTACCAAGGTGACTGATGATTTTTTTTCATCCTTGGCCATACCTTTTCATGCCATTTGATATTTTTTGAGTTCACAGGACAATGTTGCTCTAATTGTAGCTCTGCAAGCCAAGTTCAGTACCCAAAGAAGTCAGAATCAAGGGAGTGACCAGCTTTTTTGTGTGGTATGTTTTATGACGGAGTGTTTATCATCACTGGTAGAATGATTGCTACGAAAAGGGTTCCTGGATAGCATAGCTCCTTTACAGAGTCGACTTTTTACGTAAATTTAACAAGAGATGCAGGTCTTAGTATTTCTAAGAAAACATAGGAAAACATGCTTAGAGCATCTTGAGAGTTGTAAAAGTTGTAAAGTAACAGGTTATTTTGGTTTATTAGTTTGACCAAGACACTGAGAATGGCATAATTCATGGATATCTTTGATTTAAAAATGGACCTTGGCTTCGAGTTTTGTTTCTTCAGCTCTATTTTCCACTATATCTCGTTCGTCAATCTATTTTAATGATATTGTTTCATAATCCCCTTGGTTCGTGTCATGAATTTACTTGTTTATGAAGACCTGACTGCTCGTATGATCTCTCATCATTTTTTTGCATTTTATGTTTCTGAGCACAGGCAAATACGCATATAAATGTGCCACAAGATCTTAAGGATGTCAAGCTCTGGAAGGTTTCTTCTAATGACATTTGTACACACCCAAATATTCCTATGAATTTTATTGAATTTACAGCTTTTTGTACTATCAGGTGCATATATTGTTGAAGGCTCTTGAAAAATTTGCTGAGACTGTGGATATTCCAATGTTTTTGTGTGGAGATTTGAACTCAGTTCCTGGAAGGTATGTTACTTTTTTCATTTACATAACAGTTACATAACAATTTATGTGATTCCTCTTCATCATAGTGCTCCACATTCCCTTATTACAATGGGAAAAATCGAACCCCAGCATCCAGATTTACATGTCGACCCTCACGGGATTTTTCGACCTTCTACCAAAATAAAACATCAGCTTTCATTGGTACTTAAATTTGATAATTTATTGTCATCAAAAGGATCTTACATTGGCAATTCTACGTTTTCTTTTTCGTTGCATTTTATTAACCAGGTTAGTGCATACTCTTCCTTTGCAAAATCTGTTCCAGAGCATAGAAATAGAATAGATCCTGCTACTAATGAACCTCGTTTTACGAAGTATACGAGAAATTTCATTGGTACTTCTGATTATATATTTTACTCAGGTACATATTGTTTTTTTCTTAATCACTTTTCGGTGCACTGCATTCTATTTTTCTAGCCGAGCTAACGTTTAGATGGATATGATTTCTGTGGCAATTCCTCTAGTAGTTTTTTATTCACTTGCTGTTTTGTTGCAGCTCACAACTTAACTGTGGAGTCTCTATTAGAGCTATGGGATGAAGATCGCTTACGAAAAATCACTGCTCTGCCGTCCCCTGAATGGTCATCGGATCATATAGCTCTGTTAGCCGAATTTCGATGCAAGCCAAAAGACAAAAGTTGAAGATTGGTGAATTGCTTCTATCCCAGTCAATATTTTTTTCTCTTCTACATATCAATGTGATTTACATCATACGTATTTATCGTGCAGTTTTGTTCGGATCAGAACAAAAACTTGTCGACGTTATAGAAGAAGACAAGTAATTGTACTGATAGATTACTCTACCAGTTCATAATATGCAACTTTTTCTCGTACTCAATTCGAATTAGTAACCGCAATGTAAGTCTTTTTACCCTCTCAGCCTTCCTTATCCATTGTGTTGATGAAAAAAATCGGATGCTTTGAGCTCGTAAATGTAATGTTCATTCATGTACATGATGAAGTGCATTATTTTGAATTTTTAGCCAATTTTTTTGCAGAGTTCAGGGCTATGGAGTTCATAGTTTTTGATGTGAGTATGAAGATTTTTGTGCTGTTTTTGTTCATATTGTGTGTTTGAAGTTTTGATTTAGAGAAATAGTTGTCATCAATGAAAGGAATTACGATATGAGCTTTGAGTTACATTGGGTTCGTTTGGTATAATGATAACGAAGTTGAAGTATGTTCGAATATTTCGTTGTTGTTGCTTGCATTGATGTGAGTTTAACGTGTGGCATGTAAAAATGGTTCGATAATTTCATAGATTTGGTAGATCTAATATCTAAAGTATCTTGAAAGTAAATATGTATTAATACTTTCTATAATTTGGCAAATTAATCATCGAAGTTTAATATTTGTTATAAAGTTGATCCTCAATATTTTGACAATTGAATTCCATCGTGAAAATACCATTTTTATGACTTTGATGATCAATTTTTGTAAATTTTGGAGATGAATATTGTAAAAAAGTGCAAAGTTTGCTGTCTAAAGATCCATAAAAAGTTATTTTATCAAATTTTCTAAATCCTCAAAGTATGGAAATTAAGGATGCTATTTTCTCTAATTTTAATGTGAATGTAATGAAATCTTATACAATGTTTTCATATCGGTCGGTATGATGAAAATCGAGTGATACTAGGTCGATTGGGCAAAATAAAAATAATAATAAATATTTGTGTTAGTCAATTATCGGTCGTACTAATCCAAACCGAAACGATACTTCCGACTGATATGCAAAGATTGCTCTTATATTATGGAAATAGAGAAAATTGTTTAAATACTAACTCAACTTTTTAGCTAGGTTGCACGGTTGCGGGTGCGGGATGCAGGGTGTGGGATACAAGGTTGCGGGGTGCGTAAAATTTTACGAATCCAATTAAGGGTGTATTAATTTAAATTAATTAAAATATATATTAAACTACGTTAACATGATTCTTTATTTTTACATAAATTTACGAATCTGATTCTCTAGGATTCGCGATTCTCTTCCGATTCTCCTATTTTCTAGAAATTTTATAAGTTACGTAATATTTATCAACTTTTAATTATTTTATTGATTTTGAATTTTAACAAACTTTTAATTTGATGATAAATTATTTATTATATATTATGTTTATAATTTGATCATGATTAAAATATATTTTATCAATAATTATAATTATTTTAATTTATAAAAAACTATAAATTATATAACTAAACAAATTATTATAATTAAACAATTTACGAATACTTATCCGGATTTTCTAAAAAATTACGCATTTCGAATCACGAATTGTATCGTATCACGTGTCGTGGTAATATAGATATTAAATTATCCAAATCAAATATGGGTAAAAAATAAACATATAAATTTTAAAAACAAAAAATAAAAATAAAAACAAAAAAGATAAAAAAAAAAGATAAAAGAAAAAAGAAAAAAAAAAAAAAATTTGAACCCCCTCGAAAGGATAAATTCATAGCTTTTTAATAAACTTTTGTTATGTCTAAATTCATAGCTTAAATTCGCTTAAATTCAACGCACCCCTACGAATCGTGTAACACAATTTTTTAGCCGTGCATATGCTATCTCTCATTTAACCCTCTGGCTAACATTTTTTTGTTAATTGGGCAATTGGTTTTTAGCTAATTGGATCTTAAAATATTCAAATTAGACATTAATTTAAAAATTATACAAATTTGATTATGCAAATTCAAAAATTATACATTAGCATACAAAGCATTTCAATTTCTTATTTATAATTCTCGAATAACAATAGTTAAATTCATATAATATAAGTGTCTAATTTGCAATCATATTTTTGGGTTATGTATTTTTTAATAACTTATTCGCACTACAGTTTTCGAATTCAACAATTTTCTTCTGTAAATCACCATTTGTGCAGCTGTAGCGTATTTTCCCGCTATGGACGCAGCGCCGATGGAAATCGACGCACTTCACCGTCTACAATCCTCGTACAATTCTTGGGTAAGACGAGCCTCCGTTATTTGCTTGCATATAAACTTTTTGTGTAAGAATAGCCTTCATCTCTCATTTTCAGGATGAAAACTTTTCGATTGACAAAGAGATGTACCGAGGTCAACAATACAGTCAAATATACTTCGCAAGACTTCACCTTATGAGAACTCTCCTTAACTCTCTTCTACCAACATGGAAGCCTCAGTTTCCTGGTAAAATTATGAATGATTTTATTTTTCTTGTTTCTAGGGTTAGTTCCTGGAATTGCAGTTTACCCATACAATGATTTAATTTGAATTCTCGAGCTTTATTTTTTGTCGTAGTTTGTAATGTGCTTGGACTGGTAGAAGGAAAGGAATGCATTATTGTGGGAACACTATTTAAGAACATGAAGCTCAAGCCTAAAATACTGGATGAGTACTCAAAGGAGGTACATTGATTGGTCTTTTTTGTTCATAGTTTCCAGCTTCGCCTATTTCAATTTTGCTTCTGTATTTGGCTTATGAGATACAGAGATCAGGAATCCCACTTGTACAACCTCATAATTTCATGCACTCGGATGATTACTTGACATTGGAAGATGAGAGTGGAAGAGTTAAACTCCGAGGAACCGTTCTTTTGCCTTCTAAATACGCAACAGGTACTCAATTTTCTTTTGTAATTTTGTACTATATTGCACATGAATTTCTAATTTTCAATTCATATATTAACTCTTCAGATTGAATTCCAGGTATTGTGGTTGCGTTGTATGGAAAAGAAACTGGGGAAGGGGATTTTTTAGTCGAGGATATTCTGGAAGCTGGCATACCTCACCAGATAGAGCGACCATTTATCGCAGGTAACAGATCAACGTGTTGTGTTACTCGTTATATATAATATGTGCCAAGTTTTTTCCAGTTTGATTTATGGGTATTTACTGAATGTCGGATAGGTGAGGATAAATTTGTTGTTTTTGTATCGGGTTTGAGCATCGGAAGCAGCTCGGTGAATCCTCTTCATCTTCAACTCTTTGTGGA
Organism: Utricularia reniformis; assembly: GCA_009725065.1. Taxonomy (NCBI): domain Eukaryota; kingdom Viridiplantae; phylum Streptophyta; class Magnoliopsida; order Lamiales; family Lentibulariaceae; genus Utricularia; species Utricularia reniformis. Next base: position 100,176 of record RWGZ01001260.1, on the reverse strand, counting down.
CCATGTAACAGGGTATCTAGGGGATGAACAGGTTTCACTATAATCTTTTAGATAAGTGACATTTAATTATTATCTAATAATGTCAAAGGCTATGACTTTTGGATGAAGATTTATGTCCTTCCATTCTTTCTCCGATTCTCTATAAATATAACTCATTCTTCGTCATTTTTCCTGCACCAACGTTTAGTCGAGGGGTTGTTACCTTGGGAGATTACAAGAAAAAACTTTAAATAATCACTAAAGGCAGTGTAGCTTTTACACGCCTCGAACTTTTTTATTTCTTCCATTCTATACCCAACATAATACATCACACCTTATTTTCTTATTTCTTATGCTAATGCTAAATTTTAATGACTCTACATCAGGAGCAAGCTGTTGCTGCTAAAATTGTCCAGATTGTGATTGCTGGCAATTCTGTTGAGATTCATCGTGGTCTTCTTAATGGTCAGGTATTGTAATAACATGCTTTCTACTATTTTAGAGATATAAAAGCATGTATTAATAATTAAATGTGTGACCAGATTCACTGGATTTACATCTTTTACATACATTTCTCCTTCAGATTACAAAATACTACAAAAAACATGTTAAATGTCGTGGTTTATTTCATCGAAACTATGCTTATCATTGTTGTGCATTGCATAAAAGAGAACCGAATCCATAAAAATTTGTATTTTGAGTTCATGCTGATTATTTTTTGCTGTTATGAATGTTTCTAATTCTTAGAAACTATGTTTGTTTTTGTTGTGCATTCGATAAAAGAGAACCGAGCCATCAAACTTTGTAATTTAAGTTTATACTGATAATGTTTTAATGTTATTAATGTTCCTAATTCTTGTAGAATTTGGGCTCAAAGGATCAGTCGAGATTATCTGAGCCAATAAAAGAGCTTGATATTATTCTCACTCAGGTACTTGTCCAAAAACCTTAAATTTTATTGCCTCATAAAATGTTAATGTGAACCTCGGTGTAGCTTGTCGCCGGAGTACCTCTAGATATAATGCCGGGAGCCAAAGACCCTGCCAATTTCGCTTTGCCGCAACAGGTTCTTACTTCACTGATTTATGTACATTTTATATAGCCAATCTTGAGCATAACTAAGATTTTTTCTCTCCAAAAGCCTTTGCATAGATGCCTTTTTCCTGGATCGAGATCTTACAACACGTTCAGATCGTGTCCGAACCCGCATTCGTTCGAACTAGACAATGTGATGTAAGATCATCTATGAAAGTAATATTCTTTAAGCGATTCATTATCCTCGTTTTTTTCTTCTTTATCAGGTTTCTTGGGACGTCTGGCCAGAACATCGATGATCTTGCGAAATACTCAGATGCAGAAAGCAAACTTGAATTCATGGAGAGAACTTTGAGATGGAGGCATCTCGCACCAACAGCCCCAAACACTTTAGGTTTAATATTTTGATCGGTTTATTTACGTTTCGAACTTTCGATTACAAGATCTCATCGACTCCGTTATCAAATCATCGTACAGGGTGTTATCCGTTCACTGATCGAGACCCTTTTTTCATTGAAAAGTGCCCTCATGTCTACTTCATTGGCAATCAAGACAAATACGAAACTAGCTTGATAAAGGGTATGTGTTCTTTCGAACTTCTTAACTACATCCCGTTGTGTTTGGAGTTAGATTCAATTTCAACTGAGAATTTGCTTCATTAAACTTGCATTTCCTTCGAAACTCGCATCTCGTTTTTACGTATTCATGACGATACAGGGCCCGAAGAACAGGTTATAAGACTTATTTGCATTCCTAGATTTGCTGAAACAGCAACAGCCGTAGTTGTAAGTTTGTGAAACATATGTTATCTAAGTAAGCAGCTTCGGTTTACGATTTTTGCGAATCACGCAGGTGAATTTGAGAAACCTTGAATGCCATACTCTTAGTTTTGGAGCTGAATTCGATTCATGGTGACAGGTAATGAAGTATGAAGCAAGTTATTTAGTTTGTTATATTTCTTCTTACTAATTTTCTACTTTAAGTGCATTATAGTTCAATTTCCATTGAGAATTTGGAATGTAACAAATTATATGTTGCATTTGTAAGCTTTATACATTATGGAAATGTAAACTCGAGTAGAATGTATATGAGTAGGGTTGTTATTCGATGCAAATAAATCAAACTTTCTATGTTCATGTTCGTTCATATTTTTATTCGTACATGTTCACGTCGTTCATATTTTATTCGAACAAGAATTCATGTTCAAACAATGTTCAAATATATATATAAATGTTTATGTTCGTTCGAATAACTTATTCGAACATGTTCTACGATCTATTTAATTTTTTTTGAATTTAATATTGAAATTTAATATACGATTTTTTTGATTAAAAATTGAAAATTAAAATAATATAATTTCATATTGAAAAGAAAATAAGAGAAAAATGTTATAATATTAATAAAAATAAAATAGGAAGATAGAATGTGAAATATAATAGATTAGAGTTTTTTTTTTAATTTTATTATATAATAATATATTTATATTAAATATAAATAAAATTATATATTTGTTAACGAAGTTCATATTTGTTTACGAAAATATTTACGTTTGTTCAAATTATAAGCGAATATGAAAAAATGTTCGAACAAAATTCATATTTATATTCAAACGAACGAATACGATCATATATGAACTGAATACATTTCGAACACGAATTGTTCAGATAACATAACAGCTCTATATATGACTAAACATTGAGGTGTTCTTTTATTTATCTATTAATTTATTAAAACATAATAAATTAATATTGAGATCATTAAGTATTTGATGAACCATTTATCATATGAAGCACAATGGGTGCAATATGATGCGATTTCAATATTGTGATTTTTTTATGGTACACAAAACACAATCTTAATTGTGATGTGATAATTGTTAAAAAATTATGATTTTATCATACTCGTTAAAATCAGTTATGACTATATCATAATTTTGGAAAAGTCTAATTTATCATTACTTTTAATAATTATAATATGATTATATTTATTATTTTTTATATATAAGTTATATTAGTATTTTATACAAATCACGATCATCATATTTCACTCAATCTCAATTTTAAAAAGTTGAATCAAATAAATTAATAGTTTGCTTTTTTTCATCATAACTCATTATTACGGGTTGCATTTTCACAATATCCAAATCTCAATAGTTTTTGTTTAGAATGTTGTAACATATTGTTTGTGGAAATAAAATATTATAGTTTATAATGAGACTGATATAATAAGTAATTGATTTAATCTAATCTTTTTAATATGACATTAAATTTATTTTGTGTATGAGTATTTTGGTAAGTTGTAAGACCATGGAAATAACATCAAAATTTCGAAATGATATTTCTGAATTATTGAAAATTAGATCTTATTACCTATGTTGAGAATTCTACTCATTACGATTCGAATCGTTATTTTTAAAGAATCGGATTTTAGATATGATGTCATCTCTACGAAAATTTAGTTAACCTAAGAAGTTCTTGATAACTTATCGAAATGATAATTCAATTAATCGTAGAGACCATGCTCGGAAATTAACATTACACAAATACATTTTGATGAATGTTTCGTCTAAGAGACGAATCACGCACATTATCAGACTTTATTCATACGATACAACATTATTGATGATAATGAAGAATAATGAAAACATTAGTCGAGGTAGAGAGTCGTGATAATTGTTACATTGGTGTCGGTGCAGATGCCGGTGATGGAGTAGGTGCGGGTGGAGGAGGGGGGCAAAATGGGAATGGTGGAAATGTTGGAAATCCAGGTATATTTGGTAATGGAATACCGGGAAATGGAGGTTCAGCTTCACAAAACCAAGCTTCAGTATTCGGAACCACGAGAGCGAAGATGAAAATAATCGATATAATGCAACATTTGATCTTCATCTTTTCGATAAATGAAAGAAAGGGTTTCGTTTTGATGTGTTGGAATAGCGGTTTTGCTCGGTATTTATAGTGAAAAAAAGGAGTTGAATTTCATATCAAATTCATTTATATTGTAGGTAACCAAGTTCTATCATTAAACATTAAATGTAATTAATTTGGTATTGAATGAATCAAAGTTGACAACAATAGTCTACCAAAATTTAAGTAAAAACGAGTTAAAGTTACGTATGAGAAATGCGAAGTGTTTAAATAAACACATTCGCGAACATATCGTAAGATATATTTTTCCCATTAAAAAGAAAATAAATATAAAACCATAAGAATTAGATTATTTGCAATACAATCCTACTCATCCTCATCAAAAAATATCTTACAAGTGTTAAATAAGTTGTAGTATTATTTATCTTTAAATATAAATATTATAATTTTTAAAATAATGTAAAGATCAAACCCTAAAACTTTAATAATGACAAAATAACATAAGTTTTTATTAAAATCGTTGGCATTGGCTCATAAATTTTATAAAGTTATAAATGTACCTCTAAATTTATAATTGTATATTTGACCTGGACGATCTAAAAACTTTCATATTTGACTCTAATAAATTTTTAAGTGCACTATTAATACAATAGTTATTGTATTAAATAACTTCACTATAAAAAAATTAAAATTTATCTCTAAACATTGAAGTTTTAAATAATGACATTTTAATTTGTCAAAAACTACTAAAGTAAAAATCAGTGTTTTCACACCGGATGATATACCGTCAAGTACGTCAAATTTCGCTCTGTACCGATATTTTTTTTTCGTACCGTCCGATATCGGGTATTCAAGTCAATTTCCGGGTTTTTTCAGATCTGATCATAAAATACTGATTCAATATTAATTTTTTTAAAAAAATAAAATAAAAATTGGTACCGTACGGTATACCGGTCGTACCGCTCATACAAGTCCGGATTGCTACGTAATTCCGGACCGGTATGAAAACATTGGGAAAAATAGACGAAAAAACTGCGAGTTTAAAGTGTTATTTCTAAATATATAATTTCTAAATTTTTGATAAAATCACCTCTAATTCTATACTATTTTAAAATTGTGTATTTACGTGATTTTTTAAATTTATAAATCACTATTTAAATTTTACAATTTAGATTTATAATAAGAATATATATTAATCATATGTATAAATACTTTAAAATTAATTTCCAATTAAATTTTACAATTTAGACCCACGTTTTGGGACTAAATTGGAACTCTAAAAAGGCTATTTGTTAATGGGCTTTGGAAATTAGGCCAGCCTTATGGAGCTTAGGCCCACTAAACTGATGGATAATTTATTAAAATAATCTCCACATTTCTTGATGTGTTAAATAACATATGTGTTTTCAATGACATCTGATCTTAGTCTAAATTTATGCAATTTAGTTACTGTAAAATTAGACAAATGCGTATTGAAATTATATATTATGACTGAAATTACGATGAGAGATATTAAAGGAAAAATACAACACTTTAAAAATTTGATCACATCATTATTTGATAATACCCTTATAAACATAATTTATCACACTTATTAACGACTGTGGGATAAATTCAACACTATCAATCAAGTTCAATCACTTCACAAGTTTTTGTACATACGAGTTAAAATGAACTAAATCAGTTCCAATTTCATATTGAAATTATAGAGTATACTCAAAATTATGATGGGAAGCGTGAACGAATAAGATATTAAGGAGAAGAAACCACACATTAAAATACTTAAGTAAGTTATTATATAATGTGACTTTACAGTCTTATAAATCTAATATATCACACTTTCATAACCACTAAATAACAAATTCTTTGTTTCCGTTAATTAATCAATACACTATGCTTCAAAAACTACGTAAGATTGATACGTGAGATGGAAGACATCTATAATTATGAAGGTAAAATTAGATTTACTATTGAAAGTATAATAATTTATTAAAATATATAAATATTGATAGTTCATTAGATCACTTGCAACTCTATAAATGGATTCTTTCAACAAATATGGTCGTGTCGAATGTAGAATCACGAATTTATTCATTCAATATAGCATAAATGATAACATTGAAGTATGATAAAAGTAAACGCGAGAGTATAAGATGGAGTATAATGTTTTCTCAATGGTGAGATGATGATCACGTTTACATAGGCGTTGGTGCAGAAGCGGGTGGTGGAGTACGTGGTGGTGGCGTAGATTGTGGTGGGGGAGGCGGGCAAAATGGGAATGGTATTTTCGGAGGAAGCATAAAGGGCGAAAAGGGTGGTAGACCAGGTATATTAGGTAGTGGAATGGCGGGAATCGGNAAATTTATAAATCACTATTTAAATTTTACAATTTAGATTTATAATAAGAATATATATTAATCATATGTATAAATACTTTAAAATTAATTTCGAATTAAATTTTACAATTTAGACCCACGTTTTGGGACTAAATTGGAACTCTAAAAAGGCTATTTGTTAAAGGGCTTTAGAAATTGGGCCAGCCTTATGGACCTTAGGCCCACTAAATTGATGGATAATTTATTAAAATAATCTCGGACATTTCTTGATGTGTTAAATAACATATGTGTTTTCAATGACATCTGATCTTAGTCTAAATTTATGCAATTTAGTTACTGTAAAATTAGACAAATGCGTATTGAAATTATATATTATGACTGAAATTACGATGAGAGATATTAAAGGAAAAATACTACATTTTAAAAATTTGATCACATCATTATTTGATAATACCCTTATAAATAAAATTTATCACACTTATTAACGATTGTGGGATAAATTCAACACTATTGATGAGAACTCTAGGACCGGGTACCCTGCAATGGGTAAGGCCCGATAACGGTTGGGCCAATTTAAATAATCAAAACGAATTCTCACGGCCCAATTACACCTTTAGGAAGAGTGGCCCGATGTTCAATACGGAGGACCGAAGATAACCTTAGTGTAAATAAGTGTTATCTGCCAGCTGGCTCCGAGGTTCGGTCCGAACGGTTACAGGCTCACGCGTTCCACGCTTCGGGCCCTGTCACGTTTATCATGCTTCGGGCCCGATCACGCAGACCACGCATCGGTCCCAGCCTCGTTTTACATCCTGCGATAACAACCTCTAACAAACTTGTCAGAGGCGGTTACAGGACGTGGATTACACTCGCCGGCAACTCTATAAATACAGGGCAGGACGAAGGAAAAAACAGGACCCTTTGGATGCAGGAGAACAGACTGTTACGCTGCCCAGATTCTTACTGCTTTCTATACTTAGTCATTTTCATTAGCCTGCTTTGTGTAAACTTCTCTTATTTTCATTAGTGAGCAGACCAAGAGCATAATCGGCTCTTGGTCGAGTGGTTTTCACCCCATTTTACGGGGTTTCCGCTATATATGCTGTGTTCTTACTTTGATTTAAACTTTCAATCGTTCTCCATATCTTTTATAAATTAGAACCGAGTTCGTTGTTTGAACGAACCGGACGACTGTTGGTACCCCCTAAAAAGGGACCATAACAACTATCAATCAAGTCCAATCACTTCACAAGTTTTTGTACGTACAATTTAAAATGAACCAAATCAATTCCAATTTCATGTTGAAATTATACAGTATGATCAAAATTATGATGGAAAAAGTGAATGAATAAGATATTAAGGAAAAGTAACCACACCTTAAAATACTTAAATAAGTTATTATATAATGTGACTTTATAGTCTTATAAATCTAATATATCACACTTTCATAACCACTAAATAACAAATTCTTTGTTTCCGTTAATTAATCAATACACTATGCTTCAAAAACTACGTAAGATTGATACGCGAGATGGAAGACATCTATAATTATTAAGGTAAAATTAGATTTACTATTGAAAGTATAATAATTTATTAAAATATATAAATATTGATAGTTCATTAGATCACTTGTAACTCTATAAATGGATTCTTTCAACAAATATGGTCGTGTCGAATGTAGAATCACGAATTTATTCATTCAATATAACATAACTAATAACATTGAAGTATGATAAAAGTAAACGCGCGAGAGTATAAGATGGAGTATAATGTTTTCTCAATGGTGAGATGATGATCACGTTTACATAGGCGTTGGTGCAGAAGCGGGTGGTGGAGTACGTGGTGGTGGCGTAGATTGTGGTGGGGGAGGTGGGCAAAATGGGAATGGTATTTTCGGAGGAAGCATAAAGGGCGAAAAGGGTGGTAGACCAGGTATATTAGGCAGTGGAATGGCGGGAATCGGAGGTTCAGCTTCGCATAGCCAAGCTTCAGTATTTGGAACCACGAGACCGAAGACTAAAGCTATCAATATGATGCAACACTTGATCTTCATCTTCTTAATAACTTCTATTGGCTTTTGAGTTTTTGATGTATTGATATTTGGATTCATGGGGTATTTATAGGCATAAAAAAGTTGAATTTAGAACAAAATAGTTATAAGTAAATGAGATCTTTATGATTTATAGTGAATCCAATTCTATTATAATTATGGTTGTAGATATTATAATTTACTTTTATTAATATTTAATGTCATTTATTTTGTATAGTTTCATTAAAGTTGAAAAAAATAGTGAGTCAAAATATCTAAGGGTTCAATTGTGAGTTATATTAAACGGATTCTTCTTCGGGGACGTCGAATCCAAGTCAGACTCTTCTCGGACACCGACTCTCTTCAGATACATATTGGACACGAGTCCGTTTTTAATATTTAAATTTATTATTATTTATTTTGAAATAGTTATGATTTAAAATTATTATATTTATATATATTAATAAAATTCGTTAATGTTTAAAAATTGGTGATATATCGGTATTATTGAGATATAATATAATTTATATCAATTTATTTCGGTATTTTATCGATTTTAAATATTAATTATCATATATATTTGTAGTCATAATTTATTATTTTGTATAATATAATTAAATAAATCATAATTTTATTTATTGTTAATTATAAATCAAAGTTAACTACACACGTTTTTTTTAATTTTATATTTTAATTAAAAAATAATTGATAATATTAGCGAGTCGGACCCTTTAACAAATTTGAGTCCTCAAGTCCCCGTAGTGCCATGGTGGTATCCATTTAATATAGACTGTGAATAAGTTGGATTTTTAATTTTATATTTAGTTTTAGAAGAAATTCTAAAGGTAACATTTTTAAGTTATAGATTGATTAAAAAAAATTAAATACTATTACATGTGGATATTGGATTGACAAAACTATTTATTCTTAATGAAATTATGATGGGTGAACATTATAAATTATTGATATTTTTCTATTATGTTTGAAACCAAAATGAATCATAAAATTTAAAATTTACAATCAATAGTCTAAATAATTCTCAACATTTCCCCTCAAATATCTTTTTATCTTGTTCAAAAATACTTTAATTATTTCTTTTTACTCTTCATCTGTAATCATAGGTCGAACAATTTTGTAGCATAAATCTGATGTACTTTTTTATTTGTTTTTAGTGCTAGAGTTATAGACATTGTTCTCAAATACATTTCGTTTGTTAAATTGGAGTTTTTAAGGGATCATCAGTATCAAGTCACTATTGTAACTTTATTAATTTAAATTAATTTTATAAAATAATAATATTATTATTATACAATTTTCAAAATTATTTTGAAAAAAACAATTCCAATCAAATAGAATTTAAAACATATTATTTTTTTAAAATGTGTATTGGGTTCAGATTAAAAGATTAGTAATATGTTGATCCATTATATCATGTAAGTATGATGTGATTTTCAACAAATTTTATCCAACGATGATTTATCAATTTGAATCATGTATTTTTAGATAGTACCATGAAAATGTATGTTCTCCATGCATTTTCAGAATTCATTTTGATTTTTAAAATGTATTATAGTAGTTTTTATAGAAGATTACCACATTTATATTCTCATTATAAAGAGATTTCGTTTTCAAATTTGTTATTTGAATCCAAAATGAAGTGAGAGGTTCGATCTAGAAATCAAAATTCATTCTCGTGTTTTAATTACAAATATACTCTAAAAAAACAATATTTCTTTCAATCATTAAACCTCCTCAAATTTACAACATCGTACGACATATTTAAGTTCCCTATCATGGGTATCTTTAACTTGCAACCATGGTTATACATAATTTTGTTCGTTATGTAGATGTTAGCAACGATGTATCTAACATTTGTGAAGGATTGACCTAATTATATGATTGATCGAATTAGTAAGGACCTGAATAAAATGAATAATTATCATTATCATGTTACTATAGAGATGGGGAGAGATACCATTTGTGAAGCATTATTGAGAACTCATCGTGGTGTTGTCGAACAATTTGGACGACGTGGATGTTAAATTTTTCATGTGTTTTATTGCATGTATTAACATATTTTTTTCCATGGCTACTCATATTACTCTAAATTTATACTATTTACTTGACATAAAATTAGACAATCGTCTGATAAAATTATAGAGTTTGACTGAATTATGATGTGAGAACATGGAGCGCCAAGTATAGAGGAGAGAAATATATACTTTAAATATTTTTAAGAAGTAACTATGTGATGGTAACTTACATCTTTATAAATATAATCTATCACACTAATATAACTGATATAACACAATTAAACAACATATCAACTACAACCACTTAACAAGTTTTGGACATGTGAATTAAAATGAACCGATCCCATGCCATTACATGTTGAAAATATAAAATATGCCAAAAATTACGATAAGAGTGAGTGAATGAACAAGATATTAAGAGAGAAGACTTAGAAAACTTGAACAAATAATAGCATAACACCACACCCTTAGGGCATCCATGTCAACTTGGAAAAAATTTCTCTATCTCGACTCCATCAATGTCTACATAACCAGGTTTAAAATAAATTATTTTTAATTATTATTATTGATGAGAACTCTAGGACCGGGTACCTTATGATGGGTAAGGCCCAGCAACGATTGGACCAATTCAAATGGCGAAAATGAATCCTTATAGCCCATTTCATACCTCCAATGAAGAGCGGCCCGATGTTTAACTAGAGGACCGAAGCTGACCTTAACGAAATAAAGCGTTTTCTGCCAGCTGGCATCTGGGTTCGGTCCGAGCAGTTACAACTCACGTTTACTACGCTTCGGGCCTTCCCACGTTTACCACGCTTCGGGCCCGATCACGCAGGTTACGACTCGGTCCCAGCCTCGTTTTACATCCCGCGATAACAACCTTTAACAAACCTGTCAGAGGCGGTTACGGAGCGTAATTTACACACGCTAGGAACTCTATAAATACAGGGCAAGACGACGGAAATAGAAGGACCCTTTGGACGCGGAAGAACAGGCTGTTACCCTGCCAGAATTCTTATCGCTTTCTTTACCTTGTCATTTTCATTAGCCTCTCTTGTATTGACTATGAGTTATTTCTTTAGTAAACAGGCTAAGAGCATAATCTGCTCTTAGTCGAGTGGTTTTCACCCCAATTCCTGGGGTTTCCACTATATATCGCCGTGCACTTATTTTATTTCCAGCTTTGATCGTCTTCCACATTTAAAACAAATCAGAATCGAGTTTGTTTGTTGAACGAACCGGACGACTGTTGGTACCCCTAAAAAGGGACCATAACAATTATTTTATTATATTATTTTTTATACTTTAATAAATTATTAAAAACAAGTTATATTTTGCAAAATTTCAATAGAGAATAAAAACCTAATGTCTATATAACTAGGTTTGTGAAAAAATAAATTGACAAAGAAATTGAAGAATTTAACATAAGAATTGAAAGAAATGTTACATTGAAGAACCCACAAGAGGAGAATGTATATTTATGCTTCAAATATGCAAATTGCTTATGAAAAATTGTGCGTAGATGACCAGGAAAAGAAGAAAAAAAGAGAAGAAGATGTGAGAGAAGAGAATGTGTCCTCGGACAGCCAGCTAATTTGAAAGAATCTGTCGAAAGTGAGAAGAATAACAGTATTCACTGTTTTGATTTTTCTGTTTATTCCTCATACACACAGCGGTATAAAAAGGATTACAAAAGAGATAAACTAGGAAATAATACAAATAAAAGGAATGAATATGATTTGTAGAAATAATTGATTTTGGAAAGGAATGGGAAATTGATTGAGTCAATTTCCTTTCGTAATTGTGTCTTTCCAAATCAACACTCCCCCTCAAGTCGGTGCATGTAAATCATGTATCTCAGACTTGTTTATCAGATACTTGAATTGAGAATGTCCTAATCCTTTAGTCAATATATCAGCAAGTTGATGTGTAGTGTTGACGTGCTTCAATATGATTTCCTTATCGGCCACCATGTTGCGTATGAAGTGACAATCAACCTCAATATGTTTGGTTCGTTCATGAAAAACAGGATTTGTTGCTATATGGATTGCTGACTTGCTGTCACAAAACAACCACATCGGCTCTGTGTGGTTAACCCCGAGGTCACCCAATAAGCTTTTAAGCCATCTCAGCTCGCATCCGATAGAAGACATGGCACGGTATTCCGCTTCAGCCGAAGATCTAGAAACTGTTTTTTGTTTCTTGGTCTTCCATGATATTGGTGAAGACCCAAGGAAGATAAAATAACCTGTGGTAGATTGACGTGTAATCGGGCAACTTGCCCAATCCGAATCACAAAAGCCATAGATTTTCATATTTGATTGTGATCTCAGGAAGACTCCTTGTCCTGGACACCCTTTCAGGTATTTCACCAATCGCAATGCAGCTTCCCAATGCTCAATACGTGGAGTTTGCATAAACTGAGCCAATGTGTGGACTGCATAACTGATCTCAGGTCGTGTAAAGAGAAGATATATCAAACGTCCTACAAGACGTCGATATTTTTCTGGATCATCTAGCAATTTACCTGAAGCTTTCCCTAGATTGTGATTTTGCTCTATCGGAGTCGAAGCAGGTTTACCGCCCAAGAGACATGTTTATGATATAATATCTAGAATATATTTTCTTTGACTTAAGTAAAGTCCTGTATCATTTCTGGCAACTTCCACCCCAAGAAAATATTTGAATTTTCCCAAGTCTTTCATTTGAAACTTTTGACCAAGTTTTTCCTTGAATCCACTGACCACCTCACANTAGTATAAATATTTAATTAAAATATATAAATATTAATAGTTCATTACATTACTTGCAACTCTATAAATGGATTCTTTTAACAAATATGATCATGTGTAATGTAGAATCTAGAATTTATTCATTCAATATGACATAATTGATAACACTGAAGCATGATAAAAGTAAACACGAGAGTCTAAGATGGAGTATAATGTTATCTCAAGGGAGAGATGATGATCACGTTTACATAGGTGTTGGCGCAGAAGCTGGTGGTGGAGTACGTGGTGGTGGCGCAGATTGTGGAGGAGGAGGCGGGCAAAATGGGAATGGTATTTTCGGAGGAAGCATAAAGGGCGAAAAGGGTGGTAACCCGGGTATATTAGGAAGTGGAATGGCGGGAATCGGAGGTTCGGCTTCGCATAGCCAAGCTTCAGTATTCGAAATCGTGAGACAGAAGACTACAACGATCAATATAATGCAACACTTAATCTTCATCTTCTTAATAATCTCTATTGGCTTTTGAGTTTTTGATGTATTTGGAATTTGGATTAATGGGGTATTTATAGACATAAAAGAGTTGAATTTAAAATAAATAGTTATAAGTAAATGAGATCTTTATGGTTTATAGAGAATCCAATTCTATTATAATTATGGTTGTAGATATTATTATTTACTTTTATTAATATTTAATGTCATTTATTTTGTATAGTTTCATTCAAGTTGAAAAAAATAGCGAGTCAAAGTTATCTCTAGAGACCAGTTATTAGTAAGTTGGATTGTTAATTTTATATTTATTTTTAGAAGAAATTTTAAAAATAATATTTTTAAGTCAAAGTTAGATTAAAAATTTTAAAAAATGCAAAATCATTAAATAATATTACATATGGATATTGGATTGACAAAACTATTTATTAATGAAATTATGATTGGTGAACATTATAAAATATTTGTTATGGTCCCTTTTTAGGGGTACCAACAGTCGTCCGATTCGTTACACAAACGAACTCCGTTATGATTTATTTTAGGTGTGGAAGACGATCAAAAGCTGAAAATAAAATAAGTGCACGGCGATATATATTGGAAACCCCAGGAATTGGGGTGAAAACCACTCGACTAAGAGCAGATTATGCTCTTAGCCTGTTCACTAATGAAATAACTCATAGTCAATACAAGAGAGGCTAATGAAAATGACAAGGTAAAGAAAGCGGTAAGAATTCCGGCAGGGTAACAGCATGTTCTTCCGCGTCCACAGGGTCCTGCTATTTCCGTCGTCTTGCCATGTATTTATAGAGTTCATAGCGTGTGTAAATCACGCCCCGTAACGGCCTCTGACAGGTTTGTTAGAGGTTGTTATCGCGGGATGTAAAACGAGGTTGGGACCGAAGCGTGGTCTGCGTGATCGGGCCCGAAGCGTGGTAAACGTGGGAAGACTTGAAGCGTAGAAAACGTGAGTTGTAACCGTTCTGTAACAGCTCGGACCGAATCCAGGTGCCAGCTGGCAGAAAACACTTTATTTCGTTAAGGTTAGCTTCGGTCCTCTAGTTGAACATTGGGCCGTTCTTCCTTAGAGGTGTGAATGGGCTGTAAGGATTCATTTTCGCCATTTGAATTTGCTGGGTCTTACCCATCATAAGGTACCCGGTCCTAGAGTTTTCATCAGTATTGATATTTTTATATTATGTTTAAACCAAAATTAATAATAATGTTTCAATTTACAATGGAGAGTCTAAATATAGATTCTCAAAATTTCCTCTCAAATATCTTTTTATCTTATTCAAAATTGCTTCAATTATTTATTTTTACAATTCGACTTGAGTCATTGGTCGACCAATTTTGTCGATAAGTCCGATGAACCTTTTTACGAGTTTTTTTTGTTTTAGTGCTGAAGTTATAGACAATTTTCTCAGTTATGGTTCATTCGTTAAATCATAGTTTTAAACGGATCATCAAATCGGTATCAAATCACAAATGTAACTTTATTAATTTAATTTATTTTCTAAAATAATAATATTATTATTATAAAATTTTAAAAATATTATGACAAATATAATTCTAATTAAATAGAATTTTAAAAATATATATTTTTTAAGTGATCGACCATCCGCCCCGACACTCAACCCACATGTATTGTGTTTGGTTAAATGACTAGTAATATGTCGATTCATTATGTTATCTAAGTATGACTAGTATTATTTATCAGTTTGAATCATGTATTTTTATATAGTATCANCTTGTGTTCTTCAATCTCCTTATGTTTGCTTAAGGATTCGAGGTGGTCTCGTAGTTTTATAATGGCTATGAGACCACCAACAAATCAGTTTTATGTTTTTCGTGTATGTTATTTAATTGATAGATCAAATATTAGTCTTTATCGTTTTTCTTTTGAATATTGATATCATTCACCATTTTTAGATTTATCCTACAAAACGATTTTTCTATATTAGATACTACAAAACTTCTTTCATGGAATATGTAAGGACGAAGAGAAGCATGAGTGAGAAAATAACGCATTCAATCCCCAAATTTTTACAATTTGACAAAATTGATTCCCATAATGTGTAATGTCATATTCCTCGAACTTTAAAATTTTGGTTGATTTCATCCTCTAAATTTGCAACATTTGATAAATCATATTCTCTAGTGTTAAAATTAATCCTTGAAATTTTATTTTGACCGATCATTTTATTTGTCAAAATTGAAACCAAATATCCCATAGTATTAAAAATTAGAAAGTAGAGGATCTATTTTAGACATAAAATCAAATTACAATATTCATACTTTGAGGAGAAAAATTACCATTAAATCAAATTTACTAGAAAATCGTATGAGATGAAGCACGAGTAAATTGAGAAAAATGGGTAAAGCTACCGGTAACCTTCTCCTTGCCCAAAACCATTTCAACCGTATAAATCTCTCTACATATCATCATTCTCTCACATTCACATCATATTCTCTTTCTCCATCTAAAATTTCTCATCATATTCTCTTTCTACTTCTAAAATTTCTCACTCATCCACATCATTATTCATTTTTATCTTTCATCCACATCATCTTCTCTCTCCGAATTTCATTTTATCTTTCTATCTTATCAACTTTATATATTTATTATTCTACTTCTCATTAAATATTACATTTAATTTATTATTTCATATTTCATATCGTTTTTTTCAAATCTAACCCGAAACAATTTACAAATTTAAATTACTAAATTAATCTAATATATACAATTTTTAACATAATTATATTTTTAATTATAATAATACAAATAATATATAATATAATTACAGAAATTTTAATTATATAATTATAAACAATAAACAAAAAAATTTAAAAAAAAGCATAAAAAGCAATTTCCGACCCCTTGTCGGGAAACCCCCAAAAATATTACTGATTTTATTCCGAGATGTGTTTTTGCTATCAATCGCGATAGTCTATCTTGAATTGTAATTTTTGGGCAATTAACAATTGTCTATTGAGATTCGCGATTAGCTATAGAGAATTGCAACCGCCCATCGCAAATTACTCTAGACTTGCAATTTCTTTATTTAATTTATCTAATATTCTTATTTTAAATTAATTACTACCGGAATAAGAAACGAAATGTATACGTGAAGGAAAATAAATATTTAGTTATGGTATATGTTGCATATTATAGTAATTCCCATATATATACTATAGATATTATACTCTAAACTTGCAATTTCTTTATTTAATTTATTTAATATTCTTATTTTGGTATATGTTGCATATTATAATAATTATCATGTATATACGATAGATATTTTGTTATATAACACCTTATATCATTGATCAAAAAATCAAAACCTAAAAATAAAGATATTCTCTTGACAAAATTTATTCTTTTGGGTAAAGTCTTAAATATAAGACATAATTTTGTTATTATTTGACATATTTAATTTTTATGCATTAGATGAAAAAACATTAATATAAAATATTAACCATAATATAAAAACATTAATGTTAATATATTATGCAACATATATCAAAAATAAATATTCTTAACATTTATTTTCCATCAAATGTACATTTCGTTTTTTATTCGGGTATGAATTAACTTAAAATAAGATTATTAGATGAATTAATTAAAGAAATTGCGAGTTGAATGCAATTTACAATTAGATGTTACTATTCTCTATAGTCAATTGCGAGTCTCAATAGACAAGAGTGATTTACCAAGAAATTGTAATTCGAGATAGGCTATCGCGAGTGATAGCAAAAACATAGCTATTAATAAAATCAATAATATTTGTAGAGATTTCTCAGCCCTTCTCTGTCCAGTGTATTTCTACCCTATAATGGGCGCTCAGGCTACCTGTAACTTTGCCCGCATCCAAAACTATTTTCGCCGTATAAATCTCTCTACACATTATCATTCTCTCACATCCACATCATATTCTATTTCTACTTCTAAAAATTCTCACTCATCTACATCATTTTTTATTTCTCTTTCATCCACATCATCTTATCTCTTCAAATTTAATTTTATCTTTCTATCTTATCTATTTACTATTCAATTTATCAATAAATAGTATATTTTAATTATAATAGTTTTAATTTCAATAATCTCGACGTTTAAACATTATTTATTAATTTGCATAATTGTATATATTATGTTTCATTGTTTCTATCCGAACTTACACGAATATTTATTTTTTTCCGGGTTGGGTTCCGGTCGAAATACCGATATAGCCTGGTTTTTATCGTATAATCAATATATCGAAAGATATAAAAACATTGCAAATTTATCGAATTATTCTTTTGATTGCATTTCTTTTTTTTATTTGTATTATATTTTTATTATCGATATTTCAAAATTTTTAAATTTTAAATCAAATCATATATTTTAATTATCAAATAAAATAATAATGTATAAAAATAATATTTAAATTTGATATATATATTAAATAATATAATAATAAAATTATTTTTAAAAAAATAAAATAAATATCCACGAACAAGGAGCGTCCAACCCTGTCCACAGACAGTATTTTCATATATTGACATCAAGGCACGTGGATACATGGGCGATGATGTGGGGTAAGGCGGACAAGCAAGGTCTGTATACAGGCTTGTGGGCTGATACAGACACCCTCATGTGACTGAAATCAACGAGGACAAAATTTTAAGGGAGAAGAAGGCAGAAAAGGTGTCATCATCTTTACTGAGCTATGGCCCCATGAATTTAGCATCCCATAAATGTCGTCATTGTCCTTCTCTCCACGACAAAAATCATATGCTTTCTCTTCCCCTTCTCCTGATTAGAAACCCAACTTTCAGTAGGTAATTCTAACTATGGAAAATGGCTCTTCATCCTCTTCTTTCTCACCTTTTAATCCAGCCGATTCTCTCAATGCCTTGAAATTTGGTAAAAAAATTTACTTTCAAGGTCTGGATTCTTCTCTACCCCCCAAATCCGGTGTTTCTTCTTCACCGGCGAAGAGGGGAAGAACTGGACTCGCCAATACGCCTAAATGTCAAGTTCAAGGATGTGATGTAGATCTTACTGGTGCTAAGCCTTACTATTGTAGGCATAAAGTTTGTAGTATTCATTCCAAGTCTCCCAAGGTGATTGTTGCTGGCCTTGAACAAAGGTTCTGTCAGCAGTGCAGCAGGTTATTTTTCAAATTTTGAAGCTTTAATCTTCGTGGGCTTTTAGTAGTCTGCGGATTTGTGCTGTAAATTTACAGGATTAAGAAGCATTTCGCTGTTCTTCTTTCTCAAATTCAATTGTCTCTTTAATCTCCGTGGGTTTTCTGTATTCTGTGTATTTTGTGCTGTAAATGTACAGGATTAAGAAGCTTTTCGCTGTTCTCTTTCTCAAATTCAATTGTCTCTTAAATCTTTGTGGGTTTTCTGTATTCTGTGGATTTGTGTTGTAAGAACTGCAGATTCTTTGTTTGCATTCTTTTAATCTTGGAACGGGAGATTTTGGAGTGATTTTTGTACTATAATGATATATCTTTTTCAGGTTTCATAAATTGCCGGAATTTGACCTAGGGAAGCGAAGTTGCCGGCGGCGACTAGCCGGCCATAATGAACGGCGGAGGAAGCCACAACCCGGGCATCCTTTCTCTTCAACCATTTTCGGTACAGATCTCTTACACTTTCTTATTGAAAAAATAACGTATTTAGTCCACATTTTGACAGATTTAGTACCCATACTTTAATTTGACATATATAATCTCCATACTTAGAAAATTTTAGTTAAAATAATCCCAAATTTGGTCATCGAGTTCAAAATTAGTTCCTAAAATTTGAGCATCAATTTTGCCAAAAATTAAAACTTTGGGAACTAGTTTTGTCTTTCAAAAACTTTAAGTACTAAATTTGCTGAAATTAAGAAATTTTAAGGATCAAATTTGTGAAATCATACAAATTTTTGGGATCTTAGATACCACGTACCCCTTTCCCCTTTGGTATTAGTTTTTAAGGAGTAATAACATAGTTGTTCTTCTTGCAGACCACCAAACAAAAACAGAAAGTTCCTTGATGAATTTCAGTACATATCCATGGCTAAATACAACAAAGGAGCATAATTTGGGACGAAATCACAGTCAGATTCACAGCTCAACTTCACAGCTTAATCTTTCAATAACTAAAGTTTCTTCAGAAGAATGTCTAAATGATGGAACAATGCACTCAAATAGTGCTCTCTCTCTTCTGTCAAACCAGCCATGGGAAAACAACACATTTCTTGCTTCAAATTTCACACAATTCCCTTGTTTGAAAGTCGACTACAGTACCGGAATATCACCGGAACTCGGGTTAGGACAACCACAACACAATGTTAACAGTAACTACTCTGAAAATGCTGCTTGTGCAACATCTATTGAAGGAGAGTTCTCTGAACATGATCATTCTCTTCATTATTTGCATTGGTCCCTTTGAACTTCATTATTTTAACTGTGAACTGAAGCTGGGAATCACTTGGATCATGTATTGTTCATTGTTGTTCTTGTTTCCACTGAATTTGACATGAAAATGATCTGAATTCTTAGCATGGGCATTTATGATTAGTTTACTAATTAAACATCTTAAAACTTTACGTGGAAACTGGAAATGTGAATAAATTTTACATGAAACTTGAGTATCGAAACAAAACTATGAACCACATGTACAGTGTATGTATAGTGTCTAAAGTGAGTTTAAGGGTAAAAGTTCATTTACTCCTTTGTCGGCCCAACTTCAGTGTATCCCTTTCGTCATCACCAAAGTGCTATCGCTCTCAAGGTTGGATTCTGGTACAGAATATGTTCTTGTATAGCACTCTATATTGATAGTCACTTATTTGCCGATCATCGGTCCCATGGGCCGATCGTCGCTTCATGTACCGATCATCACATTTGAGGTTGAGGTCGGTCGTCCTTCGGTCCTAACATGAATAACCATTTCAAATCTTACCGATGGATATGTAAATGAGTCACCAATTGATGCTCAAAAATTTACAAGTCAAGTTTCCTCCTTACCTTCTTTACAGACACTCTCGTGGAACAACAGTACAGTACTCCTCTTGGGCATTTCGTCGAGCATTAAGCATGCATCTGAATTCCCTGCCGGGTCAATCAGTTTCAATTTTAAACCGTCCAAATTTATGGGCCGGAGTTGGGAAAAGCCCACTCACATAGAAATAAATAATATTCAGTTAGGTTAGTGTAAAGCAATGTTTTTATATCGATCCAACGTATCGTTTCAGTCAGGACCGATATGACTGATATATCATCGGTATGACCGGTATATTGATATATTTTTTTATTTTTTTTAAAAAAATTATTTATTATTTTTATTTGGGTCGACCCGAAAAATCCGAGCTTTGACCGGGAAACCACGTATCGGTCGAAATACCGGTGTCGCCCGGTTTTTGCCATACCGATCGATATGAAAACATGGGTGTAAAGTTAAAAAATTATTATTCAAGTTCTATATGGGTTAAATTAATATAAAATAGTATAAATTAGAAATTACAATAGATATTATATTATTAATATATAAAAATATTATAATATTAGTATCCGCGATTCGTTGGTAATTTTTAGGTTAGAGATTCGGTTCATTAGTAAATCGAACAGTTCGAAAAAATCAAGTTTGAACTTAAACCTTGATTGGCTAGACTCAAAAGATTTGCGAACCGATTATGTTAAATATCCATTTCAAATATTAAGCTGATTTTTATTATTTCAATCATAAGAAATGGATAACAAGAAAACATTTATTACATATTTTAAAGGTTAAATAGTATAATTTTTAAAACTTTATTTTTATTATCCCAATCATTTCTCTAAATAGAGTAGAATTAAAATCATAAATAATAAGTAATACAAACATATATATTTTAAATTTTGACATGGGTAATTTCATCTTTAATGACTAAATTTTACATTAACACTAAGTTAAAGTAATTGGTTTTTATGTTTTTAAATTAATAATGTAAATTATAAATTTTGAAAATATGAAACATTAAATTTAGATTTTATGTATTATGTATTGATACATACTGACATCTTGGGACACATTGATGTCTACAAAAAATTTGCAATATTTGGTAAATATGATTCCAAATAAGCAAAATCGATACGTATAATTTACTTTTGACCGATTATATTAATTGTCAAACTTTGGATATCAATTATATCATATAAATTAATCTTTGGAGACTCGATTTGTCATCTTCATATTTTGGATATCACAATTAACACAATTATAAAAATTTTGGGACAAAAATTTGTCAAAACTATGAAAATATGGGAACAAAGTTTATGTCTCGTCCATTTTCAATATATTGATTAGTATGAGTATAGTCTCATAGGGTCATGTTTCTTTTTTAAAAACATGACCCTATGAGACGAGATTCCTAGATGACGGAAGGAAAATTTGAAGCAAAATCGCATGACCAAAAGGATTTTAGGGTTCCAAGTAACATTAAGTAACTAAAACTAGAAACGGATAACGGAATACCGCTTTAAACAAGGTAGGGATCACAATTAAACGATTTTTGTAACTTAGAGGATTAAATATACAATTTCAAAACTATAGGAGTATCGTGTTTATACTAACTATAAGTTGATGGGTTAATTTTGTATTTTTCTCATAAACAAAATCACTATTACTAATATATTGATTGACATTGCTATACTCACTCGTACAAAACACGTATACAAGATCCATATCAGGTATCAACGCACCGGACAAATCCAGATCATTGCAACTAAACTTTGCTATGATAAAGTTGCCATGACCTGTACCTTTCATGTCATGGCAATCAATATATTATTGTCCTCTTTGAATTTGGTAACCCAACTCGCATAATTGTACTTTTTTTCTAGCGTTGAAAAACTTCCGAGGGAGCAACATCCTATGAGATTCCTCTGAGCAGACACACTTAGGCTGTATTCTGCATAAATTATGAAAACAGATTATGCATTATAGAATACATAATCTGTTTTTTGAAACAGAACATTATCCATTTTAAATTCTAATTATGAATTATAATCATAATGCATTCTCGTTTTTTAACTATAATGCATAATCAAGTTCAGCCTTGATTCTGAAAATGCATTATGCATTCTACTCATTATTTTTTACCAGAAAATTACGACATTGGCCCAAATGTTTAAGATAATGTAAAAGCGATGTCCCTAAAGTTTGTAATTTGTATGAGCACTCCTTGAAGTTTCAAAACCGTTTAAAAATGATTCTCGAGTAAATAGTAGTGGTTTTTCGTATAAGTGGTTTTGATAATTTATGCATTATTTTTAAAATTTTCAAAGTTTAGAAACATTGTCATTTCATTTTTTTTCAAGGTTAATTGATCAATATAAACTATTGAGACGTTTAAAAAATTAACGAGTATTATGATTCAATATAAACGTTTTTGGAAGTTCGGGGATCAACAACGCAATTTTGAAACATGGAAGCCAAAATCACACATTATATCAACTTCGAGACTTTTATGCAATTTACAAATTTTGATGCACCGTCTTACGTTATTAACTATATTTTTCATATATATACATTTTTTTCCGAATCAAATTTTCATCGTTTGTATCATAATGAATTCTTTTTTTTTCTAAAATTTGGTATTTATATTATAACTTGTTAAGTTTCTTATTCAATATTTTTGTTTTTTTTTATTATATGATTTTTAAATAAAAAAATATTATTAATTTATTTTGTAATTAAAAATATTATTTTAATATAGAATTATAATTTCAAATTTATANCGGTTATATGGAACCTGCAGTGTCAAGACTGAAAGCAAGAACCCACCAGTCATATCCAACGTTGATGCTGAACCACGTGCAAATCCAGATACACTAAAAAATACAATTTGGACTTTCTAGATCGCTGCACTCCAATGTCTTCGTGTGATACCTCTCGAATGACCTTTCTTACTTGATAGTATCTTTATCAGATCATTGCATAATGTATTTTTAGATCCAAAACTGTGTTATGCACAAATTATGAAAACAGATTATGCATTATAGAATACATAATCTGTTTTTTGAAACAGAACATTATCCATTTTAAATTCTAATTATGAATTATAATCATAATGCATTCTGGTGTTTTAACTATAATGCATAATCAAGTTCAGACTTGATTCTGAAAATGTATTATGCATTATACTCATTATTTTTTACGAGAAAATTACGACATTGACCCCCAATGTTTAAGATAATGTAAAAGCGATGTCCCCAAAGTTTGTAATTTGCATGAGAACCCCTTGAAGTTTCAAAACTGTTTAAAAATGACTCTCGAGTAAATAGTAGTGATTTTTCGTATAAGTGGTTTTGATAATTTATGCATTATTTTTAAAATTTTCAAAGTTTAAAAACATTGTCATTTCATTTTTTTCAAGGTTAATTGATCAATATAAACTATTGAGACGTTTAAAAAATTAACGAGTATTATGATTCAATATAAACGTTTTTGGAAGTTCGGGGATCAACAACGCAATTTTGAAACATGGAAGCCAAAATCACACATTATATCAACTACGAGACTTTTATGCAATTTACAAATTTTGATGCACCGTCTTACATTGTTAACTATATTTTTCATATATATACATTTTTTTCCGAATCAAATTTTCATCGTTTGTATCATAATGAATTCTTTTTTTTTTCTAAAATTTGGTATTTATATTATCACTTGTTGAGTTTCTTATTCGACAATATCTTATTCAATATTTTTGTTTTCTTTTTATTATATGATTTTTAAATAAAAAATATTATTAATTTATTTTGTAATTAAAAATATTATTTTAATATAGAATTATAATTTCAAATTTATAAGAAAGAGAGATAATTATTTTGTACAATGTAACTCAATTATAATTCTACATTTCAATTACAATATTTTTGCAGAACGCTTTTACATTTTATAATTCATTATATGTTTACACAGAACACTACGCAGATTCTAATTATACATTTTGATTCTGCATTCTAATTATAAATTCTGATTATACATTATATAATTTGTGCAGAACATACACTAACATTATATAGACTTGTATCATAATGTAGAAGTAATTTATCATTAATATCATTCCATTTTCTATGACTCACAGTAAGGAAAGTTCAGATTCTAGTATTAGCAATACCTATAAATATGTCTTTTAATGAATAGTTTAGTGTGTTGAAACAACTTATTTGGATTGCACCCATTCAAAAAAAGGATGTATGACACTTAGCCAATAAACAAATAAAGAACAAACATCAAATTATATTCAAATTTTGATGAAAAAATACATAATGAATGCATATATTTTATATTGGGTTATAAATAAAAAAGTTTCTTTATGATATTAGTTCCATATTTTATTTTAATAATAAAAATGGATCTATTAATATGCATTTAATACAATCTTATTTGGTTTACAATTTTATTTTAAAAAAATAAACTAGTTCATTAACAACATAAAGAAATTAAATTTAGAATTCAAAGTTATATATAATAGACTAATAGTGTAAATCAAATATAACTTATGTACCATGTTTTCATATAGGTCATACATTAATATATTAAGTATCAAGTTATATATAATAGACTAATAGTCTATGCTACCATGATATATGACATGATTCGTGATGCAATATGATTCACGATTCGTAGTGCATAATTTTCTAGAGAATTCCAAGAGATTCATTAAGAATTCGTAAATTTTATTATTATAATAATTAGCATAGTTAGATAATTTATAGTTTTTTATGAGTTAAAATAATTGTATTTATGGATAAAATATACTTTAATTTTTAACAAGATATTAAATATAAGATATAATAAAATTTTATCATAAAAAATAAAAGATAAAAAGTTCACTAAAATATAAATCAAGAAAAATTATTAATTAAAAAAGGAAAACAATTGATTTTTTATTTATTTTTTGGCTCTTTTTCAAACCTTCTTAGTTAAAATAATTTAAGAATATAAGGACTAAAATGCAATAACTAACAATACAAGAATTTGAATTATTAGTTTAATTACTGATTTTATGAATATTTAAATTATATATTTATTTTATAGAAGGATTCTTTTAATGCTAAGCATTAAGGAGGAGAATGGACTATTCAAAATAGGGCGTGATCATTCGGTAAATACCGAACTGTTGTGGTTTCGAAACCAGGGATATCAACAGTCGTTCGGTTCGTTAAGAAACGAATTCGGTTTAATTTATTTATGGTGAGGAAACGATTAAGTAAGACAAACAATGAAATATGCAAAACAATTTAGAGTGGAAAACCTCAGAAAAAGGGGAAAAACCACTTGACTAAAAGCAGGAAAAACTCTTAACCGATCCACTAATCAAACAGCGATCCATTACAAAGTGTACGAGAGACTTATGAAAATGACAAGGTATAAGAAAGCAATAAGAATTCCGGCAGGGCAACAACCTATTCTTATGTGTCCTCACTCGGTCCTGCAAATTCCGTCGTCAAGCCTTGTATTTATAGAGTTGCGGCCGCTTGTAATCCGCGCCCTGTAACCGTCTATGATAGGGTTGTTGAAGGTTGTTTTTGCATAATGTAAAACGTGGCTGGGACCGTGGCGTGGTCTCTGTGATCTGGCCCGAAGCGTGGTAAGCGTGTCGAGGCCCGGAGCGTGGAATGCGTGGGCTATAACCGTTTGGATCAATGCGCTCTGTATTCATCTAAGTCCAGATTTGGTCCTACAACGCCATTGAGCCATCGTGCCGGTTATCTCAAATAGGATGAGCTAAGGATTCTGGGCCGCGCAAGTTCGTCTTTTGTTATCTGGGCCGGCCCAATATAATGGCCTTACTCATTACGGGATACCCGGTCCTAGAGTTCTCATCACTAGCCCATCGGGCTTGGTTGCCATCGCAGAGGCGACACAAGGCCGATCTCACGATGTCGTTGACGTTCGGGAGAACATAGGATCGAGCTCGATCGTAATAAGCGTCCAAGGGACCGATCCTATACTTTGCCGATTTGAGATATGTATTTGAATTCAAAATATCGTAACGTTCGTTTTTCGTGCCACTTTTATTTAAATATTAATATCTAGACCTACGTCTTTCCATGTTATGTTACTCAATAGGCGTGATGAGTGCATACAGACTGCAACCGCCTGTGGTAATCCTACGTAGCAACTTATAATTGGTCGAGAAATTACTATTTAAGTTGGGGTTTTGGGGACTGTTCACCCTCACCGTAATTTCGCGAAGAAAAATCGACCAAGCCAAACTCTCTGCGTTTTCGTTCTTGCCTTCATTTCAACTCTTTCTTACAGTCAATAGCATGGCTCCTCGTAGAATGAGATACCCAGCTATGTCCGAGTTGGACGTTGAGAAACTTAAGTCTAGGTTTTCGATTCCCGTTCATTATTCCATCTAGAAGGGACGAGAAGATGTTCCATGTTTCATTCCGGTGGAAATGAACGTTCCGGCTAGCGCTATTCCAGTTAGCTATGGCTCCTTGAAGTGCGGGTTGCGTTTCCGCTACATCCGTTCGTAGCGGCCGTACTTAGGGAGATCCACTGCCCAACCTTTGCTCTGTTTTGGGGTAGCTACGTGTATGTAGTGACGTTTATCTTTTACTGCTACAAACAAAAAGTAGCCCCGACCCTAAAACATTTTTTCAATTTATTTTTGGTCGTGTCCCGAAGCGGTAAGGGGTTATTAGGATGTCGTAGGTTATATTATATAACGTTGCGCACCAAGGAGTGCGCTATAGTTGATAAGGAGGAATCTCTTCACGAGTGGGAGTCCTGTTATGTGTGGATAACGGTCCCTAAGGAGGACCTGTTAAAGGTGTGGCTTGTTATAACCTACCCACACATAGGTCAGTTGGACCGGACTAGGTTCAACCCTTCTCGTCCTGAAGCACGTCTTAAACGGGTAGAGTTGCATGTAGGACCGGAGCCCCAGCCCGAAGGGGGTGTTTTCTTGTTCAGATCCGTCCGAAGGATCGGGTATGAAGTTAATTTTCGTCTTGTCACTCCCTGATCCTAATATATTTATTTTGCAGGTTCAACCGAAACAATGCTAATCTCAAGATTATAGCGTATGGCTGATGCTTCGGCTCGCCTCTCTAGAGGACAACAAGGAGCAACGGATAGCGCGGGGCCCTCTGAGTCAGCGACGGGGGGTATGTTGGTTCAGTCGGGGTTGTCTACCGGAGGGACCCCCCGATCCAGACTACCAGCGCAGACACAATAACCATGCGTTGCTCAGGATAGCCCTCAACGGGCAAAGGGCCCACACTACGAGTTTTTGGAGTAGTGGAGGAGGTGATAACGGCTAGGATCCGCTCTTTGGCGGTGCCCTCGTGGTTGTAAAATTGCGTGTATAACCCTCCAACTTACGTAAACCGTTCAACTTTGGCCCCTTTAATATTGTGAGTTGTTTGCCGTTAACTTAATCTGGTTTGACGTTAAGTTTTGACGTTAAAAGAGGCTACTCAACCCTTGTATATGCTAATGAATCAAAAGAGGAAGACTCAAAGTTAGAAAGATTCCACCCTCTTCAACGCTAATGTCTGTAATTCGTTTATTTTAGGTTTGATTTGGTGCTCTTTTTCATTTCGTCTTCGGTAAGTGCTAATTTTCGTTTCTTGAAGATATGAATCACCAAAGTGCATATTTTGAAATGCTGATTGTGTTGCCGATATGATCTTTTCTCTTATTGAAGCAATACTGTTATGGTTTAATGTTGAAAGATGGGTTAACCTTGTTTTTCTACATTTTATAGTCACATTACAACCGAATGAAATGACACAGTTTGTTTAAGGTTTTAACTGTGAGTTGCTTCTGCCCTGCTCATCTAGTGTTGGGTATAGTAGAGTTAAATCTTGTCATTTGTGTTGCTTTGCTACCCAAATCTTGTCATTTGTGTTGAGTTAAATGTTGTCATTTTTTTGTTTATTTTGGGGATGAACATGTACTTAATGTAAGTGTGTCAATCAATTATGTGGCTTAGTTATGATAACTTCTGTTTTTATTTTTGTTTATAATGTATGTTTCATTTATTTTGGGAATGATCTTGTTGACTATATGTGATATTGTTTAGTAATTACTATGGAATCAAACAAAAAGACAGAAGAATCAGTAGTTGCACCCACCCCACATTCTAATAACGGGAATAAAAGAGTAAAAAATTTCTTAAACAAAAATAAGGACAACAGATGTATGGATTCCCACCCAACAGTTCGTATTTCAGATATTGAGGTGGCTAAGGATGGTGGAGACTGGTCTAAAGAAATTTGCATGTTGGATGATGTTTGTGAAGACGAAGACATGCACCTCTCATTTGGAGAGGAAATTGATCCAACTTGTTTTATGTTTAACGATACAATCGGATGGAATGACCAAGAACTAAGGTAATAATGTGTTGTTTTCCGTTGTAATTTTGTACAATGAATGAAATTGATACATACACTTCATGTAAGGACCCCTTGGGGGTGCGAGAGAGAAAGCACCTTAGGCGAATCCCTACATCGGCTATAGACGGGGAACGATAAGAGATTAAGTATAGTGATTGTCTTCCATTGTACGAGGCATTTTCCCTAGCAAAGTGGCAAGCGGAACGTTATAACTGGAAAGTTAAGCGTGCTCACCCTGGAGCAATTCAGGGATGGGTGACCCACTAGGAAGTGTGGGTGCTTAGGGAAAAAGTAAAGCCGTGAGGACTAGGTGGATGTCATTAGGGTCAGCCAAGTCCAAAGCGGACAATATTGTGCAAGCGGAAAGACGGGTCGTTACACTTCATGCATGCAGAAAAGGACTAACATTTAGGGATAAAGAATAAGCGAAAGAAGCAATTGTAACATTTTGTATCTTGAAGGGCAAAGAATTTTGGATTGAGAAAAATGAAGCTGATCGTCTACGAATATGATGCAAGCGTGCTAGAATAAAAGAATGTTGTTGGTACGTCAATGTTACAAAAAAGAAGAATGACATTGGTTGGCGAGTGAAAGGTTACAATCCCGAGCATAACGGGTGTTTTTGGGACAAAGAAAATTCATCTGTTACGGCGAAGTGGTTGGGTAACAGATACATCGATTGGTTCATCCAGGATCCTATTTTGACTGTTTCAAAATTTGGAATGCGATTGATAGATGATTTACACATTGAAGTATCAAGGCACAAACTTTTTAGAGCAAGGGAGTGTGCTTTGAAAGAAATAAAAGAACGAGTAACTGCAGATTTTAGTAGAATTAGAAGTTACATACTCCAACTTGAAAAGAGCAACCCTGGTTCCACAATAGTAATGGAGGAAACCAAGACACTGGATGGTCCCGGGTATTTTAAGAGCATGTACGTATGTCTGCGGGCTTGTAGAGAGGGTTGGCAGTCCTGTCGCCCAATACTCTGTATTGATGGTATACACACAAAGGAAGCTTTGTCTGGTCAGGTACAATTGTTACATTTTTAATGTTTTAATTATTTTAATGTGTTAAGAGTTACCCTGGGTAACCCATGGGTGTGGCTATGCAGGTGTTGGTTGCTGTTGGGTTAGATTCAAACAACGGTGTGTACCCGTTTGCGTACGGATTGGTGGAGTCAGAAACTCTAAAAAGTTGGGCTTGGTTTCTTAAATTGATTAAACATGAAACTATGATCACATCGTCTAACATGACCAAATATACAATTATGTGTGATCGAGGAACCGGGTTGCTTCCAGCGCTCCAACTCATTTTTCCGGAAATTCAAGTTAGTATTTCGTTTTAATTTTGCAATTGTATAGGAATATTGTTATGGTCCATTTTTAGGGGGTACCAACAGTCGTCCGGTTCGTTTAACAAACGAACTCGGTTCTGATTTGTTTTAGATGTGGAAGATGATTAAAAGCTGGAAATAAGTAAATGCACAGCGATGTATAGTGGAAACCCCAGGAATTGGGGTGAAAACCACTTGACTAAGAGCAGATTATGCTCTTAGCCTATTCACTAATCGAATAATTCATAATCAATACATCAGAGGCTAAAGAAAATGACAAGGAAAAGAAAGCGGTAAGAATTCCGGCAGGGTAACAACCTGTTCTTCCACGTCCAAAGGGTCCTGCTATTTCAGTCGTCTTGCCATGTATTTATAGAGTTCATATCGTGTGTAAATCACGCTCTGTAACCGCATCTGACAGGTTTGTTAGAGGTTGTTATCGCGGGATGTAAAACGAGGTTGGGACCGAGGCGTGGTCTACGTGATCGGGCCCTAAGTGTGGTAAACGTGGTAGGGCCCGAAGCGTGGTAAACGTGAGTTTGAAACCGTTCTGTAACCGTTCGGACCGAACCCAGGTGCCAGCTGGCAGAAAACGCTTTATTTCGTTAAGGTTGTCTTCGGTCCTCTCGTTGAACATCGGGCCGCTCTTTCTTACGTGTATAAATGGGCTGTAGGGGTTCGCTTTCACTATTTGAATCGGCCCAACGGTTGCTGGGCCTCACCCATCACAAGGTACCCGATCCTAAAGTTCTCATCACTAGCCCCTCGGGCTTGATTGCCAATCGCAGAGGTGATACAAGGCCGATCACATGATGTTTGCACATTCATAAGAATGAGGAACCGTACCTGTAGATAGTGAGAGTTCAGAGGACCGATCTTTGCCTTAGTGTATGAGCCAATTACATTTGAAACTTAATAACGTATATTTAAGTTATATTTTTATCTTTGTTATTCTTTAAATATTAATATCTCGACCCGCACCTCTTCACATTCGACAGTTCAAAAGGCGTGATGAGTGCGCCCCGTACAGGATATTAATATTTAAATCGGGATGCTGGGCACTGTTTCTCCTCACCGTCATTATCGCGAAGGAGAAATTGCAGCAAGTTCTTTGTGCCCTCAACCGATTTTTCATCCAAACCTTTTTCAATCTGTTTTTTCTAAGGTATACACTTATGGCTCCCCACAAAATGCATTACCCTTCTATGTCTGAGTTGGATATTGAGGAGTTTAGGTTTAGGTTTTCAATTCCGGCACATTACTCTATCTGGAAGGGACGGGAAGATATTTCCTGTTTCCTTCCGGCGGAAATGAATGTGCCGACATCGGCCATTCCAGTCAGTTACGCCTCCCTTAAGTACGGGCCTCGTTTTCCGCTACATCCCTTTGTAGCGGCCGTGCTTAAGGAGATTCACTGCCCCACTTTTGCGTTGTTCCTAGGCAATTATGTGTATATAATAGGTTTTATTTTTTATTGTTACCAACAGAATCAGGCCCCGACCCTAGAACACTTCTTTAATATGTTCTTGGTAGGATCCCGAAAGGGGAAGGGTCTGTTGGGTTGCCGCAAGTTATACTATATAGCGGTGCGCACCAAAGAGTACGCAATTGTAGATAAAGAGGAATCTCTTCATGCGTGAGAGGCCTGCTACGTGTGGATGACAGTCCCCAAAGAGGATCTGTTGAAATTATGGCCGCTCCTTACCCACCCACGCATAGGTTAGTTGCACAGAAGTAGGTTCAACCCCTCCCGCACGGACACCGCAAACACGCTTACGATGTTCCCCCCTCCCGAAGCACGCCTTAGGCGAATAGATCTGCTTCAGGAGAAAAGATTGATAGAAATAGGTGTTGCGGGTAGGACCGGAGCCCCAACCCCGAAGGGGGTTTTTTCTAGTTCAGATCCATCAGAAGGATGGGTATGATGTAGTGTTTATATTTTAATCTTTTCTGATCCTTATGTATTTGTTTTGCAGATTCAACTAAGACAATGCCAAGCTCGCGCTTTAAACGCATGGCAGCTGCTTCGGTCCGTCCTTCTGAGGGACAAAGGGAAGCATCGGGCAGCGCTGAAGGAAGTGAATCAGCAACGGAGGGTACGCTGGTCCCTTCGGGGTCCGGGGACCCCCCGATCCAAACAACCGGTGCGGGCACGCTGACCCTTCGCTGCACAGGGCAGTCTTCATCTGGGGACGGGCCTGCGTTTCGGGTATTTGGAGTGGTAGAGGAGGTGATAAAGGCTCGGATTTGTTCTTTGAGCTTATCCAGCCTCTATCAAATCGGTAATGCCTCCTTCATTAATGCTAAAACTATTACTTTGTTGCTGCAGAGAGCCGTTCCTGTGGAGAAGGTTCTCCCCGGTCCTCAGCTCAAGGTGAACGTCTCCCTGCCGCCGGTCCCCTTAGGAAAAGGGAAAAGGGCGATCTAAGCGGAAGCCCCGCAGGAGCTGAAAAGGCTGAGAAAGGGGGACGACGCTCCGGTCCCTACTAAGGGGATAGTTTTGAAGGAGCCTGGATCAGGCCCGAAGATCAACTCCGACTGGGGAGTTGCTCTGGGCCTACTGGATAGGTTCAGCAAGGGGAGGAAGTTTACCTCATGGAGGACTGCTTTCCTAAAGGACTTCCGCCTTTATGGAGAGCAGAACCCAGAGAACGTCCAGGCGGACGTGACTGGGGAAGAAATCATGGAAGGCTTCATCGACCTCACGACTAAGGTAATTTTCATTTGACATGAAGGCCCGAACTTTTACTTACGAATATTTGTCTTATGCATATGTTGAGGAAAGCTTTCACAACTGCTATCACCGTGGAGAAGAACCAGGGTGGTAGCGTTGTTTCCCAATAAGTCCAAGATCAACTTGACCTTGCAAAAAGGTAAGTTGAAATAAAACATAATGAGTTGGTCACGGTACGGGAGGATCGTGACCGACTTGACAATGAGTTGCTAAGAGTGGGGACGGAGGTCTCACTCTTAGTTGATAAGGTCTCTGAGCTGGAGAAGACGGGACAAACATCTCAGGAACGTATTGCCGACCTGGAGGCCAAGCTGCGGGCCAAAGAGGCAGAAATCAACGAAGTCCAAGGTCGGGCCCAGGAGAAGAGGAATAAGCTGAATGAGCTTCTCCTTCGGGCCCAGAAAGAGAAGACGACCTTGGAGGAAGAGTTGACAAGGGCCCGCACTTCGGCCGAAGGTTCGGTTCGGGAAGCGGTTCTGGGGTTTGCTCAGTCCCCTTTGTTATTCGCTTTAGCGGATAACATACACGGGGTTTATACTGCAAAATATCTAGATAACATGCGAGAGCAAGTTATCCAGACGTTCGGGCTTTCCCCTTCGGACGAGCGATGGAAGATGATCGAGCCACTTGAAAGAGATGGCAAGTTTCAGGTTATTCCGACCTTGGAAGAACCTGTTCTAGAAGAAGACCCTTTCTTCTATCTCTTTGAAGAGATGGAGAAAGCGGTCAACCAGAAGGTGGCCGATCAAGAAGAAGAATTGAAGCAGCTCGCGTCCCGGACCGAACCCCAGGAGCCCGAAGTGGAAGATAAAGAGGAAGGGTAGATTAGTTAAATCTAGTCATTACTTTGTATCTGTCTTACTCTTTATTCAATATACAGCTTTTTCCTTCTTCATCTTTGATTATTTTAATCACTAGAACGAAGTGACATAACTAACTTCTAAATAAACTAATAAGTTTTACTTTAACGAAGTTGTTTTAATCATTAAGTATAAGATCGGGGACACTCACAGGTAGTTAACCATCGGTTCCAGACGTTATGTTTGGTTTATTCATATCAATTCAGATTGGATCGGTCGTTTTACATTGTGTATGGGTCACTCTTATTCCGTCCTTGGAGTCAACACTTGATTGAATAGGTGTAGTCTGCGTTTAATATGAGTCTTTACGAGCTTCGGCCGAACCTTGGTTCTAGTAAAGTCCCTTAGGTTTTGTTAGCCAAGCTTTGCTCATGATACGTCTTAAGTTAGGACCGATCTTATGTCTCGATATGCTAACTACCATTCCTTTTATCGGAGCAGATGTCGTAGGTACAAATGGTCATTCCTAAAGACTGAATGCCGTTGAAGGGAGTGTCTTAGTTCGTAATGAGTTTTGGGAGAATGACAACTCATCCATGGAGCTGGGCAAGTGCAGGAGCATCTGACTCGTCAGAGCGGTCACTACAACTTGGGAGTCTTGCGGACAAGAAGCTTCGGTCACCAGTCCAGATTCGTCCTACTCCACCCAACTTCAAGATCGGTCCATCATTCCATTAGAAATAGTTTGTATTTGTACTTACTTGTTTCTACTTACGTTTAAGAGAATGTATTTCATTAAGTCAAACATATTAATCGAAGATTCATAAGAAATATCGCCTTAAATTCATGACATTCCAAGTTCGGGGGACCTCTATACCATCCAATGTTTCAAGTTTATATGCACCTGACTCCAATTTCTTTGATATTCGATACGGTCCCTCCCAATTTCTGTCTAGCTTTCCAACGTTCCTCTGCACTTTAATGCTTCTGAGGACGAGATCGCCTTCAAAGAATTCTCTTGGGAGGACTCGCTTGTT